>CM044445.1:82829075-82840853 GCA_024363595.1 Xenopus borealis
ATGTATATATATATATATATATATATATATATGTGATTATTCCAACATGGAGAAATATTGCCATCCTAGAGTCAAGCCAGTTAAAGTATGAAGTCATAGTGCACTTTAATAGCTATGTTGTAACAAAGAAAAGTGCTGAAAAGGAGCAGTGACATCCCCAGCAGATGATTGAGATGGAGCTGTTCATTAATGAAAGTATGTTTACTTTAATTCCCATAAAATACGACATGCAACATTTTCTCATCAATTTAATTACCCTTCCAGAGACGATGTAATAGAATTTAGTCATCAACAAAATCATATGAAACTTAATTTTCTGGACAAAGAATTTGTGCTTCCCAATATGTTAAGAATAAATAAAATGCTTGTGACCAAAACCACTGACAGACTTTCTATCAGTATCAAAAGTATAAATGTAATCAGTAAGTGTTTTTTTTTGGAGCTGGATCTACGTTAGGTGTTTACTAGCCTGGTTGAAGCTTTGGGCAGTCGTCAAAATCAATGAATTTGGCAGAAACAAAAAGAAAAGGCTGAAATTCTGTATAGAACAGATGGCATGTAGGGAAAACAAGCTTTTGATGATATCTGGTTCCTTATCTTTCTTACAGACAGGTTTCCAATGCACAATGCTTTCTGGACTCTCTGCAGAGGTTTGCTTGTGGTTATATGGACATCACGGAGATCTTACATTACATTTTATTTTGTTTTTACTGAATAATATCTATAACACCCAGTTTGTTTTAGGAAATCATGAAGCACTACTGGCTGCACACATTTTTTTGCACATATTCTATTCTACATTTTTATCTTTGTTATATCTTTGGTTTGTATAGTACATGTAAAGCACAAGAGTGTGTTCACCTTTCCATGAAATACAAGAACTCCATACTTGCTGGGCTAGCAAGATATAAGTAAAATTGGTCCAGTTCTGACCAGATACCAATGGAGTAACAATGGTTCCTGCACAAAATCTTTGGAGGAGTCAGTCACCTACCCGACCCATCTTCTACCTGCCTGCTCACCCGCCCTGGCCATATCGTCCTTCTCCCAGCTGCACTTGCAAGTTAGGTAAGAGAATAGCTGGGTAAGAGGGATTTCTTAAAGTTATAGAAGCAGCAGATCCAGCTGTCTAGACCCCCACCCCAGTGGCCATAGGGTCTGCTTCCTCTATAGTGACACAACTGTATTCTACCCATTAGTGGGGTATGATGCAGCAGCTCTAATAGCCTCATAGTTCATATTCCAGAGATAGAAACTAGTACATGTCTTAAAATAGCCCCCAAAACATTAGGGGCTGGTGTCCAAAAATAAAACCAGGATGTGTCCCTGACCAAAGAATTTTTCCCTTTGTTTGTCAGTGTTTGTCCTATTTACATTCCTCTCTTGATGATACAGCATTCAGAACAGTGAATCCTTTTTGCATTATTATTTCTAGTTTTACATTTCAGCAAATAAAAATGTCCTTTAAACAACTGTACTGATCACCTTTGGCTTATGGGACAAAGGTTCTGATTTGGGGAACGAGGTTCAGTTCATCTTCCTATGACCTTAGAAGAGTAATTTATGTTCCTGCACCTCGCCAATTAAATTTTATTTTAATAGAAAAGGGGCTGGATATTATGTGAATAACTAGCAGCAGTGACTATAGCCTGATTTATATGTATTTTATGAGGAAGGGATGCATAGGGATCTCTTAAATTTTTCATGAATAATAGAAGTAGAACTATTTATGAGCTAGTACCATGGTACTATTGGGCATCTCGCCAACACTCCCATAGAGAAATGTCTGATATCAGTTTGTATTAGAGAAACCTAGAAAACTGCAGTGCCTGAAAGAAGCTATTGATTTGGGTGATATTGAATGGTTCAGCACTAACTGCAAGGCAGATGTGTCTGCATCTTTCTTCTTGTTTAACATGTACCGCAGTGATTGTAGCTGAATAGAAGATCCTGAATAAATAAGGGGTAGACATCTGGTTTGCCTGACATACACTCAGAGCTCAATAAGAAATCACAGGCCAAGGGGATGGATGGAAATAACTGTGAATTTTTTACTACCTTTGTATGTATATTAAGCTGCACAGAGAATAATATTTATGTCTTAGATTTATAGGCTTGGTTTATGCACCTAAAATAGAACAGATGCACTGACACCCATGTTTTTTATTCACAGTTTAAAAGTTGTTTTTTTTTTTTTCTTTTAGAAAAGGCTGTCATTTACTTCTTGCTACAAAGCTTGTACCTCCTAACTGGAACCACAATAGTCAACATTCACCAAGAAATGTGTTAAATAACACTCAGAGGGAGATCTACTGTTTAATTCAAATTAAAATTATTGTAAATTTGCCCACAGAAAGAAAATCACAATTAAACCAAGTTTTTTTTTTCAAAAGTGTTACAATATTACTCAGAAAAAACTTGAAACAAGAAAAACAGTTGCATTAGTTTGTGGGAAAAATTATTGCAATATTCCATTCATTTAAAATTCGTTTAAAAAACTTCCTTGTGCTGTATTAGGATAGAGAGCCATAGCCATCTCTGTGGTCTGAAATGGAGAGCAAAGGCTGGGACTATTTGCACAATGATCCACACATTGGCCAAAGGGAATAATATGGCAGATTGTGACTTTTTTTTTAAATTTTGCATCCTTCATGAGGTATTGTAGTTGACCCTTTTAACCGAAGCTATATGCAATACTTAATTGGACTCTTTCTCTAATAATAGGAGATTACCTTGTATTTCATATTAATTAAGCAAGCATGAATCTATGCTAAAGGCAAAATAACCCAGTTTTTGTATTTAAATATATTTCAATCAGTTCTTACAGCATGGTGCTTTACATTATGGGTAAAACAGACTAGAGGCTGATAAGGCTATTGAGGCCATGAGCTGGAAATCCTGTAACAGTCTACCCTGTAATTACCATTAATATAAATTATATACAGGTATGGGACCTGTCATGCAGAATTCTCAGGACCTGGGGCTTTCTAGATAAGGGTTATTTCCATAATCTGAACTTTTATACCTTATGTCTATTAAAAACTTATTCAAACTTTGATTAATCCCAGTAGAATTGTTTTGCTTCCAATAAGTATTAATTATATATTAGCTTGGATCAAGTACAGGGTACCATCTTCTTATCACAGGGAAAAAGGAAATAATTTTTAAAAATCGTAATTATTACATTAAAAAGGAGTTGATTGGGGATGGTCTTTCCATAATTCGGTGCTTTCTGAATAACAAGTTTCAAGATAATGGATCCCATACCTGTACCACTATTTTCTATATTTTATATTCACAAATAATATTATGTCAATGGACAAGAAGGACAGTGCATAAGGGTACACAGCAGATGTTTAGAATGCCCTGTATCAAATCACTTTTCATGTATAATTATACTTAGTTGCCATGTTCATTGACAACTAAACATTTTGCTAAAATAGCCATCTCACTTAATAATTGTTCTTTTTTACAGTAAAGATAAAAATCAATTTCCTTTGAAACTGTGGATTTTAAAGATTGTTTGATCATTCAAATTTTCTACAAAGAGTTCCTGTGTATGACTTTCACTGGCAATTTTCAATAAAAAAAAATCAAACATTTTTTCCTTCCTAACCCTTATAAACAAGATATAAAATATCTCCGTTAGGCTCATTAATTTTAATGCCTTATATACACAAAAATTTTTTACACATCTGTCTCTTATTTCCTGTGTAAAAGTCAGACTTGGCTTAAATCTCTCAAACAATCCTTTTCCAAGACAGATTAATACCAAACCATTATGTTCCAGCCACAATATAATAGTGACAAATTGCAGCATGCTTTCCAATCCCTCAAAGCACATCGGTTTCAGCGGCAGCTGCAAAGATAGAGAATGATTCATCTTTAATGAATTCTAAAGCACTTTCCCTGTGCCTGGACGCTGAGGTACAAATATTAAGCAACATGGCTAAACTCATCTGCATGCAAATCTGCAGTCGCTTAAAAAATATTATCAAGGTTGTTAAAAGACTAAGTTGTATTTTATTGAGCAATTTGTTGCACTTCCCCAAGCTATTAAGAAGCACTCTGTAGTGAGTCTTTATACATGCAAATGGCCCACTAACTACAGATCTGATGTGCTACATTGAGCATGCATCAATGAATTAAAGCAATTTGCACCAAATTTAAGATGTTATTACAAAGCAGATGGGAGGAGTTAGTCACTGAATGAGTTTTAATGTTCTATGTCAAGCATTCAAAAGAAGCCTTTTCTTTTATTTGCTGCAAGGATTAATATAAATGTTCAGAATTCATAATACTATGAATTTTGTTGTGTTTCTATTTCTATTTGCATTCTGTTTTCTGGAAAATGTGGAACAACTGGTCTATTCCTAATGATCTTTTGAGACTCTGGAGTGTTATTGCCACGGTAGTACAGATTTTTCATCTCATTTGCCTGGTAAGGTCTGTGACATTATGGTAATACAACAATTATTAGAAAATTAGGAAAAATTGGACAGACGTAATATCAAAGGCTATTTTGATACTAAACTCTACAGTTAGTATAGCTATGGGCATATATGGTTTGTGTGAAAAAGTGGAGGGGTGTCTGAGTATGTGGGGTTTTAGTTTGGAGGGGTTGAACTTGATGGACTTTGTCTTTTTTCAACCCAATTTAACTATGTAACTATTTAAATATGGAACTAATTATTGAGCTACTGTTGCTAAGACTTTTGGTCTATTCTATTGTGTCTAACATCAACTCATTTAGAAAGGGATGGTATGGTCAATATGTAAATCAACGAACACAATGGGTTCCATATAGTGATGGGCATATCTGACCTGTTTGACTTAGTCTAAAATTCACCAAAATGAATTAAAGTCTGTGGGCAACAAAATGTAAAAGTCTATAGGCATCATTTTCATGATGAAACTTGGGAAATAACTTCACTCATTAGTACAAACATCCAAGTTCTTCCTTATCACATCCCATTGTGATGCTTACCAATTTATAAACATATGAAGAAAAGGAAGCTGGACCCAAACAGGATAATTGTGTTAATGCTTTAATAACACAACATGTTTTGGGTTAGCAAGTGATTAATAAATGATTATTGCTAAGACAAACCTGTTGTGTTATTTAAGCACCAATGCAGTTATCCTGCTTGAGTCTAGCTTTCTTTTCTTCATATGTTCAAGCTGGGGAATGACCTTGGTGAATAGAATGAAAATTTTCCACAAATGTGATTTCTCTCTGTCACCTGATTCTCATCTTATATTTATTAAGCAGTAGTCATATTTGTGATAACAGCTGCAAATCAAATAAGGTTTAAACTGCTTCTTCAAAAAATTTAGATCTGACCCTTTCTTATTTTCACATTGTAATAAAATGAGTTATACTTTTGGCAGGCATTACGTTAACAATAATTTAACATTCTTATCATAACCTGTTATATAGCATTACAACAGAATGCCAAAAACATAACCTTAGGAATATAATTAAACCTGGCAAACTTCAGATGCCTACCAATTCTGTCCAAGAAAAAAAACTCTATGAACTTTTTGATAGGCTCCAGTGCATTTTCTTCATTGTGGAATGTGGAAATTGTTCATTATTCACACACATCCCTGTCTCAGTTGGGTGTACAACATACCCAGGTTAACTTCATGATGCTTTTAAAGTGTAGAATGAAAATAGTAAGTACATTTGACTGGGGAAGGCTTACATTTCTTTATAATGAAGACTTTTTCACCTGACTGGGAAATACCAATACCTGTCTCCATCTCCAATTGTAAACTTGCTTAGCAGCAACAACGTTTGTACAGAGGAAGGTGTGCTTAAACTTTAGGTCCCTAGCAACACCTTCTTTCAGGTATTGAAACACAATAGTTTTTTTTGTTTTTTTTTAAGTTTTTAGTGCCACATGAGAGATATGGTTTACATAGAGCTGCTATTCTTGTTTCGGTGACTCAGAGAATTTATTCAGGCTTTCATCTTCTCCTAGAATGTTAGAAGCACTGGCACTAAAATAGCAAAATCTATATTATTGAGTCACTTCGTCTTAAGTAAAACTCATAAAAGGCCTCAAATATCTTTATTTAGACAGAGCTGGAATGACGTTACAGGTACAAAGGTTTTGCCATCATTATAAAACATAAAGACAACATCTCACATGGTGCCAAATCTAGAAAGTCCTTGTCAATTCAGATAAAAATAAAAGTTTCTTATGACATTTTATATATATATATATCTATAAATATAGATATAATTATATATATAAACATATATATATATATATATATATATATTTGCAATCACTTATCTCTAAAACAATATACAAACAATTTGTAAGAAATTGTGTTTCAGCTTAAAAGGAGAAAATAACTAAAGGATCGCTTGTGTGTTTTAGAAAAGAACATGTGGTTTGTTCTGAAAGGCAACATGTACTTTACCCAAGCCCCAGACCTTCAGTTCATGGAGGCAATTAATGCAAATAGATAATAGTGAAGGATTGGCTGGCACATACCAGACCACACTCTGTAAATTGATGTAGTAAAAAATGATTTAATTAAAGCAAAAACATAATGAAACCTGTAAGGCTTCGCTGTGATGCTTTTGCTTTACTAACAACTTTTTTCACTACATCAATTTACAGAGTGTGGTCTGGTATGTGCCAGCCAGCCCTTCACTATTATCTATTTGCATTAATTGCCTCCCTGAACTGAAGGTCTGGGGCTTGAGCACCTAGACTCCCTTTTCTTGTGGTTAAGTTAACTTCATTCATCACTGTACATGACACTAAACATTTTCTTTATTAGTTTATTGAAAATATACTGTAAGGGGCAGATTTACTAAATTCACATGAATTATTCCAAATTCGATCGAATTTTCAAAAAGATTCGAATTCGAATTTTTGAATATTTTTGAAGGCCACTTCGACCATCGAATTTTGAAAATTCGAGCAAATCGAACGAATCGAATAAAATTATATTTAAATATTCATTGGTCGAATTCTAGGGTTAATTCACCCTCGAATTTGACCAATAGTAAATCTGCCCCTATGTCATATAACTACATTGTGGATGTGTGTTTTTTCTCTTCAGTGTTTATTTTGCATTAATTTCAACCAAAAAGCAGCTGCAAAATCCTACAGCTATGCTGAGTATTTTAAAAACAATTGATGGAATTTAAGAGGTGATGGTTTGCTACTGAAAACAATACTGAGCAATGGCTTTTAGATTAATGTAGCATCGCTGTGATTATATGCAAATTTGCTGCTTTTAGGAGGTGTTTTATTTTCCATTTAGAAATTGGATGTGATCTTTTTGAAAGGGTGGAGTAAGAAACGTAAAGGTTTGTGCGTATTCAATGATTTAGATTAAAAAAAATACCAAAAACACAAAGAATTACAGTCGTCTGATTAATTGAGCATGTATGTGCATAATAAGCTTACAATTATTGTTCCTAGCACACATAAATTATCATACAAATGCTTTAAATTTTAGCTTCAAACTGTGGTACCAGCGCATATGCAACTGCTGGTTACATTTGTCACAGCTTGAATAGATATTGCTTGCGTTCATTCATTTAATTAAACCTCACTGCAATGTGATTTGAGTTTGAGTTTGGAGAACTTACGTATTTACTTTACTCCCATAGGGTTCAAATCTGTCCAGTATAATGTAATTGATGCTTAGTGGTGTGATTGCTCTTTAGAAAAAAGATCCTAATGCCAATTGTTTGCTGTCATGAAAATTTTATATACAGTTCATTTCACTGAAATAATAAACTTTCTAAACATAATTAATTAAAAATTCAGTACCATTTCTGAAATAATCTATTGACTTTGTCAAACTTCTCTCTACATGCAGCATTGTGTAATTGTGTAATTTTTTTAAAAAGACGGTTAATACACAGTCTAGGCATGGGATGTACACGTTAAATTTATTTCAGTCCTGTTCACATAGGATCTATATATAATGTATATATGTAGGTATAACTTTATTTGTAAAGAGATGTTAAGGAGCCGCAGAGCTGTACAATACATAAAAGTACAATATATATATAAAAGTATACATGGGAAAGACACATCTCACACTACATATACACAGAATTTACATCAGGACAAAGAGACACAGTGGAAGGAGGCCCCGGAACTGTAGAGCTTACAGTCTAATGTAGTAATGTAGTCGCTATACTTAATGCTAAGAACTGGAGGCACACCTCCCATAAGAGGTTGGCCTCACAATTTGAGAAATACTGAATGATAAATTGTCCTTGAAACATCATACAATATAAATTAAAACAGCTTACATTTGATTAGTGCACTCTTTTTAATAATTTATTAAATCAACTGTAGGGTTTACATTGATGAACTAAAGTCTAGACAACTGTATGTAGGTAATTTTCTCCCCTTATTTTCATTCACATTAATAAGGACAGCCAATCTTCCATTCTGATAGTAATTGAACAAGATAATAAGAATCATATTAGCTGCAGCAAAATGAGAAATAACGGTGACCTTTGCTACATGCTATGCTTAACAGTTTTTGTCATAAATATTGAGCCTTTTTATTTCCTTCAAGTATATTCCAGGCCCAGATAGCCCACATAAAGGACTTATTTACATTTTTGTGGTGTTTGTGGCCAAAGAGATGCATGCTTGAGTTTAGCTTCTTTGGCTTAGAGTTAATTGTTTTGGGGTGAATAAATAATGTTAATGTTCATGTAGTAGGTAAACTGGCTTTCTGCTTAAACATCAATTCTTATCTCATAGCTAGCTTCCACGAATTCATTATCTAGTAAAGCAAAAGCTATAAAAGGATATGTTCAATTTTAGGGCCAATTTTCATTTATATATTAAGCATCTTTTTGAACATGCCTAAGGCTTTTATATCTCTATAAAATATTCTAGTACATGCTATCTTCCTATGGAAATTCAATTTTCTCATTTCACCTTTCTGATGATAGAAATTAACTTTTTTTTTATTTTGGTAGACTATGGCACTACTATAAACCAGTATCAAATCTAAAAATCTACATGTTTGAATTTGACATTGACCAAATATCATCAGTGAGATACATCAGAACAACAGAGGGAAAATGCTAACCCTGCACTGTACAGTGAAGTGGGATCCTCTACCTTCAGGAGTCAATGGTATCTCACACCTTTCCACATCATGTCACCAAAACTAACTTCTTAGGGTATAGGTTGAAAGGGGTCCTAGATGGATGAAATGTAAAAAAACAGCTTTTAATCCTAGACAGATCTAGACCAAAGTATTCCCTAAAACCACCAATACACCACAGTGAGTGTAGTAGAATAGATAGTAGACTGTAATGTGATGTATTACCACATAACTTATGCCATTGTCCTACTGGATGGTGGAATGGCAAATGTGGGATCCTGATCTTCTGTGTCCCAAAGACCTGTTAAAAAAGTGAACTATTTTGTCTGTCTCTTCCACAACAAGTAATTTTCCTGCTTTTTGCTAAAGGGTCAGAGTCTGTAAGATCAGAATTCACACACATATGGTTATTTTAATATTACTATTTACATGTAGAATGAAGGAAATGGAGGCATGGAATCCCCATGGCCTGCACAGATTGACTAACTACATTAATCACAAAAACAACAATTTCTCATCATTACATAATAATCTGTAATCATAGTGAGACAGAACGAGTTCCAAACAATATTGGTTAGTTAAGAAATCAAAATAATTTTTGATAACTGAAACATAAATGTTGGTACTTTTGGTCACATGTTGATTACAATAGGAAATTAGAAACAATTCATACTATATTGAAATAAACATTAGACCATGTAAAGTACCTCTTACCATTTTCCAAGAGTTCAAGGTATCCCAGTGTACAATGCTTGCTTTGAGCTGGCAGTAAGTACATGGCACACAATTTGTTTTTTTTCTGCACTTTGCACCTTTAGTCCTCATGTATACAGCACACACAGGAATATAGTATGGCCAAGCTGAAATAGTGATTTATTATTCTAATGAGAATCATAAACAAGAAGCTAATTCAAGGTTAGGACCTTGACCTGAATAATAATCCTATGGGATAGATTACCACAAGCAGGTACAGGTCCATGGAATTCCTAATGGGCCATAATTTATTAGTGCTTGATTTGGCTAAACAACTCATTGTTGGCAATACATACAGTAAGACAGAAACTTACTGAATTTGAAAATAAATTAAATGTGTGCTATTTACAAATTTGTGACCAGCCTCAGAAGGACAAACCATGTAGGTCTTATAGTTAACTTATGCTAAACTCAATAAGAAAAAGGAGATCTAAAGAACTAGGGATGGTGTATGTTCATTACAATTGTGATCATTCAGTTACATTTTGTGTAAATGCCTCTTTTGGGCTACTATATTGTAAAACACCTACCTGCATGTGTGGCAGGCCCCAATATAAATGATAAGGGAGCCATAAAAGGGAGGTATTTTGTTCTAGTATCTATACTTATGTAGCGCCATCACTCTGTGCAACTCTGTAAGGCTTGAAATAAAATGTAACTGGATTATAATTATGAACATTGGTATTTGGTATTACTATTCCATTGACCGTAGCCATTTTTGACATTATATATGGATCACTGATTTCATTGTGTCCCCAATTTATACTGGTTAGGTCACATAAAAGTGAGTAGTCTTTAACTACATTTTATTTTTATACATTTAAATAAAAATATTTTTACCATTTCTGTTACGTTTGGAAAAATAAATGCATAAACAGAATTGTTTCCTAGAGACAATATTGAGAACTACATAGTATAAGCATGGCATAATAACAATGCTAACATAGAAAAGCACAGAAAAACACAGAATAAAAAATCATTTGATCGAACAATTCAAAGATTTTCCGCAAAGTCCTTCGAATTCTTGGAACTTAGAAATATTTTCAGGACAGGTTCTATGAGGTCCCCCATGAGCTAAAATGGTGATTCGGCAGCTTTAAGCTGGTGAATAGTTGAAGTCGAAAGGAATTTTAATGGGCAAGTACTTTGAAATTCAAATTTTTTCAATTTGAATCGAATTTTGGGCTATTTGATAGTCGTAGCAGCCCAAAATTACTTAAAAGAATTGACTTTTAAAAATTCGGATTTTATTCGTATTTTCACTTTGACCCTTAGTAAATTTGCCCCTTAATGTCACACAACGATTTCTACATCAAGTATGAATTTTATGGCTGAAATCCACCTCATGAGTGCAGTGACAGGCACTTGCCAATAGTGATGGGCGAATTTATTCGCCAGAGGCGAATTCGCTACGAATTCCCACGATTCGCCGCTGGCGAATAAATTCGTGAAATGCGAGCGATATTTCGCCTTGCGAAAATTCGCTGAAAAAAACGAGTTGCGCGTCTTTTTTGACGAATTTCTCTGGAAATTCGCTAATTTTTCGGCGAAGCAAAACTGGGGAGATTCGCCCATCACTACTTGCCAATAAAGTCAGCAGCTAGATGAGTGGTTTAGGAGCGATTCTGGGCTTCCTTCCCAGAATTCCTTCAGCTTTGCATACAAAGGAAGACATCTCTCCTCAACCAAAATGCTTTTGTACTATATTTATATCAACTCCTATTGAAGATTTTACTTCTTGATTTGCAACTGGCTCTCAGCTTGGCAAATATGCCAGTATTATGCACAGTGGTGTGGAAATGCATAACTCTTCATTGCTTTATATACAGATTTCTTTATATCTTTTTTATCTTACCTTTTTTACACACACACACACACACACACACACACACACACACACACACACACACACAC
>CM044445.1:82843159-82859996 GCA_024363595.1 Xenopus borealis
TATATATATATATATATATATATATTCGCAAAAAATAAGGAAAAATGCCTGAGTGCCAGTAAAATTGTTGCAACATATAAAGTTTTTGAAATGAGAAGTGGATTTATTCAACATTTCGGCCCCTACATCAAAGCCATGATCAGGAAGTGAAAAAAATACATAACACAGTGTTGCTTAAATGCTAAAATTGCTCCAAAACATTACCAATTAGTCAGTAGTGGGCATGATTTGAATTAGTTATCTGTTGTGCATATACCATCAGTACATAGCCTTAATATATAAAAGCGAATAATAAATATATGTGAAAAATCTTGTCTATTCGTAGATTTATCCCCAAATGTGATAAAAAGCCAAAATTCATAAAAGCAGAGTATGATCAGCCTCAGTAAAAATGTTCATAAATATAAATACGCAGAACTGCAACTCTGCACACTTGTACGAGCTCCACACAGCCGCAAGTTGATTCAGCCCTTATAGCACTTCAAACAGGTTCTGGACTAATGTACAGACTGATCCACCCATCCTCACTCACCATTAACTGGCCATTAATAAAATGGAAGCCTCCGTAGGCTCGCCTTCTGTGAGCGGTTCCCATGGTAACCCTAAGCACACTCGTGCAAATCCCGGACCCGCTGGCAGCATACTCCTCCAACAGGCAGCTAACAGCTACTACATGCATTGGGTATCAAGCCTTCCTGCCACATACCAGTAGCATTCTGCAAAGCAAAAAAAAAAAAAAAAATATATATATATATATTTATATTTATGACAAATATTATCTATTATATTTAATATTATTACCCACAAATATAATGTCCACATTCGGTTTGTCATTTTAATGCTTTAAAGGCAAAAGAACAACACCGTATCAAAAATTTTAAGACTGCTTGCAGTCTGTTCTAAAATCTTTTACAATACACACTCCATGGGTTTTGCGTAAATTGCTTTTCAATTTATATTGAGAAAAGACTCTGCAAATAATTTTCTGTTGCAAATAAAACAGTGGAATGCTGTAAAACCAACTTTCTTCAAATTACATATCTGACCGTTCATCCACCACATCATTTCGCTGCAAACACATTTTCTTCTCGGTAGGTACACCTGATAACGTATGATAGGCAAACTTCTTAAAACTACAAATGTACATTATATATACTTTATTGGAAATATGACCATAATATTTCAGAGTTTCAATTTCTTCCTCATATTTGCATCTGGGAAACTCATGGGGAGCAGAATGTAAGACCTGAAGGGAAAATTATAGCAAGAAAAACACTTTTTTCTTATGTGTGTTTTGGGTTCTGCAGTGTTTATACAAATGGCCTGCGGGTGTCACTGTGCACATTACTTGTACTATGCAGATACACAGTACTTTCTGTACAGCTTGAGAGTGATAGAGTTCAAGTTACTGCTGTTGTGTAATGCTGCATGAACCTGCTAATAAAGCCCTGTTATACTCTGCTCATCCGCGGCTACTAAAGCTCTTCATTTATGAAAGAGTACAAATTATTAAATTTCTGGTTAAGTATTTTAATAACTAGAATTCCCCCAAAAACTGTACTGAGAACAGATGAACTACTTTACATATCAATACATGCAGTTTGCTACAAATATATATTTTTACCAATATACTGTTAATAGTGTTATACAGACATGCCATAAGAATGCAAAACAAAAAGTCTTTCTTCTTGTAAAACACTTTATTGCACATTTTCACATTTAAGATTTCTTTTATTGTTGATGAAAAACGCAATCATTTCTAAAATAAATATAATAAAATGTTATCGCAGAGCAACAAAATGCTGGTGTGGTACACTTCTCATTACTGAGTTTTATCATTTCCCCAGCTCTTTTCTCAACACAGCACAAGAAATAAAAAATAAGGCAGAATATCATGGAAAAAAAATAAGCATCATGGTGAAAAGATAAACCCATACTTCGGAACTATGGACAAAATGACCTTGAGGCTCTATATGCAACATTGGTGAGTTTTGCTAGATTCAGAATATATTTAATCTGTGTGTAAGAAATAACATATTCTGAGGTGACTTTGAATTAAAAAAAAAAAAAAAAAAATATATATATATATATATATTGTTAAAATGTTAACAGGTTCAGGTCCTTTTCTATTCTCCTTTAGGTCTGTAATTCAATCCTCTGATCGCTGATATGACATTGTAGGGTTTAAATTCCAAACTAGATTGGCTGAGCAATGAGTTCTATGAGTTCTATCATTCAAAATGCATAAGAATAAAAAAAATAAAACATTTCTTTGGATTTTGGGTAGACTGGGGGGGACGGACTAGAAGGGTTAGCGTAAGGTCAAAAACGAGAGTGTTAGTTTTATGTTACACTGGGGATTGTGAGGGTTCTTCTCTTTGAAATAATAAAATGCTAATATCAAACAGGACAAAATGTAGAGGGACATACTGCAAACTTTGAAAACAAGACTACTGTGGCATGGCACAGACATGAAAATGTCATCAGAAACACAACAAGATTAGCTACCAATACTAGATTCTTCATCTGTAGCAAAATGTCCCTTGTAATTCTACAAGCATGAAATTGCCTGAAGACTACCTCAATAGTAAAAGAGATCATATGTTTTTCTGGCCATTACACTAAGAAAGACCAGATGCTGATCCATCCCACAATGATTAGCTCACTGATGCACTGGACTTTGAGTGGGGCTGCAAAATTGCTAGTGTAGAGATCAGTGTTGCATCCCAGAGGCAATGGTCCAACTTCAACTCATGACAGATGCCACATTTGCTTCTTGTCTTCTGGACAAAAATGTTTAATAATAATCTATAAACATTCAGTAGTTCCTGGATCTACACTATATACTGAAGATTCTGCTTCTCTCTCTCACAGCTAATTCCCCAGAAGCTTACATCCTGGAAGAGTTTTGAAAATCAGCAACCAATGCTACTATTTGAAGTATACTCTATGGGGCTGATTTACTAAGGGTCAAAGTCGGTCACAGTGAATATTCGAATTCAAAATGTTCAATTTTTTAAGTAATTTTTTTGGATAAATCAAAAACCCAGAACAAAATTAGGCTAAACCTCCACCAGTCATAGACTTAGCAGTAGTAATTAATCTGTATTCAGTATTATGCAGCTGCCGCCTTTAAATCGCTCCACGTGTTGCGATATAGCGGTCACCTATGGAAGTCCATATGACATGTATGGTATTCTCCCAGTTCTGTAAGTGCTCAAAATTGTGTGCAAATTGTGAGACAGTCAACTTGACAGATATCTCATACTCACGAACTCTTTTCATGGCATGAAGTAAGCTATTGCTAGCTGTATTCTTTCTGAATAGATTAGTGGATATTGTACCCTGTTGATCTCTCATGATCATTAAATCCAAAAATTCAATTTTTTGTTTGTCAAAGTTCATAGTGAAGGACAAGTTAAATGGGTTGTTATTGAGTTTACCCACAAATTCCTTCAAAAGTGATTCGGGACCCTGCCATATCAGCATGATGTCATCGATGTATCTATGCCACCTAAGAATGTGGCACACAATGTGCCACAATGTAAACGAAGTAATGTTTAAATATTATAATTTGGTGAAAGTATTGGTTGCTGGTTGCTATGATATGGCTAACTGGCAACAATATGATGACGTTTGACGTTGGATAACGCATCTTGTACACATGACACATCACGTGATTGCACCTTTAAGATGCGCCCTTCATACGCACATCCGGCCTCTTGACAAAGCCGCGCTGGGCTGCGAAACGGTCGTCGAGGTTCTTCTGGCGGCACTTGGGAGACGGGGCCCCTCTCCACAGACGGCATGCACCCTTGCTACTTATAAGCAACCAACGATGATTACACACTAAATTACTCAAGATTCCAAACGGACGCACATCCCAAATCTGGACTGTATACAATTAACCGCTAATACGGAGAAGAGTTCGTGAGTATGAGATATCTGTCAAGTTGACTGTCTCACAATTTGCACACAATTTTGAGCACGGAAAGTCGCCCTTACAGAACTGGGAGAATACCATACATGTCATATGGACTTCCATAGGTGACCGCTATATCGCAACACGTGGAGCGATTTAAAGGCGACAGCTGCATAATACTGAGTGTCTAAAAGTCCTCTCTCCCCAGAGCACATAAGGAGACATAGCTATATCTTGACACTAATTACTATTGTGGCGTTTGGGTGCAATTGACTTATAATTTTCCTTCTGGAACCATACTCCGTAATTTTTTGAATACACAACCAGACTGTGGATGTCATAGCTACATCTTGACACCAATTACCATTGTGACGTTGGGATGCAATTGACTCATATTTTTCCTTTCGAACCATACTCCGCAATTTTTTGAATACATAACCAGACTGTGGATGTCTTTTCAATGATACATACCGTATACAGGCTGTGATACAGGAGTTGTGTTAGTTCGTTGCTTGAATATGCATGCATATATGTGGGGTGCCTTTACCGTTTAATACTATATAATCTGTTGTTTAACACATGCTCCAATTGCTGGATGCTTAGTACATATATTTGATATAAGTAATCGGTCACTTCCCCGATCTCATGACTGGGTATTGTGGCTGAATGATTAATAGGAACGGGATCCCATCTCCCAGGTTACTGCCTTGGTTTTAAATATGTTTTAACAATCAGGCATGGTGGTGAATAAAAATGGCTTTTTACATATTATTGTCACTCATGATTAATTACTACTGCTAAGTCTATGACTGGTGGAGGTTTAGCCTAATTTTGTTCTGGGTTTTTGAGTTATAGTTATATTTGGGCACTCCACGAAGTCAAACACAATAAGTGACTGGCCATAGGCCGAGCTTACCTTGGAGCTTGTAAATCAATTTTTTTGGATAATTCCACCATCGAATAGGCTACTGTCTCTTTAAAAAAACTTAGATTTTTTTTTTACCTCGCCAAATTAAACCTACCACTATGCTATGTTAGCCTATGGGGATCTTCTAGAATATTTTTCAAATTTTTTTTTATCAAAGTAAAATCATTCAATCTTATGCAAAAATCATTTGAATCGAACGATTCAAACGATTGTAGCGCATGATCGAACGATTTTACTTTGATCGTAGGATAGCCAAATTTGTTGAAAAATACTTCGACTTGGATATTCGAAGTTGAAGTATTTCACTTCGATGGTTTAGTAAATCAGCCCCCAAATATATGGGTAGTGTGACCTAATTTATAAAGTTTAGATAAAAATCTAATGAGACATAAATAATAAATAATTTCCAGAAAATGCCAGGTTCCTTGCATTCATTTAGTACATAATGAAAATAAATGATTTCTGGCCAAGATTTTTTAACATTTATAGTTAATAATTGTATACTGTAGAAACATTAAAGAGAGTATAAACCTGTTATTTTGAATAAACTTGGAGCAATGACAATATTACTTTTTTATCTTACTGCTAAAGCATAGTTTAGTTTCCAGCATCTTTTCTTTTAAAGACAGCAACTAAAAAGAAGTTGGGAGCCTCTCAAGAAAGCATATTTTAGCATTTTGAAAATGTTCATTTTTTTTAAAGCACAGTGTTTGATGATATATCTAGAATTATATAGACAATATGACATTTAAAAAAGGATAAAAGTATTAATAATCTAATCTGAAAAAGAAATATTTAGTGATGGGCGAATTTATTCGCCAGGGGCGAATTCGCGGCGAATTCCCGTGATTCGCCGCTGGCGAATAAATTCGCTAAACGCCAGAAAAAATTCCCCGCCAAAAACGAGTCGCGCGTCGTTTTTGACGCGACGCGCCGAAAACGACACACGACTCGTTTCACCAATTGGCGAAGCGAAACGCGCCCGTTTCGCCCATCACTAGAAGTATTTACTAGTTTTGTGCGGGTCAAGTTTCCCTCGACCCGCACCTGACACTAACCTTCCCTTTCCCAACCAGAATCTGGCCATCTCTCTCCCCTCTATTTATAGACCAGTGCCTGACCCACCAGCTGTGATGTCATGTAAGGGGTGGGGCATTAACTAAGTCTACAAGTTCAGGGACTGGAAATCGGAAGCTGGTAGTGTGAGGTCACGGGTGGGGAGAGTGGAAGTTAACTGAAGATTTTTTGTGGTAGCCAGCCAAACTTGTCCAACCCACGGGTCCAGCAGGTTTTGGACTGGCCCACACATCACTTGTATTTACATTATACTAAAAAGGATCATATGATTCACAAAGTAATGTAAATGATCTATCTGGAGAGAGATGAATATATAAATATATTGAAATAAAGCAATAATGCTACAATAGTACTATTGGTGCTGTTGCTGTTATTATTATTATCTTTATTTTGGGGAGAGCTGGACTAGCCCATTTGTTTAAAGGGCACATTCATCCCATTGTACCCCAACATTTTCAATCACATTTGCATATATTATCTCAATAGACTTTTAAAAAGCTCAGTATTTGACTGCTGACCTTTGCCTTAATTTACCTTAATTCATTGCTGAAAGGACAAGTAATGCGACTGGACTAGATAAAATCATCCCAGCAAAATCTGAAATAAAATTTGTCACAAAAAATAAACCACTAGAGACAATGATTTTTTACAAGTCTAATGCAGAGTGGCATTTGAATATGTCTTGCTGAGACAAAGTGTATGAAGTAATCTAGGCAAAGAAAGGAAAAAGAATATGAGAAAATATGTTCTTAAGACATGATATTTGCTTGTGTCTAGGGTAGCCTATGCATTGCATGCGGCGAATCTGCAAGATTGAATTTCCTATATTGTTGTACTTACAGTTTTCTCAAGCTAGTAAGGAAATACAATTTGAACATTTTCAGAACATCTAGTTCACTGTATTAAAATGAATACAAATAATCAAGGGAGAAATCAGTTGAGATTCAATTAAAATGATTCAAGCTACAGAGAAAAACATACTGCATGTTTCCATTAGAGGGGAATCTAGTGATTAGATGGATTTATTGTATTTTAAATATTCCATAGATTTGAAAAATGTGTCTAATTTATTTCTTCATTAGAAATGGAGACAGCACTAAAAAGGGATATTGTCCTCTACCTTAGAAATAGTATTAGTATATATCTAATCACTGTTTTATATGCATCCATAAAATAAAATTGCCTAACATCCATACTATCTCAGATAATATAGCAGCATGGTTTCAGTAGTATTCTTTACATTTTCTTATTCTGTCTACAGTATTTCTAACATTGTTTTTGTCTTCCAATCAATCATTTGAAACATTGTCTAATTGCTAGGGAAATTTGGACCCTACCTTTGAAAAACAGTTTAAACTCCAGTTGGAGAACTATATAATAAAACAAATAACATTTAAAAAAAAAATGTTCAAATGTTTTATCAGCATACTAAAAGCTAAGCATTCCCTAAAAAACTAAACATACTAAAATATAAACTTTCCCTTTAAAAACAGTTACTTACTAGATGTGGTTGCCAAAAGATGATTCCTAACAAGTATTTATCAAGTATTATTGAACACTGTACAAGAGAAAGGTGTCCATGTGAAACACCTGCGGTTACTAAAAAACTTACTAATAGACAAGGTATATATTTAAATTAATCAGGTTATTCTTTTTACTTCAGCTATATTTTACATGACTTTACTGGATTAGCACTCTCTTTTTAATCTTCTTAATCATTATTAACACCAACAAAATCTACAGGGATGTACAGATGCAGTCACTTGGATTTGTAAGATAAATGCGTCGTGACTCAGGGCTAATTGAAGAAACTGTGTTATCTAAAGTTATCTTAACTCATTTAATGCATTTAACCTTTTCATTAGCATACCAAAGCACCATTGTTTTCAATGGTGAACTCTTTAATTGGATGGGATGCTGTGACACAATATTCTGTGCTAAGTGGGATAAATGGGTTAGATGAGTTAAGTCACAATGCATTTAACTTACAAATCCAAGTGACTGCATCTGTACACAAAGTTATTTAGCAACAATAGTCATGCACCCAAACTATTTTAGTAATTGAGGAAAGCTTTTGGAAAGGGTAATTATGGATAACAAATAGGCATACATTTCAAATCACAATGATATAAGTTTTGACTTTACATGGTTTTACATGCAATAGCTCTTGCTAGACAAATTGTATTCCTTTCTATGACTAAAGCATTTGATACAGCACCACATAGAATGTAACTGATTACATTTTATTAAACTTACTGATTAAATTATATTGGCCTGTATCATAATATTTGTATTTGCATAGAGAACTTACTGAAAACTGGATTAAAAAGAGATGTTATACATGGAATATTTATTAATTGGACCAGTGTTGTTGGTGGTGTACAGTAGCTCAGGGGTCTGCATTTGATCATTTGTTTTTTAATTGTTTAGGCATTTTATGTACTGTCTTTATTTTTGCTAATGATAATAAATTGTGCAAAGCTCCATGCATATTGTTGCCACTTTGCAGAGGGTTTTAACAAAACTGTAGAACTGGGCAGTGCATCTGCAATTGTTATTCAGTATCAATGTCTAAACTGGAGTCAGTACTCAAAAGCTCAGAAGAAAGCCAAACAACAATCTTATATCTACAAATACAAGAGGTCCTCAGCATTCAACCCATTATCAATATATTTAAGACATTGAGACATTCTGTACATACAGCTACTAAAAAATGCCTTACCCTTTAAACAAAACAGGGATTGTTCGTCCATATATTGCAATATATTTAAGCTGGCCAACTACGTCAAAGTCATCCCATATCTGGCCAGTCCTACTCTCAAATTGCATCTGATTCAACGTTCTTATATCTATAGCAACCAAGAAGAGGTGGGAGATATAATAATCATGCTCAGTAACAGCACATTTGAGAAAGCTGTTAAGGTGCCAGGCTATGAGGCCATCAGAAAGCCTGGTGATGTGTCCTCATGTTCAATAGCCATAAATAAAATTTATTATTTTAACTTTTTCTGTGTGGTCTTGCCGATTCTGCCATGACCAGCACTCATATACAAACAGTACTGATGAGTGGGTACTGTGAGGACACGGTATGGCTAAAGAGGTCTTGTGATTCAAACATTAGGTTGCACCTCTGGTTAAAACTATGTTACAGTGGAAGATGCTATTGGTCCATTGACTGCTGGGTGCAAATGGCTTTTAGACGTGGATATTTTTATGTAATTATCATTTTAAACTCTATACAAATGTGTGTATATTTTTAGCTGGGTAATTGTTTTATTAAACAAATTTTACACAATTGGTACTTTTTATTTCCTGTAGCATAATTCATATTAGATGGCTTTTTCCCACCCATGCATAAGATCAATATATCAAAGATCAGTGTGCATATTAAAGGAAAACTATACCTCCAAAATGAATACTTGAGCAACAGATAGTTTATATCATATTAAGTAGCATATTAAAGAATCTTACCAAACTGGACTATATAATTAAGTAAATTTTGCCTTTAACATCTCTTGCCTTCAACCACCATTTGTGATGGTCTGTGTGCTGTCTCAGAGATCACCTGACCAGAAATATTTCAACTATAACTGTAACAGGAAGAAGTGTGGAAGCAAAAGACAGAACTCTGTCTGTTAATTGACTCATGTGACCTAACTTTATAGTTTGTTTGGTATGTTTGGTATGTTTGTGTGCACCGTTGAATCCTAGGATCCCACGAGGCTGTCCTTATTTTTTAAAATTGCTATTTTCTATTTATGATTACCCAATGGCACATGCTACTAAAAAAGTGTATTATTATGAAAATAGTTTATTTACACGAAGCAGGGTTTTATGCAATATCTTTTTATAGAGACCTACATTACATGGGTGGGTACAGTATAGTTTTCCTTTAAGTCTTTACTAGAATTGATGGCAGGATACCTTAAATTCTCTTCATATATATTTTGATAGTATTAAGATGTAGTACCGTGTTAGCCATTTGAAAAAAATGTATAAAATGTAAAGTTTGGTGATACCTTTTATTGGCTAACTGAATAAGTAACAATTGCAAGCTTTCGGAGCACACAGGCTTCTTCGTCAGGCAAAATACAAATGTACATTGAAAAGGCACATTATATAAACAAATAGATCACTGAAAAAGGGTTTATGGGCAATGAATTAGAAAGTTACAGATAGACAGAGATAACTTGTAGAAGGTAATAAAAGTAATTAAGGGTGGGTTGTAAATAGTCCAGGGGTCTGGATTCAGTCAGGTCAAATAGTTTGAACTAGACTAAGACAGAGTGGGGTAAGTTTAACACAATAGTGCATCATTAGGAATTGGAAACTAAAAAAGGGAAGATACAGATAAGGGTACCACTGGGTTGGATAGCATATGGAACCAGAACTTATGCCCTTCACATTCCGTTACCAGATTGTAACACACTGAAAATGGTAATAGTGACCTGTAGAGAAAAGAGAATAATCCAGCCCAGATATTGATAAGTCCAAAGGGTGAAGACTTTAGCTTTAGCCAAGGAAGCAAACACTAGTACAGCCAGCACCTTAAGGAAAATGTCTTTAAGATGTAGATTGTCCTTGGCTGTGTTTTCCTCTCGGTGTCATATCCTTAGTTAAAGTCATATCTGGACATAAAACTCCTGTCTCTGTTCAGGCCACATTCTAGGGAGTTAAACTTTCTCATAAATTTGAATTCCCATATTTCACGGATTTGTCACGGACACTGTACTCCCAACCGCACGTGACTTCAGGTGTGGCTGTCAGGGGTCACTCACTCAGTCTCTCACCCACCTTGCGCACAGGTTAGACTAGCATAACAGCACCCCAAACACCAACCAACACCCACAAACACACACAACTTGCTGCCACCACTCTCAACTTCACACTGGTGTTGAGAGAAACCAGGTATCCTAGTAGTGAAGGGGTCAATTCAAACACACACTTCCTACCAGCACTCAATGGTTAACTAGCATACATACAGACTAGCATTCCCATTCAGCATGCAGAGGGTTAAGGCTCACAATTACTCTCTTTCAGGCTAGGTTCTTTTAGAGCACCAAAGACAATCTTATTAAGTTTTTTAATATTTTAAAAGGTATAACAGTGCAGTTAACAAAATGATATTACAAAAAGAGACATACAATCAATATTACAAACAGTTATAAAATAAAAAGGGAAAACGTGGAAAACCTATACTTCTAGATATAGAATTCCTGGTCCTGGAGGCAAGCGGAAACAAACGGGGAAACTTCCAATCGCAATTGGTCCTCCAAAGTAAATATATATTTTGATGGAATGTTAACTCCTACTTGCCCTAAAGGTGATTTCATACATTACTAATGTCTACTATGTATTTTATATTTATGTACACAAAACAGTTACGTTCCATGTGGGAAGAATTCTACACTATAATACCATTGTTTGTTTTTCTTCTGAGGTTTTGAACACTGGCTCCAGTTTAGGTGCGTTATTTATGAAAGATTGAATTTTAGAGCTATGTGAGCTATTTTAGACCTCAAATGAACTTGAATGAACTCACAACTCAGTTCATGGGCCTTAACTTTTTTTACTGTTCCTAATGCAACTGAACATAACAAATATTCTTCCTCATGGAAAAAAATGGGTAGTCTGAGCATTTCTTGCACACTCATACTCATACCATACAGAATAGAAGAGCATGCTGAAAAACGGTCATTATAAAACATGTAAGCTGTCCATAAGAATGGAAGGTAACTTTTATAGTGCAGAAATAAATATGATCTGTTGTAATAAAAGTAATAAAAATTCAAATTTCAAAGTCATTTTTGTGTACTTTCGACCATCGAATAGGCCAAAATTTTATTAGAACTCAAAAAAGTTTAATCAGATTTTAAAATTTGACCATTTGAAAAATAAAGTACTGTCTCAAAACATTTAAAAATATCTGCTCCAATAGAAGATGGAAAATAATTTATGTATTATATTATTCTGTGGTCAAAGGAAGGATGGATTCATTAAATAAACAAACTCCAATATTGTATTGAAAAAGTATTGTTTTATTAATGGGCTCAGAATTACATTTATAGACAGAAAAACTTGACCTACAAATTGTGCAAACAGCATTGTGATGTAGAATAAATATCAATATAAGGAGAATCTAATACTCTATCTTCATTCATCAAATAAATGCTAGAATCCAACAAAAGTCAATTAAATTATTTGTCAATAATATACATGAACATAATCCATCAGATGGCAGGACTTATTTAATTACATGAGACCTTCTGGCAAAATAACTTAGCAGCATAAGCACAGATTTTGACTGCAATCTTTGAAAATATTGGCAGGAGAACTACCATGATTATAATAAAATGTTTACATAACATTCACACACACACACACACAATTTCATAGTAGATAAGAATGCTTATGCCATTTTTCTATTTAACTAAAGGACTTTTTAAAAGGGTACTATTAGAAAACAAATATGTAATATAATCATTTAGGCAAAGGCAGCATGGACAAATGATATACAGTATTAGAACTAAATGTCCATCAGATCAGACTAAGCTGCAAAGCCTGGATGTTGAAAAATAGATTTGCTAAGAGGGGAAGGGTGAAGATGAATTATTTTAGAAACCATGAGGGATTTTTAATTTGATTATATTCACAAAAAAATTATTTTCAGCAGTAATATTTTTTTATTTTCATTTTAGTTCCACCCCACTTCTAAAAAATCTACATCTATTTCATAATTTATTTCATTACTGATAATGAGATGTGTATATGTGGTTATGAACTATTAGACTATATTGATGATGTACATGTTGAGAAGGGGCTTTTTGACTAATTTTCTCCCTTCTCACCCTTACCAGGTTGGTTTCTCCGCTTATAAAATATAAAATATAAAGAACTCACCCTTGTGGTCTAGCGGGCAGCAGGGTCCACCGGCTCACCATCAGCGTGGATGCCTGCTGCGCTGCTCTTTTGTCCCCAGTTCCCCTATGGTGCGTGCACTGGTGCACTTCCGGGTTTATGTGCTGGCGTGATGACGTCATTGTGCATGGCGTGAAATTCAAATTGTATAAAAGGGGAAATCAGTGTACTACAAGTTTCCCATTGTTACATTCAATTAGTTTGTTCCTGGTGCTATTGCTATTTGATTCCTGTCTGATCTACTGTGTATTGACCCTTGCTTTGCCTGACTACTTGGATATCGCCAATCCTGATCCTAGCCTGCCTGTACTCTACTCTGACCTCTCCAATCCTTGCCTGTCTGTGACTATTCTGCTCTCTCTAATCCTGATCCCAGCCTGTTTGACAAGTCTGCTCTGCTTGTGCGAGCACGGCCTGCCTGTTCCACTCTGTGACGTCTTCTATCCAGTATCCTTGGTGAGACGATCGTGCCCCCTTTGCTTGTCCAGAACCTATTACTTTGCTCCTCTCTCAAATAAGACCTGGAGGCATCCAATTAGCTGAGGGCTCCTCCCTAGGTGAAAGGCGGCATTTATAGGCAGAAGTGAGAGTCAAGACCACGGATCTTAGCTTGGGTTTTGGTTTAGGGTGCCGTTCGTGACAATATTGATATCATTAATGCATCCTACACCTTCTAGTGTCTCCGAATTCTACAATGCCAAGTAACTGACATACTGACAAATTTTCTGTCTTTTGAAAATATGAAATAAATGTCTATGTACTGTAAGGAGGTCAACTTTAAATTGTATATTTAATCTGCTCTTTCCCAATTATTTCCCAATATTGAGCAGTGCTTTAAAGTAAATGTATTTATACAACTAAATCACATAAATTTCATTCATAGAACATACAGAGTTACATACATCACAACCAATGCTGGTACAAAAGGTGAGGAAAGCCCTGTGCAAAAGAACTTACATTCTAAAGGGAAGGGAATAAAACACAAGATGGTATATTTATCAAAGAGTGAAGTTAGAGGTTGCCACAGTTGGTTGGGTTGCCACAGTCGGTTAGAGGTTGCCACAGTCGGTTGGGTAAGTATCTAGAGATGTGTTCAGAGATGTAGGCAGAGGCAGAGTTATGAAGTGGTTTGAATGTCAGGGTGATTAGTTTGAATTTAATTCTGAAAGATAGTGGAAGCCAATTCAATGATTGGCAGAGTGGTATGGCAGAGGAGGAGTGGTTGCTGAGGTGTATAAGCCTGGTGGCAGGGTTCATTATGGACTGGAGAGGTCTCTGGTGGAGATGGCCAATTAAAAGAGTATAACCCTTTCAACACCCCTTTGTGTGTGTGTGTGTGTGTGTGTCACGGTTGGCACCCAACAAAAGAACAAACACCAAGCACCTTGGTCTCAGCTCCTGCTTCACCTGTAGCTGCTGTGTTCTTTCCTGTTGCACTGAGATCACTGAATAGATGGTTAATAGGTTACAGCTTACAGCACACAGACAAAGGCTCTGTGCTTCTGCCCATACAGGGATAAGTACAATGCTTTTGCATGGATTCCCTACAAGAGAATTACTGGATATGAGGAGTGATGGACAGGGCAGAATCTAGGATAATCCCATATGAGGAGATGGGGTGATCGTGGCATTTTTAACTATAATAGATACTTCTAGTCTTATGGGTTTTAGTTGGAGGAAAGAGAACCATTTCTGTTATAGAGTGGTTTAATTTAGGGTAGCATTGCGACTAGGGATGGATGAATTTATTCGACAGCCACGAATTTGCGGCCAGCGAATAAACTCAGGGAATCTCCCACAGAAATCAGGACGCTGTCAACAATTTATTGCGTGACCATTAAAGTCAATGGGTGTGTGGTAAATTGTCGCTGGCAGGCCATTGTTAACGGGTATATTAAAGTCCCACAATATGATGAATGGGGTGTTAGATGAAAGTAAGGAAGCCAGACAGCAATGCGAAGTGACAGGAGAAAAGAGCCTAATGCAGTGAACCTCAGATGAGGAGAATGATAGGGAAGGAACAGGTAGCAGAACTTTAAAAGTACAGTGGGGAGAGCGAAGCAAACCTACCCAACCCCCAGGTCTGTTTCCAGGCCTGGGAGTATGAGAAAGGTGTAGGCCCCCTTAGATCAGGGCAGCAGGTGAAGCAGTGTCAGTAGGAAAAAGCAAGGTTTCAGTAAGTGTGAGTAAGTAGAAAGAGTTGGCAATGAAATGGTCATGTATATTGGTGAGTTTGTTGCAAACCGATAGGGTGTTCCAGAGAGCACAGGACAGATTAACTGGGTTCTTGGGTATAGGAATAAAAGTTCTGTACTGTTGGAATTTGCAATAAAGGGACGATGCCTGTTGCTGTGATATAAATGGGATGGGGTAAGGGCCAGGGTTTGGGGAAACCTACGTAGTTCGCAAGATCCAAGTTACCGAATTGAGTTTACTTAATTTTGATCGAATAAAAAGAATTTGATTGATCGAAAAAATCTAATTGTGGTAAAATCCTTAGAATTCGATATTCAAATTTTAAGGATTTTACTTCACATCCTATTCACATGGTTGAATTTAGAATTTTTTTCAATTCCAAATTCGACCATTGATAAATCTGCCCCTAAGTGAGAGGGGGATTTATAAGGAAGAGGAATTGCCTGGAATAGAAATCCAGTTGAAATCCAGTTCCTTGACCAGTACCATGTCCAACTGCCTTGTTTAAGTGCCATTTCCTAGCACTTGTGAAATATTAGCACTTAGGAAATGTTAGCACTAGAGCCATGCCACTTAAACTAGTGCCATCCCATATACTTGGCCTGAATTTATATGCAACAAGAGCATAATTAATCCATTAACTATTGATAAAAAGGGTAGAGTTTTACAGACACCAGAACCAAGTCAGGGGCTATAAAAATAAATCTTGCTGACTGTGGAATGAAGACAGATGCATGTTTGAGATATCTATCAAAAGCACTAAATCAGAGTAGACCTAACAGAAAAAAGTTATTGGGAGTTAACAGATGCAAGTAGTAAAATAAGCAGAATGACCAGAATAAACAGTATACAGGAGTTGCAATAGAGTGATTACAGTATTTAGCAGTATATGGATAAGCAGAGTTGCCTGTAGGAGTAAGAAAAGATACAGGTTAGTTCCATGGAACCGCATGTTATAATTGCCATTTCCTAGCACTTGTGAAATATTAGCACTTAAGAAATGTTAGAACTAGTGTTATGCCCCTGACACTAGAGACAGATGAAGCCACTCATCTATCCCATTTATCCCACTTAGTACAGAATATTGTGTCACAGCATCCCATCCAATTAAAGAGTTCACCATTGAAAACAATGGTGCTTTGGTATGCTAATGAAAAGGTTAAATGCATTAAATGAGTTAAGATAACTTTAGATAACACAGTTTCTTCAATTAGCCCTGAGTCATGACGCATTTAACTCACAAATCCAAGTGGCTGCATCTGTATAACAATGCCTTGCCTTTTCTAAGGAAAGGGAAAAATCTGGTAAACTGAATGTCAGTTCTGGTCCCTCTCTATTTTTTCAAATTTAAAGGGTAAAATAAAGTTAGGCTCTAGATTTTCAAAACAACTACTGTACCATCCTCTACGAAATTATGGAATCGGCAAGAATTACTAAATTAAATTATATAAGTTGTAATGGTAAACAAATATAAAAAAAACCTTATGTAAAACATAAAGATATTGTGTAACAAGAAAGACAAATTTTCTATTAGAGTTTCATCTGCTGTACACCTTCAGTCTTGAGTATTTTATGATATTTCTGTGAAGCTGCCATTATAGTATGTACATAAAATGTATTATATAATAAGTCATGCCAAATGTTGAGCACTCTAGCATGGACCTGAGCATTTCATGGGCAGAACCCATAATAAATGAAATGTTAAGTATCTTCATAACCTACAAAAACGTTTCTATAAACCCATCTCATATTTTTATGTTCCTTAGTTTGTACAGATTACTGCTTATAATAGACTT
>CM044445.1:82862168-82907448 GCA_024363595.1 Xenopus borealis
ATATATACAGTATATATATATAGGGATGCAATGGGAATAAATCCAACTTAAATATTTCTATCAAAAATCAAATTTAAAAATTTCTATTAAAGCAGAGGTAAGATGCAGAGTACAACTAGACAGTGTTACCTAAACATATATGCACTCTTGTACTAAAAAAGAGTTACCAGATCATTTAGAAATTTGGGGACATTTCTAATAAATACATGTTGCAAGCCTGGCATTTAAATTAAATTGCAATCAGTGCAGCCCTTCTAACTGGATTTTCTACAGATGTCCCTGTGTGTGTGTAGCTTAGAGTGAACATTGCATGATAGCTATCATACCAGTATCACTAATGATAATGGCAGACCCTCCTACTGTATTTGGATTATAGAGCGTCAGATACCTTGTCACATTGGGCTAGAGTAAATTGGATGCCATGATGGGATTAAATACCAAATATGAACAGTACTTCAGAAATTTCCCCTTACTTGCAGCCCTGTTTAAGGTAGAGTTATTTTAATTTGATATTCAAGATGTCTTAAGCAATGTGCCTAAATGTATCAGTTGCCTAAAAACAAATATTTGGATTAAAAGGCAAATCAGACCCTATTAGTTGTCCACAAATAGTCTACGGTTCTTCCATAATAATGCATTTTACTTTAGTTCCTGTTTAGTAAATTTTGACTGGTTATATAATGCACCTGAATGTTTAATTTAAAAAAATATTTTTACTTTAGCATCATATTCAATATTTTCAGAATTTTAATGCAATTAATTTCAGCCTCTCCACAATGTATCAAGCTCACAGTAGCATGTCCTGTAAGCACAGCTACTGTTCATCTTATACTCATCTGCTATAGGTTAGCAGACAACAACAGGGAATAACCTTAATAATGCATGTGCAGTGCTCCTACATACTCCTATCTCCTTCACAGTTGGACTTTTATTTGCCAAAACAAGGAAAGCAATAGATGGAAACCAACAGTTGTCCTGAATACAGTATACTTCACCAGTCATAATATAATACTGTATATACAATCTCAGTATAATCTTGGAGGCGACCTTTGGATTCTACACAGCGGTTGCACTGAAGAATCAGATTAAGACTGAAAGCACATGTGACAGGTTGATTTGAGAAAGGATATTGCCATTGTGATGTATGTTTGATATACTGTATGTAATATACAATATGTAGGTCAATCTCTTTGTCTATCTGTAAATACATTTTTTGAACTTGAAATATTTTATTTTACACTAGATGTAGAGGATAACATCCACCCAGATTTGCTTGTTTGCCAGACTTTTCAAACGAACCAGTCTTTGACAAGTAGAATGGCAACTGCTGGATCACATTGGGCTTCTACAAACCTCAACCCTGTGCAAACCTAGCCTAGTTCCACTTTTGAACAACAGGTATGTAATCTGCTATCTAGAATGCTTGGGTTCTAGGCTTTTTTTGGATAAGGGGTCTTTCCATAATTTAGATCTCCATTCCTTAAGTCTACTAAATACCTTAAGGGGCAGATTTACAAAATTTGTGTGAACAAATCAAAGTTCGATCGAATTTGCATAAAATTCGTATTTGAATCTTTGAATATGCAAATTAGGAAAATTCAACCATCGAATATTCAAATTCAAATAATTCAAATAAAATTTTATTCGAATATTCGACTATTTGGTGGTCGAAATACTTCCCCTATTCAACCACCTAGTTCGCCAGATCCAAGCTGCCGAATTGGGGACCATTATTTTTTATCGAATAAAAAAAATTTGATCGATCGATAAAATATTTCGAATCAATCAATTTCGAACGATTAATCGATCGATTGAATTTTTTCTATTTGATCGTTTGATTAATCGAATTGCGGTAAAATCCCGAAGGATTTTACTTCACATGGTCAAATTTAGAATTTTATTTAATTTGATATTCGACCAATAGGGATGCCGCGAACTGTTCGCCGGCGAACTTGTTCGCGTGAACATCCGCTGTTCGCGCTCGCTGGAAGTTCGCGAACGTCGCGCGACGTTCGCATTTTGGGTTCGCGTCAATTTGGCGCATTTTTTTTGCCGCATTTTTTTGCCCTCTCACCCCAGACCAGCAGATACATGGCAGCCAATCAGGAAGATCTCCCTGGACCACCCCCACACACCCCCTGGACTAAAAAAAAAAAATGTGCATACCTCCCAACTGTCCCTTTTTTGGAGGGACAGTCCCTCTTTTGCGAGCTCAACCCTCTGTCCCTCATTTGTACTGGAAAGACCCTCTTTTTTTCTGCACTGAACAGCCAGAAAAAGAAGCAAAGATTTGAACTTGGCTTTTGGCAGAGAGTCCAGAACAGCTAACAGGTGCAGGTAAGATACTTTGCAACACTTTTGACATAGGAAAATAATGGATTGTTCTTTTCCCTTGATCCCCCTCTGGCATGCCACTGTCCAGGTCGTTGCACCCTTTAAACAACTTTAAAATAATTTTTCTGGCCATAAATGTCTTTTTTAGCTTTTAAAGTTCGCCTTCCCATTGAAGTCTATGGGGTTCGCGACGTTCGCGAACTGTTCGCGCGTTTGTCGCAAGTTTGCGAACGCGTCCGCGAACTTTTTTGCCGCGGTTCGCGCCATCACTATCGACCAATAATAAATCTGCCCCTAAGTCTACTAAATAATGATTTAAAGATTAATTTAACCCGATAATAGTTTTGCCATCGATGAGGATTAATTATACCTTAGGAATGGCTCAATGAAAGGTACTGTTTTATTACTACAGAGAAAAAGGAAATCCTTTTTTTAAAATTTTAATTATTTGGTAAAAATGGAGTCTATGGAAGATGGCCTTCCAGTAATTTAGAGCTTTCTGGATGACATGATGATGGATCCTATATCTGTACTTGAGTGATATATGACTGGACCCTGATTAGATAAGAGTCTATAATTTTGCAGCAAAAAAACATGAAATAGATTTCCAAAATCCAAATGTTCAAAAAACTCAAAAATCACTAAAAAAAAAGCTCAAATAAAAAATATGACATCTAAAAGCTGGGAAATTGAAAAAAGTAAAAAAAATTAAAATTTTAACAATTCTACCATTATCATAGCCAGCTTAACACACCAGCAGAAATTGACACAAGGTGGGGTAACATTCAGGAGACATTACTGCTAGATATTACATACAGCAGAGGCAAATATACTAGAAGTAATGTAGGAAGATATAAGATGCAGGAGGATAAAACCACTAGGTGTGCCCTAGACTGTCTACTTACTAAACACAAATACAGTATGACCACTATATATTTGCTTGCAGAATTGCCAATTTGTAATAATTTGATCAATGTAATACCTCTGATGCATCTATTGTGACATAGGGATGCAGCTTGTGGCAATCTTGGCACAGGGATGTCAGATATGCTGATTTTGATGCAGGGATGTCAGATGTATTAATCTTGACACATGGATGTTGGATGTGTCAAATTTGATGCAATAATGACCGACCACTCAGACCACATGGTGAAATACATATGTGGACTCACAGGAAGAGAATGCTGCTTTTAAAACTGCTGATTTCACCAGCAAACTGTACTAGGCAAAACAGTTTGCTCATCCCTATACAAACACAAACAATAAATTATTTACAGTTAATATAATATGATTTACATGATTTATAATAGATTCCTCATATTGGTTACCTACAAAATCTTAAATGAATTATTATTTAATGTTGTTATGATGTAAATCAATTTATTATCTAGTAGGTTAGAATAAGCTACACATTTATTTTTGTCTGCGATTGCTGTGAAATTCAATCCAAATGTTACTCAAACTTTTCCAACAAAAGATTTTTTAATTAATATCTTCTTGTATTCTGTTATATTATCCCAGATTTTAGTCCTGACTTTTATAATACTTTTGAGAGTAATATAATTAGTAATGGGTCATTAACTTTTTTGACCTCTTAATAGAACTCTAGCTAGTGATCATGTTGCAGAACTGCAAGATATCATAAGTGAAATTCTGCCTTGACCTTGAAACAGTTACTCAAGTTGGCTCATTAGCTTCTGGAGAGAGAAAAACAAAGTACAAATACTAAAAATGTGGTTTATAAAATTTTTTTTTTAAAGTAATTTATATATCTTATCTATACTATTTTTATATAGTGAATAAAGTACCCTGTACTGTAAAATATAAGGCTATTATAAATCACCAAGGAGTTCCATAACCATATAAAAGAACAAGGTGCAAGGCTTATGAGTTTTATGCACATCAGCGGAAATTGTTAATTATTATTAAGTTCAAAGAAACTATCAAGAGGATCCGGTTGACCAGTAATGCAGTACTTTATTTCAGTGGACACAGTTGTTAAACTTAACTATTAAAGGAATTGTTCAGTATAAAAGTGTGCAAAATAAAAAATGTTTTTAATATAGTTAGTTAGGCAAAAATGTAATGTATAACAGCTGGGGTTACTGTAAGTTCTGGTTACCCTGTTTACCAGGCAGTATCCAATCAGTGACTAGAGGGAGGGCCACATTGGTCATAACTGTTGCTTTTGAATCTGAGCTGCATGCTGAGGATCAATTGCAAACTCACTGAACAGCTATGTCCCATGTGGCCCCCCTTCAAGTCGCTGACTAACACAGATTTAGAGAGCTGAAAAGCAGGAAGTTGGATTCTGGCTATTATATTAGACATCCAGTCACGCCAGCCTTTATAGTTTGCATTTTTCCCGACTAACTATATTAGAAACATTTTTTATTTTGCACAGCCTATCTATTTACCCAGTTTTTAATTTTACCCTGAACTGTTCCTTTAAGATGGAAATTAGTTCAAATGTATTGAAAAGAGGTATTTTTCTACTGGGTACTGGGTTTGGGGTATCCCACACTGTGATAAGTTGAAGGGCCCCTCATTATCTTATGCTTTGGTTTTATGGGCTAGGGTAAATTGTATTACATGTGGTTTATAATAAAACTCTTTGATTCAGTGTACGCTGCGTCTAATTTGCAACAATATACAGATAACTCTCAACTGGTTGTTGGAAGTCTTATTTAGTGGTGAATTATCTTTGACTGCTTTCAGACACCAATAGGGGAATGTAATATACAGTATGTTGGTAACGCAAAAACTATTCCCAATGCGAAAAGTTGAGCCTTTGTGCAAACAAATTTTGCTTTGCACGAATGTAATAAACCTTTTGTGAACCCGGAAACTGTTTAGCGACCACTTCTGCCAGTGGAAGGTCGTTTGCGAATTTTATAGTTTGCACTAATGCGCTGTCAATGTAATAAAACTTCTTACTGAAAAAGTCGATATATTTGCTCCGAAAAATCAATTTTTACTTTCATTAATGAAAAAGAAATCTATGTCCAATATACTTTATTTTAAAAATGTGTACTGTTTTTATAAGAAACCTGATTTTTTATACCCAATGCTGCAAAACCCCCAAATCTGAAAATCGGCATCTCAGAACTGTCGAGGTCCTGTATAAGTGAATGGGAGAGGCACCAATCTCAATTTGACGTTTTAATGGTCTGCACTGGGTTTAGCCCAAAAATTCTACTTTTGGGGGGTTTTTGGGAAACAATTCTAAAAATGTAATCAATTCAGGAAAAAAGACCCAAAAATTCAAGCAATCTGGGTGTTCTCTAGATTTAATCCAGATTAAATAATTTTTTTTATACAAGTCATAGCCTGCTTTTTATTTTTCTCTACCAATATGGAAGATAACCCACATGCCCTCCTTATACACTGACAACTGTACTAAAGTCCAGGGGCCTATCCCAGGGTAATTTGCAAATGGAAATGCTATTTTTTGAAAATTCATATATAATCTGGTGGCACTGACACTGGCTTTAATGCCAGTGTTCAGTAAGAAGCAGTGCTCCCTGGGAAGTTAAAAGAATATACATATTGATAATAAATACTTCAAACATACACCTGACTTATATGAGAATACAATATTGATATGTCCACTCCCCCCCTAAAACTCATCCTAAACCTGAGAATACAATATTGATATGTCCACACCCAAAACTTATCCCAAACCTTGTTATAATGGCACTGACCATTTGGATTTGATCCCCAAATTAAAAGAATTAGAATAAACCTTTATAGCTGTATTAGAAGTTGCTAAAAATCTTGTGTTGCAAAATCAGGGATATACATTGCCAGTATCTATTTATATCTATTTATGTTACTGTCTATTACCTCCATAATATTGTATAGATCATCTATGCAATGGTGTTATCTATTTACTTCTGTTTCAGCACAGCAAAGTATTCAAGACATTATGGAATCAAATCTAATAGTAGTGTTTTGGAATGATTACTAGGTGGAAAGTTCATTCACATGTGAAAAATAGTCATTTTGGTTTTTGTTTCTACTTCAAAGATTGTTTTGTGCGCCATTCAGTTAGAAAACATTTTTAAGCAAAAAAAAATTCAAGGACTCCTTATGTGATAATACTTAAATTTTTATCCATATATGTTCCTTTTGTATTTAAAGAAATTTCTTCCGTGTAATCATAAATTACCTATTGTTTAACAGTCAGTTCAAGATTTGAATCCAAGTTGCAAATATGCTTAGAACCAATAAATGCATAATTTTTCAGCAGTTTCTGATAAACACATTTTTGGTCTAGGCATTTGTACTAGTGTTAATAAATAAAACAGAAAGTTAATTTGACACTCATTTAAGCCTAAGATGGCACATTATTAAATTTTGGAATATTTTGTATCTGGCCTGATATTTATTTGAAGAGCAATTTGATTTCATTTCATGGGAAGATGTACACCAAATCTCATAATACCATATATTTACAAAAATGTGGTCACAAGGCGTAAAGGTTGATGTACCCTTGAAGTCAGTTGGAAGGCTTGCAGCCATATAATGTATTTTATAATTTTGTCTATTGTAATATTGTATCATGCTTCATCAGCCCAATATCTTGCAGAATAATATTAAAAAATATATATTCAGGAAGATGTCCTACCTATGGATGTTCCTTCTTTGCATTAGTATTTTGTCTAGGTCATTGTGACCTTTGTGTTAATATTCAGAAAATGTAAGAATACATTATGCATTAAATTAATTTGAAACACATTTTGCATAATCATGGGCACATGCAGAGAATACATATCAACATTAAAAGATCTGTTAGTCATTGTTTAAATGCTGAATCAATTGGTAGTATAAATATAGTCTAGGAAAAATGATTCTTCCTTTTAGTTCCCTTATAGGGATTCCAATGTGTGTAAAAAGCAAACAATATTGTGCTATTGGGTCTTTCATGTGCTTCCTCCTAGATTTCATATTCTTAGTATTATATTAACACATATATTTGACTGTGGTGACTTTTATATGCAAAAGTCACAATTTTTTTTCCATGAGCATACCTGGGTCTTTTCTCAGTAATGTAGCCTGGCAAACTGTCCTTTGGGAGACAGCTCTTTCCAGCAATCACTTGATGAAGGGGCATACCCCTGAAACATTGTTGAGAGAGACTACTCCCTGTATTGCAGTTGCCTTTTGGGTGCTGGTATCTTATCTTGTTGTACCTTCATATGTTTATAGTTAACTATAAATGTGTCATGGTGAAGAACCTTAAACCTGTGGGGTGCCAAACTTAGTGAACGTATGTCAGCTGAAGCTGGGTGCCAGGACAATACTGAGGAAAACTAAGAATTTTTCTAGACAAGGATCAGAGTTCAGGAGACTTTAATATCAGGATACAAGGCAAGGCAAAAGCCAACTTCTTTGGAGCACAGGATTAGAATTTCAGGAACAAGGCTGACCTATAAACTAAACTATGTAACTATGTAACTATAAACAGGCAAAGGTTCAATGCAGGATTAGGGCATATATAGGCATTCTCTGCTTGGAGATATCTTTATTAAGACACAGCAGGTGGGAGTAATTAACAGAACTTGGGACCTCAGTATAAAGAATCCTGATACTGAAAGCTTTCCTCTGTAGCATAGATTTAAAGGCAACAGGCGTCAAAATACCATGCCCCTGAGATAGACATACCTCACGTAAAGTTATCTTACCATACTCTTCTCATTCTCAGTAGCCACTTGCAGTTTCAAGCCTGCATGGATGTCTTTGTTTGGTTACAGTTGTAATAGAACCTTCTCTCTTCCTTATCTGTTCCCTCTAGTTTTATAACTTCTTTTTAAGGGCCAAGAAAAGGTTAGAGATATAAAGGCTCATTTTACACATAAATTAAATAATTTGTTACAATAATTGATACCATGCTACTCTTTGAGCTTACACATAGTTTCTCTCAGCACCAATGTTTCTGCCCTGCCTCCTGTTGCCAATAATGCACAAGGGTTAGTGATGGGCGAATTTATTCGCCAGGGCCGAATTCGCGGCGAATTCCCGTGATTCGCCGCTGGCGAATAAATTCGCGAATCACCAGCGAAATTTTGCTTGGCGAAAATTCGCCGAGAAAACGAGTCGCGCGACGTTTTTTGATGCGACGCAACGCGATTTGACGCAACGCGCGTCAAAAGCGTCCCGCGACTCGTTTCGCGAATTTTTTGGCGAAGCGAATCTCGGGAGATACGCCCATCACTAACAAGGGTGCCTATTAATGACAGGTAATCCTGGAGCTACTGGCACCTCGTGGGGGGCAGTAGCACTAGGGTTCACAAAGTGGCCAGCATTAATAGGCAGAGCACAATAAAATAATCAGTTGCAGATGTCATTTTGATGCTAAACTATGGAAATTACTGAATCCCACACACATTTTCCTCACAAATGTTTATGATTTGCATTAAAGTGTGCACTGTATGATTTTTCAGGCACAACTGCATGAGTCACATATCCACCTGTTGGTTGCAATCATGCTGGAATTAAAAGTACAAAATCCTGCATTGCGGGTAAAAAAAACAAGTCAGCTTGTGTCCACAGTTGTAAAATGCACACTGCGCTTGGGCACATAAATTATCTGTATATGTGGGGGCTGACATATAACTTGAAATGAAACAATTCATGCATAATTGCAGTATCTTAACTGTGTGTTGAAACATAGCACACTTTTTCCATGTAAATTAAGGAGAAGATTTATTAAAGGTCAAGTTGCATTTAACCCTAAAAATGCATTCATAAAATTTTTGGAGGGTACTTTTCAGTAAAAACTTGGATTATTTTTTGGTAAAAAAAAACCTAAAATTTTCAGGCTTAAATTTTTGTAGTTTTTCTTTTGTTTGTTTTTGTAAAAAAAACAATACAGATGCAGCCACTGGGATTTGTGAGTTAAATGCGTCATGACTCAAGGTTAATTGAAGAAACTGTGTTATCTAAAGTTATCTTAACTCATTTAATGCATTTAACCTTTTCATTGGCATACCAAAGCACCATTGTTTTCAATGGTGAACTCTGTAATTGGGTGGGGTGCTGTGACACAATATTCTGTGCTAAGTGGGATAAATAGGATAGATGAGTCAAGTTTTTCTGTGTCAAATGCACAATCCAAAGTGGCTTCATCTGTACATTTTTCGAAATGTTTTATACCCTGACTGAAAATACTCTAGCTTAAACCTGTCAAGGTTGTGTAGAAGTCAAAGGCAGAGGCCCTTTGAACCATTTGAAGATGTTAATAGCCTTCAAGACATTCAAGATTTTTTTGGTGAATTTTGCTCGAAAAGTTTGACAATTTGAGAAATTCGAGTTTTTTCCTGCAGAAAACTTGATTGATTAGAGTTTTCAGGTTGTTGAACTCACAGATTCCGGTATTTTCCATTTGAGTTTTTTCACAAATTTGAAAAAAAATTTGAGTTGTGAGTTCATTCGAGGTATAAAAACCTCATTTAGATTTTGTTAACCTGAAATATTTGACTGTATCAAAACTCAAATTTTCAGGTAAAATAAAAATCAAAATATTTGGGGTTAAAAAATTTTTTTCAAGTTTTTGTAAAACTACAAATAGCTTGAGATGGAAATATCTTGAGATGGAAATACTGTAGCTTGAATCTGAAAACTAAAACCCAAGCATAGAGGTGACTAAGTGTGGGGCAGTACACACTCCTGCCACAGGTGTAATAGCGAAATGCAATTATAACAATAAACTGTGAATGAGCCAATAAGCAGTACTTGCTGCTCAAAGGCCTTTTATCAAGTATGCTTGATAAAGGGCCTTTGTGCCCGAAACATGTCGTTGGAATAAACACTTTTGCAGCAAGTACTGCTTTTTGGCTCATTCACAGTTTATTGTTCTACAAAATATGTTACAACGCTATGAAATATGTTGGCACTATAGATATACATGTTAATAATAATAATAATAATAATTGTTTTAATTGCATCCAGCTAAAACCCATCGAGATCAATGGCAGAGGTCCCTTGAACCATTTGAAAATATTAATAGCCTTCATGATATTCAATTTTTTTAGGTGGGTTGTTCAACACAAATTCACAAATTCAAGTTTTTTCTTGATTTGGAAATTTTTTTTAGAATGAGTAAATTTCATTACAAGTTTTTAGTTGTGGGGGAACACGGTCTGCATTTTCTGAGATATCTGAGCTTCCATTAGATAATGTCAGAGTGCAATTTCAGTAACAATATGACAGGTGTGAGGCTGAAGGGAATTGTGTTTGTATAGATGCTGTTGTGTAAAGTCTAAAGATGAAGGGCAAATATTATCTGAGGCCACGTTTCACAGGCTTAACAGCTTATTGGCCTGCATATGGTCTCTATCGTAAGGCTGTTCCTGATCAATAATCTGATTGAGCCTTGGTCAGATATTTACTGGTACAGTTGGCCTGGGACCACATAAGGCTCTGGATGTAGTGTGTGGGTATTGAATCTGAGGACTAAATGACTTGATCAGCCTGATGTGGCTCACCACTTTGGTGGACAAATACAAGAGGTCCTCTGCACTCAACCCATTATCAATATATTTAAGACATTGAGACATTCCGTGCATACAGCTACTAAAAAATGCCTTACCCTTTAAATAACAGGGATTGTTTGTCCATATATTGCAATATATTTAAGCTGGCCAACTACATCAAAGTCATCCCATATCTGGCCAGTCCTACGCTCAATTTCATCTGATTCATCAAGAATTCTATTGCTTCATTATGCATTTTACAAAGGGACTAAGTTTTACCTGCAACTTACTTGCTGCTTTCAAAGTAAATCTCCCAAACTTGGTTGCCCTTTTATTAGACACCAGTGGGATCACCTGACTATAGCTGGGAAGGGTGGGGGCTACAACAAGGAGCTGGTCACTGCTCCAGTATAACTATAACAAACATGGAAAAGTTGTGCTCACCACTAATTTTTAAAACCATTAGGCGGGGGTGCAATGAGGCTGTGACCACAAAATACAAATAGGCAAATACAAGAGCTCCTCTGCACTCAACCCATTATCAATATATTTAAGACATTGAGACATTCCATGCATACAGCTACTAAAAAATGCCTTACCCTTTAAACAACAGGGATTGTTTGTCCATATATTGCAATATATTTAAGATGGCCAACTACGTCAAAGTCATCCCATATCTGGCCAGTCCTACGCTCAATTTCATCTAATTCATCAAGAATTCTATTGCTTCATTATACATTTTACAAAGGGACTAAGTGTTACCTACAACTTACTTGCTGCTTTCAAACTATTGTGTGATCCGCACTCCAATAGGCCTATTAATTTTAAGATATACCCGGGTGCTGCTCCAGGGAAGGCATGAATACTCGTGAATATAAGCAGCGCACTCCTGGGATTTTTAAACATATAAGCATTTATTTCTTCATGTTGCTGTAATCAACGTTTCTCAAGATTACATGCCATATAAAAAAATGTGATTAAATACACTGTGACCCAAAAGGGGCGTGCTAATCATCACACGTCAGTCACCAATCCCCATTGGCCATTAGACACCTTCACTAGTTAACACCCACTTTATGTTACATATACTTAATCCCTTAATAATCAATAATGCACAGGGTATCATACAGATTCCATGGGGTTCATAGATACAATTAAATATAGCAAACAGATTATAAAATTATTTTAAACATTTTAAATACCTTAAATATTTTAAATATTTTAAAACACCTTGGACAATCTCGCAAGGATCATTATGTTGCCATCTATGTATGTTTCAAGTGTAACCATTCAATCTAATGTTATTGCTACTATTACTAGACAAGGAAACAGTTACTAATGTAGCCATTTTATCTCTGGGTAAGGAAACAGTTGAAAAAGCATTGTTCATTTAACCCTTTCGGTGTCATGGTACCCAATCTCTTGATCCAATAAGTTTCTCTCTGTAATAATAGCTTCTACCTGTCCCCACCCCTTCTGGGTTCCGGGACATGGTCAATCCCTATGTATTTGAAGGTGGGTAACCCATGACCTTTATCGAGGAAATGCTTAGCAACTGGTTTCACAGATTTTTTTTTATCCCTGGACGCTGTACTAATCGCTGATCTGTGGCCATCCATACGTAGTCTCAAAGTCATATCAGTTTTACCTAAATAGGACATTCCACATGGACAAGTTATCATGTATATTACATGTGTCGTTGTGCATGAAATACGGTGCTTTATCTTTATTTCCTTACCAGTATGTGGATGGTGGAATACCACACCAGGTGACATATATCTACATGACGTACAGCTAATGCACCTATAACAACTTGGCTTCCCAGCCTTCAACCAACTATCTTGTGCTTTCTGATAACACTCCATGGGATCTGTCACCACCAATAAATCACAGAGACTCTGTCCCCTGCTATACGCCATAATCGGTGGGTTGGGGCATATTTTGCCCAAATCCTTATCTGCCTTAATAATAGGCCAATTCTCTTTCACCAATCTATCTATATGGTGCGAGGCGGTGTTATATCTAGTAACAAAAACCATCCTTTCTGCATTCTCATTAGGCCTATTCAAGGGATTACCAATCCTCTCTCTGGCTGTGTTCAATGCCTGTTGAAGAATTTTAACTGTATAACCTCTCTCTCTAAATTTGTCCCACATCTCCTTAACCTGAATTTCACATTTGATACTATCTGAGTTATTTCTTAGAACACGACAAAATTGAGATATCGGTAAAGATTTCTTAAGATTAGCAGGATGGCAACTAGCATTATGTAATAGAGTATTTCTATCAGTTGACTTACAATACAATGTATAGTGAAGTCTATCATGTTCTTTCCAAATCTCTACATCCAGGAATTGTACCATACGGGGATCACAATGTGCTGTAAAATGAATGGGTGTAGGTAAAGCATTCAAATATTTAATAATTTCAAAAAATTAATTCTGATCCCCATCACATACTATAAATACATCATCGATGAAACGTTTAATACAGATCAAATGATCCCCATATTCCTGTAAGATATGCATGCTTTCATACTGATGCATGAAAAGCCTGGGGCCATTGATGTCCCCATTTCCGTGCCTGACCGTTGTCGGTAAAATTTGTTCTCAAAACGGAAATAGTTACACTTCAAACATAAACCGAGTAATTCAATAACAAACTGTACAGGAGGGCCATCATAGTTACAATACTGATTAAGGGACCTAAATACAGCCACCATCTCCTCATCATGAGGGATACTAGTATATAGACTGGATACATCAGCGGTTGCTAAACAAATATCCCTGTCAGTAGGTAACTTCAATTGTCTGATACACTCCAAAAAATGTGGCGTGTCTCTTAGGTATGTTGAGGTATTTTGTACCACCGGTTGTAGTAACCTGTCCAAATACACTTCCAAGGGGTGGAGCAGGCTGTCTCGAGCCGATACTATTGGCCTCCCCGGTGGAGGATTTAAACCTTAATGTACCTTCGGGAGTGTATATAGGACAGGACACTTCGGGAAATCCTGTGTCAAAAAAGACCTTTCCTCTTTAGAGATCCACCCATTATCATACGCTTAAATAATCATAGAGTCAACCTGTGATTTAAATTTGGTTACTGGGTCAAAGGTCAGACATTCATAGACATTAACATCATTCAATTGTATCAGGACCTCTTGTCTATAGTCCTCATAGTTTAGAAGTACGATACTGCCGCCTTTATCAGCAGGTCGTATAATAATGTTCTTGTCCCCTTTAAGTGATTGAATGGCATCCTTTTCCTGCTTAGTCAAGTTCATATATTTATTGACATTTTTTGGCTCCTTTTTCATTTGCATAACGCCCTTTTCCAGTGCGTGTTTAAATAATTTAATCGAAGGATTCACCGATTTGGGGCAGAAAACACTTTTCAACTTCAATTTATCTAAACCACTGTCACTGTCTCTCAATGCACCATGGTCTTTAAAATGGTCCTTAAGATCCAGTAATCTTAATTGTTAAAAAGGTTTGCTCATAATGTGAATGAACTATATATATATAAAACAGAATGCCAAAATATAAAACAGTAAACGTTGCCTGGGTGCATGCATCAAATCTTGCACACAATTCTCCAATGAAGAAGCCGCATTCACAGGACTTGTCTTCAAAAGGTAAATACTTTATTTAGGAAACTAATGTTTCGGCTGTCACTCAGCCTTTGTCAAAGTTACAAATAGTCAAACAAAAAAAGTAGCTTTCTAGAGCAGAGTATATTAACCGGTTCAGTGCCGTGTGAAAGTGTACTACTGCTTAATTCATTGGTAAAAGCACTTAAGCAGTAGTACACTTTCACACAGCACTGAACAGGTTAATATACTCTGCTCTAGAAAGAGACTTTTTTTGTTGTAAGTTCGGCAAACAACTAAATGCTTAACTGGATAATTGTGGAATTTGATCAGCCTGACAAATGTTACTTTGTTTTTAGGTAGGGGATGCATCCAATTGAAACTGATGAAGGGTAATATGTCATGATGGGAGGGGCTGGGTATTCCACTGATCTGGTATTTAGGGGTGGGTTGTTTGACTATTTGTAACTTTGACAAAGGCTGAGTGATAGCCGAAACGTTAGTTTCCTTAATAAAGTATTTACCTTTTGAAGACAAGTCCTATGAATGAGGCTTCTTCGGTGGAGAATTATATATATATATAATAGTTTAAAAGGCTTGCTCATAATCTGAATGAACTTCATATATATATATGAACATGATATTGGTGTTACAATTAAATATATTTAATTATCTAAAGAATATTCCCGCACATTAGATAGGACAATCAGTGCCTGCACTCAAATGATACAACTGCCATTTCTGAAAGAATGAATACTGCATTGTTTGTACAGTTTTCTTAATTACTATAGCCATAATCTGTAGCTAGCAGCACATTATTCTGCTTTAATATCATTCTTTAAATCACTAGTTACAGAGATTTGTTTTGATCCATTGGAACAAAATGCAGTGTTTGGGAAATGTATGTAACAAATCAAAGGAATACATTAAAGATCATGCACAAAATGTGCACAGTATACAGTACAATGGCCTTTCATTTTTTTTCTCTCTAAATGGGTTTTGATGTTTGTTTTTTTTTTGCTGACCAGCATCCAATATTTCCATTAACAAAAGTCCATGATCATAAATATGTTATCCTATAAAAATCTATCAGTGCCAAAAGCCATGTTACCTTAAATAGCTCACCAGGGTTGGGAACACAAACATCCTTATCTCATTTCCAAAAGGATTATATCTTCCAAATACAGTATTTTCATTACCACTCCCAATTTAGTAAGCCAAAACACAGCAGCTTTATATATTTGCAGCATAGTGAATACTTGATCATCTGTATCCTGGTGTTTGTTTGTTTTTCCGGCTTTTAATAGCTTATCTGATTATGCCACCTATCATTAAACAAAATGAACAGTTTTGGGGAAAAATGCATTTTCATAATGATTTGTTTGATTTTCCAGTTAATACAAAGGGTCTTATGGATTTCCCATGATGTCCTCAACATATGGACATTTATCTTTGCATACCATTTTGTCGGTAAATGGTAAATGTATTGTATAGAGTTTGAGCCAAATTTCAGTTGAATATACATCCGTTTGTTAAAAGCCACTGTGCGTGATGGAAGCACACCTCCTTTGTCACAGATATTTCCTCAACATCACAACATCTCCAGGACAGAGCTTTTATGCTCCTCTCATCAAAGGGCTACAGATAGATAAAAGCATGGTCATAACAGTCACTCTGCATAAGGAAAACCAAGACATAGTAAAATAAACATTTACCCTAAATCTTACTCTTACTAACTGTAAAGCAGCCCACCTCTTCTACTCCACTGGAACCCCCACAGCTTACAAAACAGTGTTCAAGAGTATTTCATTACATGCACAATATGAACTTGTAATGAAAAGAGCAGCTCAAATCCATTTTCTTGCGTTTGTTTTTTTTAGTTTTCAGATAACTAGTGGCTAGTGATGGGTGAATCTGGGGTGTTTCACTTCACCAAATTTTCTCTAGAAATTTGCGAAATAGCGAAAAATTTGTGAAACGCTGCCATGTATATATTTGGATGTGGACGCATGTTGCTGGCATCGAAAAAATGGTGAATAAATTTGCCCATCACTACTAGTGGCATCCTTGCATGTTACCAGTTTTGCTTCTGTACTCTTGTTATTGCCAGTGATACCTCCTTTTCTTTGTTGTTCTTGTTTCGTGCCAAACCACCACACACTGATACTTCCTCCACTTCATTTTTTATTCTGATACATATGCTAGGCAGCTCTCCATGTCTTCTGCTGGCTGACATTCAATTGCAGTGGTCCCAGACTTCAAGATTAAAGGTCTCCTTCAATGTTATTATCTAATAATCCCAGAATCAGGTTACAGAAATGCAAAATCATTCTTGTAACAGTGACGTTGCTTAGTCTTCCTAGTTTACTTCAGTTGGCTATCATGTTCGGTCCTCTACCAACTGCTCTGAGCCTAAAAGCTGAGGCATAAGTAGATAAAAGGGAATAAGTAATGACATGTGAAGAGTCTGTTTCAGGTCTGGTAACTCATAACTGCTGCATTAGATGTTTCACTTTATTATTATTACTACTGTAGAGTATACAAAGATTCTGGGTTGGGTGTTATTGATTACTAGAACTGCATAAATCTTTACACATCATTATATTGCATGCAGTATAATGCACAGGTGAACAAAAAGTAACTAAACTTCTCCCCTCTCTTCTAGCCTGAACCCAGTCAGACATGGCAAGGCATCATTCTTTACATACATTTATGTTGGTCGGACATGGAGGCACAAGTATATTTAGGAACAATGATAGATTACCATAGGAGGAAGAAGTTTGTCCCTCCACCCACTTGCAACCACAAGAAAAGTATTTGCCACACCTCCCAGATCTCATAGCTGACAAATGAACTGAATCCATAAAGCAATATCAAAAAGGGGGATTGTGGGAGCACTCTAAAGGCTAAGTGAAAGTATATTTAAGTATAATGGGAGTGCTACTTGCAAAGCACACTCCCTGGGCCCCTGTCTCATAAGTAAATCAGTATAAATGCCAGTGCATATTGTTTAAAAACAGGGGTTGTTTTGTACAAAGTTATGATCATAAAGTTGATAAGCCACCATACCACGTCAAGGTAAACCCCATATTGCGGTCCCTAACTTGTTTACATAGTATATAAAGTCTTATTTCTTTGCATAGTAGCATTACCTGTAGTCAGTGTATTGAGCCTTGGACAATTCCTCTCCCTTTATAAGCCGCATACTGGCGGGGGAGGATCGATCCTTTATACTGAAACCAAGGTTCTACTGACACTGATTACAAATAATGCTACAATGCAGAGAGACTATACTATGACAAAAAAAAGGTAAATATGTTAGGGTCCGCCATGTTGGGTTTACCTTGACGTGGTATGGCGCTTTTCAACTTTATGATCATAACTTTGTAACTAAAAACTCCTGTTTTTCAAACTTTGGAGACAGGGGCACAGGGAATGTGCATTAAAACTAGCACTTCCATTATACTTAAATACACTATAACTTTGCCTTTAGAGTGCTTCCACATACCCCCTATTTTGTACATGAATCCATAAAGCAATAGCAATGAGTATTTACTATAACAGTTGAAATGGACTTGTTTAACCTCAATGGATTTTTGTCCTTTTTTTTCACCCAAAATGAACGTTGTAACTATGCAATACCTTCATCTGTTTTTTTTCTATTTAGTGAACATAGATCTGCATTATACTGTAATACTTTTTAGACACAGGAGTTCAAAGTGAACAGCTAAAAAACATATTTTCTCATGTGTGTATTTCTGATATATTTATATTCTGTTGCTCTGCACACTTTTGATGTTTTTGTGTGAAGAATGTGTAAAATATTCAGTTGGCTGATTTGCCAATAATGTAGATTTCTATAATCCATCATCTGAGAACAGGATAAAGATACATTTAAAATGAAGCAATTACCACATTGAACAGCAACAATGAAAGAGCAACACCTATCCGTGTAGATGACAACATAAAAGACCAACTATTATTATAAAGGAATATACTGGGCAAATATTTTGCTTCCACGTTTCCAGATCACACTGACAGAATCACATTTCCTTTGTTTAATAAATTAATCAGAGTTGGCAGGCAGAAAAAGGGAAATCAACGATTAACTGCTTCATAGGCAGCTTATTAACTGTGATTGTCATAGGAATGCAACAGAAAAAACATCCCAGCATGAGAGCTGTCCAAATATGCTTAAAGGCTGCACAGGAAAACATTCCAATAACAATGTCATTAAAGATATCAAAGGCCAAACTTGACATATTCTGTAAGAGCAGAAATTCCATTTTTGGTCTGACTGCTTAAAATCTTTTTTTACTTCAGAGGGTGTGCAAATTTTTTTTATGTATAATGGGAGATAAAACCCACTTGACAGAATGTTATGATAATAACAGATACTTGTAGACATAACTTTCTAATGGTAACAAAAGTAATATACAGTATTACAAAAAGCTTTTGGTACTTGCATATTGCCATCGGTGAATGGTTTCGAGAAACCAATCCAAAAAAGATTTTCACTGCAGAATAGTTGCGACAACAAATGTCCATATGCTTTATTTTGAGTTGGAAAAGTCACAGTGAAAAACACCTACAGACCTATTTATTTTAAGCTTTAAAGTCACCATGAAAAAAGCCCATTGACTTCAATGCATTTTGCGAAGTTTGCAAGTTTTCAATGCTGTTTTGTACAATTTTCAGTGAAGCAAAAAGGGACACATTTGCTCACTCCTAATTGTGAGCTGTTTGTCAGCTGTGTATTGAACACCTAGTACTGTACATGTATGGGATCTGTTACCTGTAAAAAAATGTTCCAGAAATCTCAGAATCATGGGAAGTAGTCTCTTATAGACTGCATTTTAATCAAATAATTCAGATTTTTATAATTTATTTCCTTTTACTCTGTATTAATAAAACACTACTTGGTTCAAACTAAGATTTCATGAATCCTCACTAGAGGCAAAACAGTCATATTGGGTTTATTTAGGGGCAGATTTATTAAGGTTTAAATTGAAAATTCAAATTATAATTTTCTAATTGGATTTTTGGTCAAAACTCACAAATTTTAGTTGATATAATTCAAACTTGATTTGAATTTGAGATTTATTACACTTGGACCCAGGGAACAATTCAAATTTGACTATTTGCCACCTAAAACCTGCCAAGTTCATGTAGAAGTCAAGGGCAGAGGTTCAGTGACCCATTTGAAGATGTTAATAGCTATCCTGACATTCAAGTTTTTTTTGGAGAAAGAACTCAAGTTTTCATTCCAGTTTTAGATTAAATTAAATTTAAAAAAATTCATAAATAAGATTCTATTTGAATTTCGAGGTCATTTGAGTTCATTCGAATTTAAAAAAACTAATATTTTGATAAATCAAAATTTGATAAATCTGCCCCATATGTTTAAATTGATTTTAATTAGAAGTATTGTATAAAGATTCACATTATGAAAATATCCCTTATACAGAAAACCCCAAGTTCCGAGTGTTCTGAATAATAGGTCCAATGCCTGTACTTTCTACCTCTTGTAAAGTATTGTGTACATTTTTGTTGCTTTGTAAAATAAATACATGTGGATAAGTTGATAGATACTGATTATTTTCTGGAACTAAAATCAATGGAATTCCATGTTTTTGAAACGTAAGGTTAGTCATATTATTCTGTTCACAACTCAGTGCTTTGGAATTTGTCCTGCTGTTTCGTCATTTATTTAATCTCTAACTTTCACTTGAATTTGGGTATTTCTGAGGGCAAATGAAGGGTACCTGCCTGTTTGCTTGTATAGATGGTTCTGGGTGCCCACATATTAAAGGTCAGCTAATGGAGTTCTAGAAATTCTTTGAACTATTGCAGCAAAATGTTGCTCCACATAGGGTGTCTGAAAGCCAGAAAACCATTCCTGTAGAATGTCCCAGTAATATCAAATCTAATACCATGTACTGAATGGTAGGCCAGTGCATACAGTAGCATTGCACATAAAATTATTTAAGACTTGTGCTTACAAAGAACATTTTTTCTTTACACTTCCTAGGCCCTACATCTGGTAATGTACAAATAAAGGGATTTGAGAGTGGATACCTAGTTGTCAAGGAAAATGATTTGCATTAAGCCTCCTTTTTATATTCATGCACTTGTGTAAGTCCTAAAATATAAAAAGGTAAGAGCGAGATGTAAAGGCAAGATTAAACTGCAATGGAATTTACTGCATAGTGTGTGCAGACTATCCTCAATAAATTTCATTGCAGTTGTCCTGTCTTTGTTGCTTTGCTTCTTCCTGTGTATATGTGTTTTTGAGCTTTCCTGAATTTAGTATAGTTTGAAAGTTTTCAGTTTTATAGAGAAAATAGGACCTTTGAAGAAAATAAATAAATAAATAAATAAAAATGTGTGTCATACTGTGTTATTTTGCACAATACCATTTAGATGGTTATATACTAAAATCAATATTTATCTAATTTTTTAAATAAAAAAAAACCACAACCAAACTCTGTACTGATTTCACCTCATTTATTATTTAAAAAAATTATTTAATCAGTTCAGGTAAAAACTGAATGAAATCAAGCAAAAACCTGAATCATATAATTTTTTCAGAGGTTTTTATGAATCGCTAGTTTTTTTTCCAGAAAAGCCAGAGTTTTTCAGATTTTTGCCCAAAAAGTTAGAAATGGTCAGATTTTCAGGCTTATTCCAGCACAGACAACAGACATAAAAATAGGATAGGGACTTCTGCCATTGAATTATACACACCCTTGGCAGGTCTGAGATTTTCTGATTCTTTTTCAGGGTTCTTACCATTCACCTTGTCCTTCTGGCCAAAGCTGAAAGCAAGCACATTGCATTGGTGACATATACTGTATATTGGACCAGCTACTCTGACTTCAGAAACTATTGCTCACATCTACATATAAGACATGGTAGACTTCTCCAGCATGTGGAATAAGTGCAGTTCAGTCTGGAACGTTGGGGACTCCATACGCATTCTCTACTGCAGAAGGCTAGAGGCTTCTTGTTAGGTGCTTCCCTGCTTCGTACTGGAAATTCTTATTTTCAACTACTGCTAGCTACATAAATTGTAATATAGATAAGGACAACATGTGCTATTTGCTTTCTAGACATGGGCAATATTCCCATAAAACGTTATATTAGTAGGCAAAGTAAATGGAAAATCCACAAGAACATTTCAATTACAAATATTTACAAAGCAAACAGTTAATAATTTACTTCTGTGACTTCCATTGCATAAAGCCATTAACTCTTGCAGTGCTGAGAAGGAAAATGCAAGTTGCTATGGGTAAGAATTCCTACAGAAAGGGAGAGGGGTTGTTTAGCCTCCAGCCATAGCATGGAGTGAGCAGAGCAAGCTATAAACTATAATATGAATGTTGATCAAAAATATACAATTTGACCTTTCATTTCAACCTAAAGCTATATAAAGTATTGATAGCTGGGTCACTCAAGTGGAAATTAAAACATACATGAACATGTTAAGGTATACAAAGGTCCAGGACCAGATTGTATTTATTCCAGGCTACTAACTGTGCTTAGTTCTGTGATTTCCAAACCTCTTTGCTTAATTTATTTGGTTACGCTGAGGTCTGTCATCCTGCTTCCCCCTTACTTTTCCTAACATGTAGCACAAAAACTATATTCTGGGCATGTGTAGGGCAATATAAAACTTTATATGCATTTATTAAGGTTCTCTGGGCTTGTGTAATGTAATGTTTTTCTGTAACATATAGCATATACGTCCATTCAAAGTTTGTTCCTGCTGTATGCAAATTAGCTGGCAAATTTTCGTTGGCGCAACTTAGCTACTGTTTGTCTCCCTGAGAACAACATTGAATTTTAGTGAATTAGCGGAGCGCTGGTGAAACTACACCTGGCGAAGTGCGGCGAAGGCTGCACTAGCGAATTACCGGACTTTAGAGAATTTGCCCCATTGGGAGATGCACTGAACCTATTGGACCTTTTTTAAGCCATTTAGATATTCATATTTTTTAGTGCATAGTTCGGTGTTTTTTTTTTCCCCCTACTTTTTGTATTCGGATCCTTTAACAGATGACATTCATGGTTTTAGAGAAAATTAGTTGAATCATTGTTTCAAAAGGCTCTAAAACCACTAAAATATATTTCGGTCTGGCAAAAGAGTGTTACTATGCCAGACTTGCAATAGAGTAGACAGAAGTTCCTCAAAAAAAAGCTGGCGTTTTTTCCATTTACATGGGTGATAGGCAGCAAAAGGACGAAAAAAATGGGTATCTCTGGGCATGTGTAGGGCAATATAACAACTCATTTATTAAGGTTCCCTGGGCTTGTGTAATGTAATGTTTTTTCTGTAACATATAACATATACGTCCATTCAAACTTTGTTCCTGCTGTATGCAAATTAGCTGGCAAATTTTCGCTGGTGCAACTTCGCTACCGTTCGTCTCCCTGAGCACAAAATTGAACTTTAGTGAATTAGCGGAGCCTGGCGAAGTGTGGCGAAGGCTGCACTAGCGAATTTATGGACTTTAGTGAATTTGCCCCATTGGGAGCTGTACTGAACCTATTGGACCTTTTTTAAAACATTTAGATATTCATATTTTCATAGTTCAGTGTTGTTTTTTCCCCCTACTTTTTGAGGACATTCATGGTTTTAGAGAACATTAGTTGAATCATGGTTTCAAAAGGCTCTAAAACCACTAAAATATAATCTTAATAAATGAGCCTCCAAATGGTAGTGTGTTGGGGAAATCTTTTATTGGGAAGGATCTGGGTGTTTTTCAGATAATGTGTGATTTCAGGAATTGTCATACTGTGGCTTCTAAAGCAAATAAAAGTATAGCCTTGCATCAAAAAGGGCAATAACGCTAGGTATGAAACCATCATTTTGCCTATTTAAAGGTCAATGTTAAGGTCACATATTTAGTCTTCAGTGCAGTTTTGGCCTTTAGTCCTTAAGAAGGAGATAAATGAGCTCTAGAGAGTGCAGAGTCGTGCAACCAAACTGTTTACAAGGATGGAAGATTTAAACTTTAAAGGTAGACTGCCAAGGCTGAGGTTGTTTCTCTGGAAAAAAAAGAGGCTTGAGGAGACATGATTACTATTGACAAATACAGTAGAGGGCATTTTAGATAGATAATAGGGAACATTCTTTCCCATAAAAATTATTAAAACACCAGAGGACATCCCTTTATATAAGAGGAATAAAACTTTTATTTGAAGCAGTGTAGTTGGTTCTTGACAGTGAGGTTGCAGACGCCCTGATGATGTGATGGCTGATTCTACTGGTGCCTTTAAGAGTGGTTAGGGTGATTTATATTGTGATATTATAACCTACAATTATAAGTTTATTTATATTGGTATTTATTGTTTATATACAGTATGTGAGTGTATAGATATAATCTTGTGTGTATATATGCACAGTGGTTCATCTGGAAGGGTTGAACTTAATGTATTTTTTTCAACCTAACTTAGCAACTGAAGGAATACAACTACCATAAATACATTCTGTAAAATATGAACAATTAAACAAATGCCTCATTAATAAAAACTGGACAAAGTTGCAGAGGGGCAGTACAATGAAAGCAAATATCTGATTGGTTACCATGGATAACTGTTTTGGTGCAAATTACCCCAATTAACTCTCTTTGTGGGGGTTATTTATGAAAGGTCAAATTTTAGAGCTATGTTAGCTTTTTAAAAACTCTAATGAACTCACAACTCAAATTTTTTCTTATTTAAGAAAAAACTCAAATGGAAAAACTCTACAGTTACTTTGGGGTTTACAACCTGAAAATTTCATTGAATTGTTTTCGTATAAAAAAAATTAGAATTGCTCAAATTGATTGAGTTTTCAAGTAAAACCCACTGAAAAAAATTGAACATCATGAAGATTTTTAACATCTTCAAATGGTTCAAGGGACCTCTGCCATTGACTCTTTCATGACCTCGACAGGTTATTTCATGTTATTTCCAGGGTCGGGGTATTATAAATAAAAAAAAAACCTGATTTTTTTTTACCCCGAAAATAATTGATTGTTGCCTTGACAATAACGTTGAAAACTCAAATTTTTTGTGGGAAAAGACAATTCAAAACTAAATAAATCTGCCCATAAGTAAGTATACTTCTAGTCCAGCCAGTAAACTTTAGCTGAAGAGTGACAATATTAATGCCCCATTGTGCAGTGCCACTTGATAATTGGAACACAGGTACTGCAATACCATACATGGAGCAATCTAGCACTTCCAGAGATCTATATATTTAATCAAACCAAGCTGTGCTTCTGAAAATTGCATATGGTCACATGGTTGGTCAATAACTCACTCTGTAATTATCAATGCTAGTCTCTTCCAATTCTCCAGATCAACAGCAAAGCAAACAGTTTCACTGACAAATGCTTCTTTAGAGCCTTTGTGACGTTTTTAAGATGAAGATGCAGGATACAAAATACACGTTTGCATAATCCTGTATGAGGTGTTAACTAAAAACCCTTTGTCTTTGTTTCTTCTCACTTATCTCCAGGAGATAGGAAGCAAAGAGAATTACCATTTATCCCAGTACTATTATCTTCTGCTTGGGATGACTTTTTTCAGACAGGCTATATTTGAAATAAGGCAAAGGTTTAATTTAGTCTCCCACCTTGGGCCATTCAGTGTCAGTCTTCAGTTCCTTGTCAGCAAAGGACAGCCTGCAGCCCCTCATTATCACTTCAAAAGTGTTCGGATGCAGATGTGCCTTGATGGTTTCTTTAATGTGCAGTGATGTACTGTAATTAATCTTCAGAAAGGACAAAATGGCATGCTTTTATTGGTGACATGAAGAGTGATGCTCAGGATACAATACATACTCTATATGTGAGATACAGCAGTAATACTTTGTAAAAATATATGTTTATTAATTCTGAGTGCTAAGCTAGATGGTATAGTTAAAGGAAGGGTTTGTTTTTAGTGTAAATAGAATTTCTTTGCTTCCATTTTTTCTACATACTTTTTGTCGCAGTGCAACCCTATTTTCCCCAGAAGAAGGGTTCCCTGGCTGTTAGTATAGGCACACAAAAAACTGTTATTTTTATATATTATAACAGCTCTCTGCATAAAGATGTAGCAGACTAACTCATTATAAAAGAAACAATATTCAACAAAAGGGTACACAATGAAAACTTTAATTTATACAAGAGGATTCATAATGGGTCATTTCTGATTGAGCAAAGTGCATATGTTATGGCATGCCAAGGGACAACCATGTACAACTGGTGTGCACCTCTCTACTTGTATGCAGTACTGGCAGACACTGTCAATGCTGCATGCAAAATGGTTAAATCTAATGAAAGGATGTGAATCTGTTAACATTGACAAGATGTAACCTGTGTCATGTATGAAAGAGCTATTCTTCAATTGGTTCTGTGACATTTTTCGATTCTCTGCTTCATAGTTGCACATGCTTGACTTAGTATTCTCCACCAAGATGCAGATGGGAGTGCTGAGGACCTGGAGGCTGAAGTAGGATTATCTTCTGGTTTAAGCCGAGATACCAGTACCCTGTGAACAAGGATCATAAGCACATAGACTCTTTAGTAGTACACCCCTGGGTGAGGATTAGGGAAAAAGAGCAACTTAGTGCCCCATTTGAGAAGTGATGGGGTTAGTATTTCCCATGCAATACTTTCTTAGGTATTGACTAAACTGGATCCAGGGTATCCTTCATACATCTCAGGGGCATTCAAAGTGAGTATTGCCACATCTAGCAACTATTAATATTATTAAGAATTTAGTTTTTAATATGTTCCCCCTCAACTGACTACCTTTAGGGTGGAATATGTTATTTAGAGTGGAATATGTTATTGATATCTCTTTTGCTTTTTAAATACTACACCATAAGCTGCATAAAGACTTTAAAGAAAAACGTGGCATCATTATCTGAAATCTAGATATTCAATACAATTCAGCTGGTTTCTAACTGAAATAAGAACTATTACTACTACTCTTCCCTTCATCCACCATATAGCATGGACCCATCCTGAATGTAGGAGTTTGTGTATAATTGGAGCATTGCTTGGAGCTGCCTCTCACCCAGCTCTGTTGAGGGCAAGCAAAGGACACTTTTTAATAAAGGCACAGAAAATTACTGGAAAAACTCCCCACAAATAGCAAAAGAGTGTAGCAATTTAAACACTGTATACTATCAGGTATATATCATATTTGTTGCCTTTATAAGAGACTCAATAAATAAAGATAGAAAAACTAATATCTTGACCTAGATATGGATATATCAGGATGCAGAAGCTACTATAAGTCAAAAGATGGGCAGATAACATTTGGCTCCAAATACAATATTTGGCTTTACTTCTGTAAAAATGACAAATTATTGTTCAACCTTTTCCTCGGATAGTTTTCAAAAAGTGAAAAAAATGAACCCTGGTTGCATTTTGATCAACATTTAGTTTTCATTGCTGTAGTCTACTTTTCTCTTCTCAAATAGTGCTGCAATGGAAAACAGTTTACTTATAGCATTCAGAAACCTGCATCAATTCAGCAGAACAGTTTTACTTTTGTACCACAGGGTAACAATTAGTATTATACCAATTACAACATAGAAATCCAATTTCAAGAAACATTTATATACATTGTACCATATGTATTTGCACCCTTATGTTTGCAGATGTGATAAAATTGGATATATTTACAATACCATAGCAAGTCAATTAAACAATATGTCAGACAATCAACAGATCCGACATTCCATTCAAAATCTCTGCCAAGTGGAATAGTTCATGCACTGGATTATATAAAATAGTTAGGATTTGTTTAATACATTTACATTTGTACATTAAAAATTGATCTGCTCAGTCTCCTATTTAAAAATGTATGCATAAAGTCAGGCACGGATTTGTGGAGAGGCCACAAAGGCCTGGGCCTAGTGAAGCAGAACTGGGAGCAGAGGAACGGTAAAACTGGTGCGCAGCATGTACATGTTGGGAGAGGGGCATAAGAGGCAGCTGGCCTCGGAGTGCATAGTCTAGAAATCCGAAACTGCTTGCAGTTCAATGAATTAAACCTGTATAGGGGAAAATAAACAAACAACATTGTAAATCCACACATTTAGAGGGTTATTTACTAAAAATATATATCCCATACTTTTATTAATCCAAGCTTGACCAAACTCCCATTCAGGATTTTATCTTATCTATCAATAAAATAACTTGACAAAGTCGGGAAAGAATGGATAATATATTCTGACTTTTTGCAGCTTCAGGGTATAATAAAACTCAAAAAAGTAATTTTTTCCCACCAAATATTATTTGCCAAAAAAACCTGACTAGATAAGATCATGATTTAGTAAATACCCCCTTATTCTGGGCCATCCAACAAACAAAAACATTCAAATATTTTCCTTTTTTGTCAGGATGTATAGCCATAATCATTATCTGAAATGGGGAAATACTATAAGAGCTATGGTGCATCAAACATTTTAAAACATTTTGCCTGCTGTGCTTTTTTAGTACCCAAGTTTTGGGCATCTGGGGCTTTATCTTGTGGTTGCTGGTGATCATAAGTCATAGAGAGCAAATAAGGGCAATTTGGGGTGTGACATATAAAGATGCGTCCCTTGAATATAAATATGATATATAAAGGACATGTAAAGTCTGCTTTTTCCTTCCATGTATATAAATTGGTCATATCTTCCCCAACCAAGCCACATAATTTGTACTGCATATATCCCCTCCATTTGTCAGTGCCATCAAATTTCTCTAAAACAAATAGCAGCTTTCGCCCGGTGGCAGGGCTGGATTTACATAGCGGGCACCCCTAGACCCGCTGTTGCTTGTCAACCTAGTCCCCTCATTTTTATTTGCTTAAATTTTCATCATCGGGACGGAGCAATATGAATTGGCACACAGGAAATGTAAATTCCTGAACCAATGTGGGTGTGGTTGGGCAGCATGCTGCCCCCTAAAATCCTGCCACCCTAGTCCCGGGCCTAGATGGCCTCTCCACAAATCCAGTCCTGCCCGGTGACCATTTTCCCTCTGACACATCATCAGTAACATTGACATCTGCAAACAGGACACGTACAGTCTAAAGTTCATGCAATGCAGAATGTGGTTTTACACAGGCACAACATACTTTGAGAAAAAGTTCTGCTGGGGTTGAACACTGTAATGGTTAAGCAGAGCTAAGGAGAGGTGGTTAGAAGAAAAAATAGGATCAGACAGCTACAGTTTCTATGGGAACCAGCAATGCTATCTCTTCATTGGCTGTTAAACTGGATTGTGTATTTAGTAATCTGAGCATGCTCATTGGCCAGCAGCCAAAGTAAATTTCTGAGGGAGGGGGCAGAGTTGGTTAGAGGAGGAGAAGGATTTCTAAGTGATTAAGGCCTTTTCCTTACTGTTAACATTTTAACAACCAGAGTGGCAGGTATCTAAAGATTTCAAAGAGGCTGTTCGCTGATTAAATTTTTGTGTTGGGGGGGGCACTTTATTAAATATGTTCTGTCACTAGATTGCTTTGAAACATGAGGCAAGTTAATTTGTATATTTTCAAACAACATTCATTACAACATAGCTCATTGGCTGCAACATAGTTCTTTCGAAAAAATGTTACAGTAGCTTGTAACCTAAGTACAGCAGGAAGAAACCTAGTCACCCTTGTAAAACACATTCTGGTGCAGATTTTCTAAGGGTTGAATTTCGAAGTTAAAAACTTTGATCATCCATTTTTTAGAGTGTTTTTTCAATTGAAAATTTACCTTTTTTGTTCAAATAGGTCAGTCTTTGATTGAATAAAAATAGTTGGAATTGTTTGAATGCATCATTAGCTTCAAATGATTCGAACAATTTTGCCCCCAAAAAATATGATTTTCAAAAAATTCCAGGAGGTCCCCCTAAAATAGCAATTTGGCAGGTTTAAGGTGGCAAAGGGTCAAATTTTTAAAGAGACAGTATTTCGATTTTCGAATGGTTGAATTTTAAAATCCAGTTCGAATTCTTTTTCAATTCAAATCAATTTTTGGCCTATTTGATAGTCGAATTACCCAAAAATTTGGTTTGAAATTCAAATTATTTTAATTCCAATTTTCACTTCAACCCTTAGAAAATCTGCCCCTATTTATTGTACAAAGCATACTTACACTGTGTGCTGCTTATAGGCATTCTTTCTTCTTGAAACAATTAAATATGAAAGCTCTAAATATGTATAGGCTTGTACCACATTCCAACACTTTAAAAAAGACCCCTTTAAGAAAGCCAAACGAACACTATAAATCTAAAAAAGCTATTTCATAGTAAAACATAACACACTATTTATATAATCATTAACAGAAAGTTATTTTGAACATATATTTCCTCTCCAGCAAAATTACTCTATGGTTCATTTGAATCTAATTGCGTTATTATATTCTTTCAAGGTGTTTGTACTTTTAAAATAAAGAATGATCATATTGCATACATATTGGAATGAAGAGAAGCATTAATTAATTTTGCTGTTCATCAGGTCTTAGATTATGAAATTAAATATGTAACTTCACATTAAATATAATTGTTATTTTTTGCATTACTACTCATCACTAAAAAAACTGTTTATTACTGTAGAAAAACAATCTTTTGATGTAATGTATAAGTGCAACAGGCAAGGCTAAAGATATTATAATTCATGTTTACCTTGGGAGGAAGATATCTATCTCTCCTATAATGCAGAGGTTGGTAAAAATGAGTGCCTAGTGAGGTGTTTGGGCTGAGTAGCCACGCCTGTAATTAAATTAAGTGTGTGGGATCATTTAAGACAACAAGCAAATTCATGATCTGGCCTTTTTTTCCCCACAGCAAGATGCACTTTAAACCCCATTCATTAGGTACTTGTATCAAAATGCAATCTTTGTACTTCTGTATAATTATTCTATTGACAGAGGGGAATTCGGGGCTACTGGCACTTTCTGACCAGGCGGTAGCTCCAGGGTTCCCGTCAATAGATGCACTTTCTCCTAAAGAATCAGGTACAGATGTTACTCACAATGTGTATACAGTTGCATTACTTTTTGCAAATCAGAGATAGGCATAACAGTTCCATTGCAGCTGCCCCATTTAGATTGCTGGATGCACTCCTACATTTGACCCATGAATATAGGACTACCTGTGTTCAGTAGCACTGTATTCATGATAGGGGTTGGGGGAATGTAGGTGACCACCAACCTTTCCCTGCAAAAACTCCAGTGGCTGCAGGCTTCACTAGAGCTCTGTCCTTATTGCCAAACCTAAGGCATTTGGTAAGGACAGGGCTGCCTTTTGTGACTCCTTTACTTTAAGATACAAAGCGAGTGCAATATTTGTCACTGGGCAACTAAATCTGAGCATGTCTCTACCCTAATTCCAATCTAGTCTTATCTGTGCTTTAAAAGATTTCTGTCTGGAAGACTATGGTGTTTTTCCTCACTGTGATATGCTTCTGCTTTGACTGGTGGTCTTTATCATAAACTCACCCCCAATTTGACATTAATGCTTTAAGCATAAAGGAGAAGGGTGGAGGCATTGAAATTACAGAAATGGCACTAGGCTCTGCACCTAAAGCTGGCCATAGACGCAACAATCCGATCGCACGAATCCTCGATTCCTACGATTTTCAGATTGTGTGTGTAGTGTTCCGACATTTGTCATGCCATGCCGATCAGTCGTTTGGTCGATCGGCCAGGTTAGAAAATTTCTGTCGGCTGGCGATCATATCTTTGCGTCTATTGCAGATCGTACGATTTTCAGTGGGAGACCGTCACTAGGTTTTTAATCGTACAACTTTTGTACGATCCCTGTCAGGGGCAGAACATCGGCTGATCTGTGCTTTTACTACTTTATTTGATCTGAAGGTTTGTGGCAGGTCGGGAGATGAGGAAGTCTGATCGTTCAATGATTCGAACGTTCGGATCTTTGCGTCTATGTCCAGCATAACACTAGATTATATCTGCTGTGGAGTGCTCGTCACTAATTTTGATTTATTTTATTAATGCTATGTGAATAAAACACAGCAACTGTCTTAAAATGTCTTCTGTCTCTTTCTCCTACCTGCAGGAAAACAGGTGCATTACTGCCATAGTGTCACGGTCGGCACCCAATACCAGAAAAAACGCTAAACACCTTGGTCTAGGCTGGTGCTTCACCAGTAGTGTGACCACCTTTGGCCTCGGGAGGAGCCCTCAGCTACTCAGATGCCACCTGGACTTAAACGAGAGGTGCAGGGCAGGAGTTCTGGCCAGCAATGGGGCACGACTGTATATGTCTTTTAAGCCGATGGTCAGGTTACAGACAGGAGTAGGCAAGTTCGTGGTCAAACAGGCCGGGTCGAGGCAGGCAGAAAGCTAGGAGACGTCAGGCAGGCAATGGGTCAAACCGGGTGATCAATCAGGTAGGATAAGGCAGAATCGGTAGTCAAAGAACAGGCATGGGTCAGGATACAGGGAACAGGATAATCAATAAGCCAGGCAGGGTCAAACACAGGAAGCAGATCAGGTCAGAAGCTTAATAGCACAGGTAAAAGGCACCAGGAGCAAATCCTATCATGGGCAATGTATTCTATCAAAATGCCCCTTTATAGCGCATGCGCTATAAGACCAGGAAGTGCGCGCCGCACGAGGCAGTCGAAGGGGAAGGAAGTGGCGCAAAGACACACAAAGACTACACTGTACAGTCGTCTTAAATGCATAACTACCATGGAAGTATCAAGTACTTGAATAAATATGTTGTAACTTCAGAACAAAGGTAAAATATTAAAGTGTTGATCAATAATCAAATTATAACAATTAAAATAACAAAGTCAGTGTATTCAAAACAAGCTTTCTCCATAGGAAAACAAGGTTTAGATTCATGAATATTAAAGGGATCCTGTCATGGGAAAAAAATTTTTTTTCAAAATGTATCATGTTAATAGTGCTGTTCCAGAAGAATTAAATCCATTTCTCAAAAGAGAAAACAGATTTTTTTTATATTTCATTTTGAAATCTGATATGGGGCTAGACATATTGTCAATTTCCCAGGTGCCCCAAGTCATGTGACTTGTGCTCTGATAAACTTCAATCACTCTTTACTGCTGTACTGCAAATTGGAGTGATATCACCCCCTCCCTTTCCCCCACCCAGCAGCCTAACAAAAGAACAATGAGAAAGTAACCAGATAACAGCTCCCTAACACAACATAACAGCTGCCTGGTAGATCTAAGAACAGCACTCAATAGTAAAACCCATGTCCCAATGCATACTATTCAGTTACATTGAGAAGGAAAAACAACAGTCTGCCAGAAAGCAGATCCCTCCTAAAGTGCTGGCACAAGTCACATGACTGGGGCAGCTGGGAAATTGACAAAATGGCTAGCCCCATGTCAGATTTCAAAATGAAATATAAAAAAATCAGTTTGCTCTTTTGAGAAATGGATTGCAGTGCAGAAGTCTACTGGAGCAGCACTATTAACTGATGTGTTTAAAAAAAACATGTTTTCCCATGACAGTTTCCCTTTAAACAATTTAAGAAGAAAAAACCTTGATGGAATCTATATTGAATCCCATAGTAGACTATGGGCAATGGTACATTTCTGTGAGATTGAATATTTAGGAGGCCAGCCTTTCATATTTCTGCTCAAATTTTTAATAATGTTATTCAGAATGCGACTTAAGCAAAGTGTGTATATTTATGTGATTTGTCTTCTCCATGTATACGTTTAAATACATTGTACTTTTATGCACTATACAGCAATGCAGCTCCTTAACAGCGCTTTACAAATAAAGTTTTACATACATACAAATTGTGATTTCTCTAAGATGTATTTTAATATATGAATACATTAAATGAATAGTTGATAATATGTATTCTCCAACTATTCACTGTAGAGACCATGAACCTGATCTTACCCAACAGCTCTGAGAGGGGTTTATAAAAGGAAAGGCAACGAAAAAAAAAAACAGTTTGCGTATTGTATATTTATTGAGTAGATTTAATCCTGTAGAAATGATGACAATTAAATCCTTGCATTTTGCTAATATGCATCATACTGATTAAGATAAACTTTACTTTATATAAATGTGTATAATGTATTATCCTCGTGTTACTGTATCAATGACAATTAAATCAAAATTCCCCAGCTGCTATCTAATTTGCATAATTGGTGTTGAATAGCCCTATTTCATTTCCATCCATAATATATGCCTTAAGATAATTAAAATAATCTTTTTTACGATCATCCATATTTTATAGAAACATATGGCAGTTTAAATTTGTGAAAAATATCACCACGTTTAAAGGCAGAAATGTTTTATTGATTGGAATGTAAAACTAACTTGTTTAGTAGCAGTAAGAGGATTTATCATTTTTATATATATGTAGTGAATATGATAATTGTACCAATTCTGAACTTCTGGGCTTATATCAGCCATTCTGAACTAATCAATGTGTTTTAAAATGCTAAAACTTAAAAAAAAAGAATATTTGTTGAAAAAGATTTTCTGTAGTAGTGCCACAGAGAAGAAGTACAATATGCATACATATGTTAATTGCAACACCTCATATGGTGGAATTATTGCTTACCCATTTGAACTGTAACATACAATATGTAGAGTGCACCTCAAAATCACTCAAGAATAGAATGAGGGAGCATATTAATCAAGATATAGCTTCCTTGTCTAAGCACTATAGGAGTGCAATGGTGGTCATACTGTTTGTTTACAAAGGTATAGAGAGCATTTGTCTTGCATAGGGATGTTTATTGGATTTTCCCTTTGCAAATAAGGCATCCCAAGGGTCTCAATAAAAGTTGTGATGCAGCATGTTTCATTTGATGTCATTCTGTTGTTGCCTTCTTTAGACTGAAATCACGGTATTAGGATATAGCACTAGCGGTATGGCTCTGCTTCTAAAAATGTTTAAACTAATTGTTTAAATGATTCAATTAGTAAAATACTTTTGTAGGGTTCCTGAGATTTGGGTGTAGTTCCCCCTTGATAATAGGACACCTAAGGGTCCTTTAGTTAACTCAGGCAGCTACGGAGTCCATATTAATTGAAAGGGTTGTCCAGTAGGTGGCAGTAGTTTAAAGTATAAAGGGGTTTAGCCCCATCTGCTCAAGGTCTGTCCTGTGACCTTGCCTACTGGGAGGTATTACACGTCCAGGTTTGCCGGTGGAAGGTTAGATAAGAGTTATTTAGTGATAATGAACATGGTAATGGTCACTCAAGTAGTGAGAGTCAGCATAATGTAGCTAGTGGGCAGATGTGGCTCCAACTAGAAGAAGTAATGGGGTTAGGACCACATGGTGTGTAAACCACTAGATCAGGAACTACAGTGAGTTGAGGACCAAGAACCAAGACACCAGGCTGAATACAGTGGGTGAGGTAAGGGTCAAATAAGGTGCTAAGATACAAGACCCCCAGGCTGAGAAACCCAAGCCTTAATGTTCATCCAGAGGGATATTGCCTAGTGACAGTGGTAATTATGCTCTGACTCTTTTATTGCTGCTGCTCTGACAAAGTTGTCTTGTGTATTAGCTCACCTGGATCACCTTGTATTTGCCTGGAGGAATTATTGCTGTCTAACCCTATCCTGTTAAATAAACAAGTTAAAGTGTACTGCAAGCATCATCTCTGTGACTTGATCATTTGCTGCACTGAACTACACCAGGAGTTGCACAGATAAATGTGGGTCATTGGTACAGTACAAGCAGCAGTAGTCCTGTTCATACACTATAATATATACAGTGAAGGTGCACTCAAGGGTGTGCTACACTTTGATAACTGTTTGAACTTTTTGATTTAACTTTTCACATTATTGTTAGTCAGTTTTTAATTAGGTGTATACTTCAGCTTATGACTACATATCAGGAGATACGAAACACGTCAGGACATTAGTGATTTTAATGGTGTGAAATAAATGTCTTATTTTATTCTTAGGCATGGTTTACCACAGTGCTTGCTGATTCTGAATCTTCAAGAGTTTCTCTCTCCCCAAGCTTGTGGTTTGCAATTTTGTTACATCATTTTTAGTTTGTTCAATATGTTGTTTGTTCAATATTATGTTGTTGTTCAATATGCTTCTATGATTGTACTATGCCTTTACAAAGAAAGAAGAATTGCATATGAATGTTAGTATCAATTCTCTTCCTAAATGCTTTGTAAGATATATTTCATTAGCACAAAAAAGATGAATTATAAGCCCTCTCCACCAAAATGAAGGAAAGGATTCCGGTTATATTACTTTTATTTTGTCCTATGTTATAACTGCAAAGTTATACTGCCAGATTCTTCTACTGTATCAATCAAAGATCATCAACTGCTGCCACTTATTTCAAATTTCCAGTTTCATTTCTTATCAGCTTCAAAATTTTGAGCTAAAAAGCATTCTATCCATATATCCCATTATTCTTCAGATCATCCCTTCCATTCTTTCAATGACCTTTGACTTTTCTGTTCAGAATGCATCCCATTCATGCTTGCAACATTTTTGTCCCCTGTGCCATCTCTATAGAATGCAAGATCCCGTATTATCAATGTTTTCAGCATTTCATGCTATATTTCAGCTGTTTTAGGCCTGCTAACATATTTGGCTAAGCAATCACCCTTATATATTTTAACTGTACCATGTGCAAAAACCTAATCTATTAACCAAATATTGAAATAATAAAAGTATATATTTTTTGCCTTTAATTATGGTAAATTTAGGTTTGAGAAGTCCCTACTGAATACAACAAATGCGGCTAAGACTTCTTCGATATGGACAGGTCAATTGATTACCTAGAACTTGTATATGACTGAATATATTATTTCTCTGTTTTCGCAATTATTGTGGCTTAGCCATGAATTATCATTAATCTTTTGATAAGCATAGTTCTGTTTCATCCAAAAAACACTGTTTTATTAATGATACCACAAGGCCTTCTCCAGTTTGGACACTGCAGGCTGGTGAAATACCCACCTTGATGTACAACAATACAACAATGAAGGAAAACAAATCTATATAAATATCTATAACACTCTACCATTACTAAAAGTTAATGAGCACTGGACCCAAATAGACTAACATTATTAACTTGAGATTGTCCACAACTGGGGACATCATATACTGAAGAAGGTGACAACCATTTGGATTCATGCACTCCTCATAGCTTTTCTGGCTTTGTCAACATGGAAAAATAATCCACCTGTTGAACTTTATTTATTCATTAATTTTGCCCTAACCTTAAGATACATAGCTGGGCAATTTAGCGGCACTTAAGGAGATGATATGTCAGATCATGTGCTACATGTCATTACAAAAGATTGATGATATGTTTTCCCAGGTTGGGGGCAGTTTGTAATTGTCTGAGGTGTATTCTGTGACAAAGGCTGCTGAAAAGATGTCTGCCTTCAAACTGTAAATTAACATAAAAATATGTTATTACTTACTCAAAGTCATTAGCACAAATTAATTTTGGAAAGTCAATACATGAACGAAAATCCAGCATCTTGTGCAATATTAGTTTAGTTACCTACATCTCTGAGCTATGTTCAGTGAAGTTCAGCATTTCATCACAATGACAAGTCATGTCATTAAGCTGCATAATGTAACAAAGTGACATGTGGGCATGATGAAATGCCATCTACTGCATCAAATTCTTTTGTAAAAAGTAATGTATAACTACATCAGAACATCAGTTACTCATTGCTTTACTCCCACGTGAAATGAAAATAGCTTTGTTCGTGTAGGATGGATAAACACATCCAGCTTTTCTGTAACAATTGTCAACAGGATGGGGAAGAATAAGAATATCATGACTTGTGAGTAAGAAAGGCCCTTCAGTTCTTTAGCCAGTATTTGCCTCAGCAGAGGCAATCCTAAAACAAATTTGTTTCCAAAAGATTCACTTTGTAAAAATTTTAATCATTTTCTTTTTCATAAAATTTTGAGACATTGGGGGGAATGTAATATCAGTTGCTAACACAAAAAACTTAAAATAAAGTAAGTGAAAAGTGAAAAAATTTGCCTTTGGAACACTTTGCTCCTCCTGTGACAGGAGGATAGTGATTGCAAATTTTAGTTTTATAGTTTTATATTTTGCAATCACAAACCGTTTTTTGCAACAAAATATTTAACAAAACTCCAGAGCAGGTGTTAAAGGCTTGCAGTGCACAATTAAGATTCGCAATGCAATAAAAGCCTAACGAAGAATATTATATTGCGACCTGCAAATTTTTATTTGCAAAGTTTTGCACTTTTCAAATTTATTACATTTCCCCCATTGTTGTATTATTTTATGTATTATTTTTACATTTTGCATTTATTTTGCTTAGATATCCTTAATTATTAACATGTTAAATATTTAATGCCCAAGGAGAAATCTGCCTACTTGAGAAAACCACCATTTAATGGATCTGATGTTTCTTTTGCTAGGTTGCAAAACCATGTATCTTGTGTTTCAGTACTATTCAGTACTATTCTATTGCGGTTGTGCTACTGCTGGTCCTTTGCAGTTGGGTCCAGTACTGAACACTCTATTGCATGATTCAGGTTTAGATTATGTTCTACTTTATATAATTTCCTTGGTTTGTCTGAATTTCAAACATACATTAAAACCTTCTAGGGTGTTCAGAAAATCAACTAATGTATATTTACAATACCCAATATTGTATAAGAGTATTGAAGTGCTTTATAGTTAATCAGCATTCATTTCTGCCATACACAAAAATCCACAAAATTCACATGAGAGCATACCAAAACAACATGTCTTAAAAGCACAAGGAACTAGAATCATGTCACAGATGGACTGAGGGCTAAGTGAATTGGTGATATATTTGGTAGATGGACTGGGGTTGAGTCACATTTGAAAGCAAAAGCCATCATTTTAAGAGATTTTACTACAGATTTTGTGAGATTGGATAGGATACTTTTAATTAAGAGAAGAAGCGTGCAATGTGATAGGGCATTGTTATTGATGGTGTCCATGGCATTTACCGAAGAAGCAATGAAAATAGTGGAAAAACACTGAACATTTTTGCCATGTACTGTACTTTGTGTTGTACTGCAGGGGTTTTAGGAGTTCTGTTGGGACTGACAGTTTAAGAAAGTGGGCTACTATGCGCCCTCTTCCCTTAAATTCCCACTTTAAAATGTATTATTCATTTAAATCATTTATTAAATCTCAATTTTTTCTGGTTGATGTTTTTAAGGGTGAAAGTTAGCATCTTAGGGGCTTATTTATTAAAAGATTAATTTGCTTCCATATAAACAAATCCAAGTGCATATGTGTTGTGACAAGGAAATTATTGTAATTTAGACTTCTCTGGGGCATGGACCAATTTAAATACAACCATACCTGCAAAGATCATAAACATTAAACATTAATATTAAATATCCACTATGACCACAAATGTCCACTATGTTGTCTAGTTGGTCTTTGCACAGCAGTGATTTGTAAATATAGTTTAACTCAGAGTTTTGACAACACAGTTAAAATATATTAACAGTCAGAAAGAGAAATGCTCTAAGTAAATCAAATATCAGCACTATCTGCTGTAAACTAAAATCATAGCCAAATATTTGAAACATGTGCCTCATAATGAATACAGTTTGAGGAATGCATATTTATTTTCCCCAAGAACTGTAGTACAATCAATGTAAGGCATGCAAGTCACTTCCATCTTACATACAGTTATTGCACATTCAAATAAAATATAATGTACTGAGTTTGTGTAAAAGTTATTTATATTCCTAATGGTCCACATTTCTTTATTCTAGGACAACAGCTCCATGACAGGCTGCTATCAGACTGGTGCCTTGGTTGGTTGTTGAAAGATATTGATATTAAATATATAAATATATTATATTAAAATACTTTAGTGTATAGTATGTCAGTGGGGTTCAACATGCATGATAGGTATTTTTAATATGACATTTTTAAGCAGTGCAGAAGTTTTATTGCTCTATTAGTAGATGACTCCTATGTAAATTCTTTGCACTCTGCTTGAATAATGTAGGGATGTATGGTTGCTCATCCATACCTCACTTAAACTTACAGACATTTTTATTTTATTGTAGATGTTTGCCATATGTTTATCACTTCCCGAGTCTATGGGAGATGAGAGATCAGAGTCATCCTTAGGAAACTGTAAAATATTTCATTACTTCAAAGTTGTTTTTGAATTTCTTTGCTTGTAAATGCACACAAAATTTGGCGTAAAAAACTGATTTTGAGGTTTTCCTCTTCCTTTTGAGAACGGATTTGTTTGTGGTTTTCATATTCAGATCCTCAAATCAATAATTAGACGTGTGCTTTTTTACAATGGGAGTTTAGCCAAGGTTGAAAAAAAACTCTACTACACAAATTCAAAATAAAGAGGCCCCCCAAGATAAGTTGTGGCAAAAAGGGAAAAGTATGTTAAAGAGTAGAGGGGCTTGAGTATCATGTCTGGAGAAACTCATGACTGTAGTAAGGGCCTGAGGGGGTGGCGGCCCTGGAAGTGGCAGCCATGGGAGGCCCCAATGCACCACAATCTGACACTGTCTATAAAACAACTGTTCTTCTCAAATCTCTACCTAATTTATCGTCAAGCAGGGCTTGAACTAGGATACAAAAATACATTCTCTTTAAGGCTTTCTCTCCTAGTTGACCTTTAGACTGCTTTATTTGCCCTCAAATGGGAGCCAACTCCAAAGTTTAAGAACCAGCAGCACAACCAACCAACTCTTGCTACCAACTCTAGAAATTGGCTGCAATGGTAGTACTCATACATAGAGTACAAGAAAATAAAATATCACACAATTCAGTGAGAAATCCCATTTATGAGGCAAAAGGCCAATTCCCACTTCCTGTCTGCAGTTTCAGATTTCAATAATGATGCAAATGAAAAACTAGAGTCAATTTAAGAAATTGCCTCTAGAATTATATTTACATTGTTATTTCCTTTACTTATTGAGCAATTGTAGATTTCCCAAGTGATAATTTTATATAAGGAGTTTAATTGCCTGCCCTGAAAAAAATACCATAAGCAATACTTATATCTGCAGATAAAGTATCTAATTCTTATGTACAATAAATGAAAATGTTTTCTTCCTATTTTCATGGCAATATATTAAATAAAACTTGATTAGTACTACCATTTATTTCTATCTTAAATATATCTAATGCCTCTTTTGAGAAACAAAAAGGAGATAAATATCAATTAGAGCCAAACAAGTGAGTAGAAGTTTTGACTACTGAACATTATCATTATTTAGTAAACATGTCAAAGAAACATAGAATTTGATGAGCCACCATATCCTACATGGACAGCAATGTAAATTCCTCTCATCTCCAAGGACAAGCTTTACGTTATCTACTTTACCCTGAATGTAGAGCGATGAGTGTTTTTTTGTCTCCACACTTCTGAAATCCCATTCATTTTTACAAAAACTTGTCACTTGTGGTACATAATAAATTACATAGGGGCAGATTTATCATTGGTCGAATTTCAAAAAAAATTCAAAATTCGACCATGTGAATGGAAGGGAAGTAAAATCCTTTGAATCGATCGATCCGAACGATTTTAACCCTTAATCGTTTTTTTAATATTCGATCTACATTCATTAAAAGCACTTGGCGAAGTAGCCGAATACAAATTTAAAGGGGAAGTAATTTGAAAATCGAATAGTCAAATATATTTTTATTCGATCGAATTTACAAATTCGTGGTCGAATTTTCCTAATTTGCATATTCAAAAATTCGACCAATCGAATTTTGTAAATTGGATTGAATTTCAGATTATTCCCACGAATTTTGTAAATTTGCCCCATATATTCGACATCATTTCCCATCATAGATCTTTATGTCATCCACTTCTGTGGACCTATACAAACTGCCGAGTCCAGCATTCACAAAATGGTATCAAAATCTGTAAATACTTTTATTGTCTTGGTTTAAAAGCAAAGGCTTCCCTCATGTTCCATTGTGGGAGTATAAGTACATTGAAAAGCAATTTTCAGGATGTGTGCCACAGACCTTGACAGAGGAAGAGTCAGTTGTTTGACACCTTCCTTCTAAACAAATCCTTTTCAGACAGCAAAGACACACAACTTGAATTTTGTGTGGAAAAGTTGACAACTTATTTTTGAACAGAATTCCTAAAAATAAATATACTATGCAACTGAATGTAAAGCATATGTTAAGAATATAAACTACAAAAAAATTTGTACCGGGGGTGCAGCTGGTGTGAACGCAGCTGGGCTTGCACCACCCTTGGGGTGGGGGTGCCCAGCTGCATGGCCTGCTCTAGGGCCTGGCTGCATTGCCTGCTCTAGGGCCCAACCCTCCTAAGTTATGTTACTGCAAGTAGGTGCAGGACTGCAAATGGTACTTCTCCTGGTAATCATACCCTATTCATCACTTTGACCTTACTGCTAACTACAGGCAACTATTGTGCACGTTAACAACAGATGACATTGACATCTAAGAGAAAAGAATCACATTCAAAATGAATATTCAGTGGAGGTCCAATTTATAAATGTAGAGCAGCTCCTCTTATTCACAAATGGTTGTTTTGTGCTTGTTTCCCCTAAAAGCTTAAATATTGCATTGATGTACACATATATTCACAAATGAGACTGGCGTTTCTGTGAACGTGGCAATTGTGCATGGCCGTTGTATAGAATGTAGCACTGAAAGTATTCATGGTTTTAAAAGTGCAACTTGTGCAAATGCTTTGGGTTTATGGATCCTTTCCTTTCACAATTTAAAGGGGTTGTTCACCTTTGAGTTAACTTTTAGTATAATGTAGAGAGCAATATTCTGAGACAATTTGCAATTGGTTTTCATTTTTTATTATTTGTGGTTTTATAGTTATTTAGCTTTTTATTCAGCAGCTCTCTAGTTTGCAGTGTCAGCAATTTGGTTTCTAGGGTACAAATTACCATAGCAACCCTGCATTGATCTGAATAAGAGACTGGAATATGAATAGGAGAGGGACTGAATAGAATGATAAGTAATAACAAGTACCAATAACAATACATCTGTAGCCTTACAGAGCATTTGTTTTTAGATGGTGTCAGTGACCCCCATTTAAAAGCTGCAAAGAAACAGAAGAAAAATTGCAAATCATTAAAAAACTATGAAAAAAAATAATGAAGACCAATTAAAAAGTTTCTTAGAATTGGCCCTTCTACAATATACTAAAAGTTAACCCGAAGGTGTACCATCCCTTTAATATAGTAAAACCTTAGGACACTTGCAGTTCTAATACAAAAAAAAATAATAATACACCAATATTGCCTATTAAACATACACAGGGCTAATATGTGCAAATTATCGTGGGCTCTAGGACCCAACAATCAGATCACAATGCTGGGAATGCAGATGGTCAGAGAAAGGATGCAGTCCTCGATCCAATGCGATTTTTAAACCTGCCTCATCAATTTGTAATTTCAGACAGATATTGGTTGGGGAAGCCTTTTAAGGGCCCCATACAATGGCCAATAAGCTGCAGACATCGGACTTTATGGCCAACATAAGTCTTTGTTTGGGACACCTGATTAAGTTATGGAAATTAGCTTTGTGGCAGTTCATGTCAATAAGAAAAACATACCTAAAAATTGGTCCAAAAAAGTCAATATGTCCTTATAGACTTCTATTGGGTTTCATCAAAATGAATCTAGCCCATTGTGCTAAAAAGAGTTTGGGTGGAAAAATTCAAGAAATCATAAAAAGCTAAATATTCAAACCATGACTCAATAAAATAACTTCAATCCTGAAACCTCAAGACACAAATGTATCTCACTAAAATCTGCCATTTATTATTAAAATAGCATGATTTAGTCAGATTGGGGGAAAACGCAATAAAAGTGAGTGAAAACATAAATCATAAGATTTTTTTTTTTTAATTTGTATCCTGAATCGCTTGATTTTTTTTTCCGGAAAAGTCCGAATTGTTTCGAATTTTTGCCCGAAAAGCCAAAAATATAAACATTTACTAATTAATCATCCTTTACAAAATAATACTTCAGTATACTAAGTTAAAAATAAAAACAAACAAAGACAAAATCAGTAGCTGGTTGTAAGAGTATACTTATTGCATTGTGCAAGGATAATAATAATGTTCATGTAAAAACATCAGCCAAAATTGACTTACAATTTGGTAGAATTTATCAATTTATTTGAAATTCAATCTGGGTAAATAGTGTATGAATACTTGCAATTCATATCACTGAAATATGTTAGGGAGCATTAGCTTACCAAGGCACAGTGAGTAAATGCACTTGTTTCCATAATTCCAGCATGCATGTGATTCTCTTGATGTGATTATGCTGTTCCTACTGCATTTGACAATATGGACACAACTGTGTGTGCAGTTACATCGAATATTTTCAAAGTCTGCTGGATGAGTGACATCTACTCTCTATTTTTGTGAACAAATATGCTGCACTAACTGGAGCACGGAACCCTAGAGATACCCCCTAGTCAGGAGGTGGCTGTAACTCCAGGGCAGCAGGGCAGGAAGGACTGAGTAGATTTTTCATGCAAGTACCTTTAAAGTAAGTAAATTTGGCTAGAAATACCATATTTTCTACACTGAGCATACTGAACCAGCCTAAAGGTTCAGATTCTTCATAGTAATAATGATCCAGGCCTTCAAAGTTGTCACAGGAGTTTCTCTTCTTGGATTTTGTTAGGGGTGTCTGTGACACGCACGTGCCTAGTGTGCTCCGGGCAGCTGTTGGGAAACTAAGCTTAGGAGTTGTCACAAATGTTTAAACAGAAAATTAGGTTTTTCTGTCATAAAAGCTAATGTTACAGGGCTGATTATTAAATTCTGATGCTAACTGTGCTGGTTCCTGAGCTGCCATGCATCTTAATTATTTGCTAATCAACCTTCAATTTTGACATTTATATTAAATACATATACACTATATTGTATATTCCTAACTGAAGTGGCACAGGGCATGAACAGTGAATCATCAGAAAAGAAGATGAAGAACTACAGGGGCATCTTCTGAGGCACAGATCTTCACTGTAATTACCTGGAATAGAAGCTCAAAGCATAATATATGACACATCTGCCCTACTTCTCTAGTTAAGCTTTAGTTCCCCTTTAATGAATGTGGTTTCAGACACAACTCACTGCATGGAAAAGAGCAATTTACCGACTAAACTTGCGTATGTAAATGAGCCCTGTTGATTAAGGGATCATTATAATTGAGAGTGCCAGAATGGAACACTGTTTTCATATGTGGAAGCCGATCACTGTAGAATACAGAGCAAGAACCTGTGCTTACCTGAAATACGGTGCAAGATAGGAAACGCCAGTGGTCTCTCTAGCTGTAAAGGAGCCTTATAATTAATACCTTCCCTAGTCACACAGTAATGACAGCTATGCTCCCACCTTTTGAATCTTCTTATTTCCAGTGTGAATTAAAAACAGCTGCTATTTTATGCATTCTAACGAAGACTTGTTTATGGGTAGATACCTGACAGCAATATTCATTAGCGTAAAAGACAAACAAGCAATTTTAACATAGCTAGAATAATTATAAGTTGATAGATGTGAGTTGTTACTGAGCAGATACAAAGAAGAGGCAATTCAGTCACCTAGGCCAGAACAGGATTAGTTTCTAAAATCAACTGTGTGTAAAAGTGTTACTTTTTCTTTACAGGGATCTGAACTCTCTCACAAAAGAAAAACTGCAAAAATCTTGGTTTGTTCTTCATGCTGCTGGTTGGTGGGAATTTAATGAACAGGTTAAACCTCTGCAGGGCATCATTTTCAGTTGGCAAAGAGGTGTCTAAAAAGCTACATGGTGAGAACTGAAATTACATTCATCATTTTGAAATAACTTTTTTTATTCTGAATAGTTTTTTTAAGAAAAAGAACATAACAGATATATTTCAATAAAGCAAATGTAGTCACCTGTTTTTTTTTTTTTTTTTTTTT
>CM044445.1:82907543-83066234 GCA_024363595.1 Xenopus borealis
TTTTTTTTTTTTTTTTTTTTTTTAAATAAAGCAAATGTATCCACCCAAATAATAAATCCAAGTGCATATACTATTCCTTAATTGCAATTTCATACATACTCTCAGGTGTGTCTATTATAGAAAAATAGGGTGGCAAATAGTACTTAGTTACTGGCAACTACAAGGGCTTGTATAATAATGCCGTGGGAACACTAACACCTGGTTGTTGCTGTGCTGTCAGGTGTTAGGATGCCCTGTAGCTAATGCCTGTTCATGGGCACAACCTGCAAAAACTGGTCTTTGCTCCTGTACTTTTTCCATTTTTGTCTTGCTCATTCACACATGACATTGAAAGGTATTCTGAAATAGATTACATATCAAGTCTATTCTACAAATAGAATACTATTATAAATTGTAACCATTTAAAGAAATGTTTATGAAAAATAAATCTTCCTCTGTGAGAAAGTCATAAATAACTAACTTCATAAAAAGACTTCAAACATATATGCAACTGATGAAAAAACTGGGTCATAAAAAGGAAAAAATATGGCATGTTTAATTTAACATTCCGTTTACAAACAAAAACATATCCCATTTCTAAGTCAAGCACTTTTGTTATGATGGTAGGCATTATGTCTACTTCCAAGACCAAGTACTTGAATGAGAAGCAATGATAACAAACACCAATAATTATAGAAAGCCCAAGAGACTGTATTCAGCTGACATTATTTATAGGGAACGTGAGATTAAAAAACAGACTGGATAAAATGGTTCAGTGAACTGAAGGGTTACTTTTTCTTCTTTTAGCTAATTTGAACTAAAAAAAAAACACTTGAAATGTTTCAATCACAATTAGAAATAACAGATAAAAAAGGATTAGACTGTATAATGAAATCATATAAATGGGGGCAAAAGGATATATAAACTGGATTAAATAATAATTGTATCTATTGATTTATTTGGTAACAGGTTGAAATGAGATATGAAGGTTGGGATAATAGTATTTCTCATGTCTGGTGGTTTCTTTGATAAAGGATTGACCTTTTGTCCCTATGATTTGAGACCACTGCAAATGTAACCGTTGTATCTATGCAATGTACATCTCATACGTATTTGAAAAGGCAAAGTTATTTACTAGTGATGGGCAAATTTATTCGCCTAGGTCGAATTCGCGGCGAATTCCCGCGATTGGCCGCTGGCGAATAAATTCGAGAATGACCAGCGAAATTTCGCTTGGTGAAATTTCGCCGAAAAACGACAAAATCGTCCCGCGACTCGTTTCGCGAATTTTTTGCCGATTCGCGAATTTCTCTAGAAATTCGAGAATCTCTAGGCGAAGCGAATCGCGGGAGATTCGCCCATCACTATTATTTACATATAAAAAAAAAGTAACAGTATAATAGTCTGTAACATGCCTCTGTCAAATTTGTTGCGGGTTACAAATATAAGCCGAATATTTTACAAAATATTTATTGAAATATAAATTATGTAAAAATCTATAGGGATATTTAAAATTCAATTTTACTGATACAACTCACAAAAACAGATTTTATCAGAATGACAAAATGTATCTAGTGTAATGTTCTCATGGTTGTATAGTGGAGCACTGAATACGTCTAAGCCAATGCAAAACTGAAGGGCAAATTTACTATTATTCCCCAAAATAAATTAATTTTTACTCGATATTCGATTAGCATTCGATTTTCGAATGCTAATCAAATAGTTTTAGGCTACCCTTTTATTCGATCATCGATCATTCGATGATCGAATAATGATCATTCGATCTTTCAAATTAACTATTCGATCATTCGTACGATTCGAACGATCAAAGTCATCGATTGTACGAATCCTATTTGATCAGGACTTAGCCTCAGAAGCCTATGGGAGTGCTCCCATAGGCTTCTATTGCAATTTGGTAGGTCCAATCTAGCGAAGTAGGCAATCGAATACATTTTAAAATTTAAAGCCTTCGCTAATCGAATGATCGAATGATCGAATATTCGATCATTCGAATGTATTCGAATGTATTCGATCAATCAACCATTCAATGATTGAATATGCCTAAATTTGCATATTCGACCAGTCGAATAAATCCTATGATCGTTGTTTGATCGAATTCGATCGAACTTCGATCTGTTCATGTGAATTTAGTAAAACGGCCCCTTAAAGTTACATGTGGTTTTAAAAATTATTAACACTGTCTTAAATGATGTTGTTTGTCCAAAATTACTTAGAAGAATAACCACTGGAAAACATTCTTGTCCCTGACCAGGGACAAGGGTCCAGGGATGCCAAATAAAGGCTGTGATTGGCTATATGTTAGCCTCTATGTGGACTGGCAGCCTCAGCAGGAGGCTCTGTTTGGCAGTACACCTGGTTTTTATGCAGTCATGCCAGGAATTAAAAAACAAGAAAATGCTTTTGAGCAACACCCAAGGGGTTGGTGATAAAAATGTTGCTCATGAGTCACTTGTTGGGGTCAGGCCTACCATCAGGGGTGCACAGTCGTCCCTTGCAGGTCTATGGGCCCCCTTTACCCAATTCAATAGGGCCCTTTCATTGGTGGTTAGCGGCTAACCGAAGCTAACTTGGTTGGCTGCGCCTGTGCTTACATATGATGTCAGTACGCATGGGCGCAACACTATATAAGAAGCCGTCACTCCGTTTGCCGGCAGATAAAAGAGGGACAGTGCTGCTTCCTAAGACCGCTTGCTTGAAGAGAGGACTCGCTGCCTGGAGGATCTGCCACTGTTGCTGGAGAATCTCCCGCCATCGCTGAAGAGGATCTCCCGCCATCGCTGAAGAGTATCTCCCGCCATCGCTGAAGAGGATCTCCCGCCATCACTGAAGAAGATTTGCTGCTGACTGAAGAGGATCTGCCACTGAGAGAAGAGAGGATCTGCCACCACCAACTGAGGAGGGGACCCGCCACCTGAAGAGAGGATCGGCCACCTGAGGAGGTGAACTTTACAGGTAAGTCCCACCGGCCACCAATGTTACTGCTGACCACCCATGTTACCCCTGGCAACCAATGTTACCCCAGGGCCCCTGGCCACCAATGTTATCCTCCTGCCCAGGGCCCCTGGCCACCAATGCTACCCACCTGGCCTGGGCCCCTGGCCACCAATGTTACTCCCTGGCCACCAATGTTACCACCCTGGCCACCAATGTTACCCCCCTGCCCTGGCCACCAGGCCTGGACTTGCAATCTTTTTTTAGTGGTCATTTTAAAGAGGCCCTGCCCCTGTCCACAAGGCAGTTTTGTATTTGTAAAGGGGCCCTGCCTTGGCTGGCAATGTTACCAACCCTGCCCAGGCAATCTGTGCCCAACCCTTTACATATAAATGGTGTTCCAACATCCAGTGAAAGGAATAAGAAAAGGAATAGAGGCTAAAGGCCATATTAGCAGCAAAGGGAGGACCATTTGCATCTTGAATACTACCATAAATAGGATAAAATTGAACCTTCATATTTACAAACCCACAAAAACTCTGTAAATCTTACAATTCCTTTTTTAATGATGTCTGTTACTCCTAAGATTCAAAACACAAACCTCAACTAGAAAAGACAAAAATCTGATGTAAATGAAGCCTTAACATAATTTTAAATCTGTAAATAAGAAGTCTTTTAAATGTCAGCGCACAATAATACTAAACCAAGCTGTGAAAATTGGAAATGCTTTTTTTTTCATAAATACTAATCCAAATGGTGCAAGACAGATGCATTTTTTGTGCTTCCCATGCATTTCCATCTGAAAGTATGCTTAGCTCCGGAATAAAGACGTAATTTACATAATACTCCTTTATAATGCTTCTTCCTGATGGGGAAAACAATCTAGACTCTAATTTTAAGGCACTGTGGTAGAAAACAGAGAATCCGTCTAAATGAACTAGATACAAAGGATTATTAATAGACTTAACTAAGCCCTGCTGTCCCTTTGCAGATAATGATACTCATTTATCTTTGTAGAATTTTGCTTAAAAAGGTTTTGGCAAATTAAAGTTAATTTCCATAATTAAATCAGTTTCCAATTTTCAAACTGAAAAAAAGTTAAAGGGACAAACTGTTCTGCATTTTTTTGCTACTTTAAAGATGATCATTAGCATTAATATTTGTTATGTTTAATAAGCGATGTTATGGGAATAAAGATCTGGTTTTAAAAGGAACAAAATATCTCATTTTACTATTTCTTACTCTTTTACTATTTTACTGTATTTTACTGTAAATCCTGGTAAAAATGTTTTTTCATAAATATATTTGTTAGATATTTCTCACCAAGTTTTAAATGGGTTTAGGTAAATAAAGTACAGTAGTGATGTTCGGGTTAGGTTTTTTCCGACTCGCACCAGCCTGTCACCCACCCTCCATCCAGTCACTCCCGAGCCCAACTTCCAGGTTCCATTTATAGACCCACACTGACCTACCTTGTCGATGACATCACAAAAGAGGCGGGCGTATAGGCACCCATCTATAAAGTTCAACCTGGGAGTCAGCATTTGTAAGGTCACGAGCTGGGAAGTGCTCAACCTCGCACCCGCCTGCAAACTGGTAAAGGGGGGTACCCGACTGGTATTGTATTTCTTATCCAGATAGCCATCACCCAGGGGAAGCCATTTCCCATAGACCCCATTATAAGAACATAATTCAAATTTTTTCTTAAATTTCCTTTTTCTCTATAATAGTAAAATCTTGTACTTGATCTTAATTGAGCTACTCGAATCCATATTGGTGGCAAAATAATCTTATTGGTTTATTTAATGTTTAAATGTTGTTGTTTTTTTTTTTTTTACTAGATTTAAGGTAAAGTGATCCAAATTACAGAAAGATAGATTCTATGCCTGTATAACAATATAAATATAAGAAACTGCAATGGACTGCTTTACACATGAGAGAGATTGATTCCCTGGCCCTGTTTTATAAATAGTAACATTATTATTATTATTATTATTATTATTATTGCAATGTCACACATTTTAAAAAGATTTTTCAATTTGTGAATAAAAATTCTTCTTCAAATTATATGATATATTTTGTAATTGACATTCATTTTCTATGGACATATTTGTTTGATTCCTTTGTCAAGGGAGTACATTAAGGAGATGTGTTTCATCTAATAAGATAATTCAAAGAGCCTTGCCTGGTCTGAATTACTAATACAATATACATTTGGCACACTACATATAGCCTATAATACATATAAGCATTAAGTACAGGGCTCCCCAGCATCTTCCACGAGTCCCTGAACTCATTTGTGTTTTCAGAAGTCAATTATTTTAACTTACTGCTGAATGGGTTAAAGATAAAAACTAATAATAAAAACATTTCCCCTTGAAACCTGGTGGGCTTTATATTTTTTTCAGCAACTTATTCATGGGGGGAAATACTGTATGCTCAGCAGTCCTCCAGATCTTGCCCATCATCATAACGTACTTTAGAGCAGGGTCCACTGTACTTCCTGTGCTTGTCAGTATCTGTATGTAATGTAATAATATATATATATTGTGAAGTGTGGGGGGATCACAGCCGGATCTTTAGCATAAATGCAGGCCACTCCAGGGTGAAAAGAAAAACAGTCCGTTTATTTTGAAAACAAAAGGCTTCCAGCAGCAATCAAATTTCAATAGAAAGTGAAACAGCTTCAATCAGCAACATAAAGTCCAGTAACAAACAAAAAGAGCTTACTTCAGCCACTTTTAGCAGTCTGGATCCCCAAAAATTTAACCAACCTTGGTCTCAGGGAAAATTCCCACCAGTAAAATCTCCAACTTGGTGTCAGACCCCCAGGTCTCTGAAAGTTCAGCCAGTGAAACAGTCCACTCCAGGGCAGCTCTCCCCTGTGCTGCCCCTACTCTCACACACTGCACACCTGCTGCTCACTCCCTTAAACATATCTTGGCTGTCCAGCCCACCCCCTGGCTTCTTAACCATCTGGTGTTTCTAAAAGGATGGCTCAGAACCTAAAAACAGGGGATACATATCTGCCATCCACTATAAATCCCATCCGGCTTGTACAATATATATACACAGTATATATATATATATATATATATATATATATATATATATATATATATATATATATATATATATATATATATATATATATATTCTATATTATATTATATTGAACCATGCTGCAAAATATGGTTATGTTTTACTAATGTTTGTTAATAATTATAGTTGTCAGAACAGCTTTCCATTGTATGAAATGGAGAAACAGTCTCTCATCTGTAAGTGAAATCTAATCATTGCTCTCCCTAAAAAAAATGTGCTTAACAATAATATGCAAGAAACTGGCAATCAAAGAGTTCAATCTTATTAAAATGTCTTAGATGACACAAGCTAAGTGTGCCTTTGCATTCTGAACAGTCCCAATGAGAATTCTTCTTGACAGATTATATCCAGACAGAGGCTCTGTGCTGAGATAAGTCTTTTGTTGTCTTGCAAAGAGCATGTTTGGTTCTCAATAATCAGTCACTAATCACAATTTTGTTATGCGATCTCGTGATGGCCCACTCTCATTCAGCCAATTTCTGTCCCTAAAAGAAATTATCCTGTTTACTTACCATTCTATTACAAAATGAGGCTTACCAGGCAACTGGAAGTTGGCACCGTGCCTTATTTCCCAGTAGCTTCAAAAAATAAAAAAATGGACGCTTTGAATTTGTAGTGAGCTCTAGAAAAGCATCAGTGTATAGGAAAAAGTGTTAAACGAAGAGGCTTATTTACTAAAATTCAAATTAATTGAATGTTATTAATGAAAAGAATCCAGGAATTTACCTCATTTATCAATATTTTTTCTCCAAAACTTTGAGTGTCAGTTTGTTTTGTATGATTGATGCTCCAAAACCCAGAATTTTTCAAATTTTTTCCAAGACAAATTAGAGTTTTTCCAGAACCTTAAGCTTGGCTCCTCTCTTAAATAGCCAAGGGCTCCTCCCAAGGTGAAAGGCGGAAGCAAGAGCCTAGAGCTTGGGAGCCTAGCATTGGTTCTGGATTTTGGGTGCCGATTCGTGACACTCAGAAAGTGTCAACAAACTATTCTGTTACCTCATTGGATCACAATCTGTCTGTCTGGACAGAAATACTCTTTGATAATATCTTTCATCAGTATATGCAGATGATCAATGACCGTCCCATGTATGATACAAGGTGAACCACACCCCAACCTCCTTTGTGATGATGAGATTAGAACAAAAAGAGGATGAACTTGTGAATAGATATGTGTGACTACAATTCACATGATAGTTTTATATAATTAATTTGAATAATGGCTTTAAAACAAACATTTTTTATATTACGTTAAAAACAGATTAAAAAAACTTTGGCATCTAAAAGTTTGCAAGGTCACTTAAAAGTCAACTGTCCAACCAAAATGTAAGCTACAAATGATGAGTAAAATGTCAAATTATTATATTCAAGTTGTTTCCATGATTTTATTTAGTTTTTTTTAACAGTATTCAGATTTTTTAATAAATAAGAAACATTCAAGTTTTACCCAAATTGTGAGTTTATTTAAAGTACAAAAAAACTCTAAAATTACACAAATTTGAATTTTGATAAATCGGAATATATCTGTCATATAGGAGGGTAAAGTAAATGAATGTTACATTTTTTGTTGCTATTTTAGTAGTATTTTAACAATACAATAATGGGGCAGGGACAAATATGGGATTAATTACTAATAACATTAATGGCCTACAGGTGACATATAACTGCCACACAGAGTGGCTATCTAAGTAGTTGCTCTGTATGTTTCTTTTAATCCTTTTTTAAGCAAATTGCGTCTTTCCTATATCCCTTCTAATAATTTTTTTTTCAAATTCCTGCTTACAAATTGAGTCATTACAGTGATTGAGTCAAATATATTATTTAGGAATCAAATATGTTTTAAACAAAATTATCATTATAATTAGATGTGTTCTGCAGTGAAATGATAATTCAAAGTTTTTTCTAAATTAATTCCAAAAGGAAAGAATTACAAACTGTTGTTTTGTTTGTTTGTTTGAAATGATAATTCAAAGTTTTCTAAATTAATTCCAAAAGGAAAGAATTACAAACTGTTGTTTTGTTTGTTTCATCCTTGATCACACAATTCACATTTATCATTGATTTATTTATTGTCCTGTTAAATGTCAGCAATTGCACCAGTAAAGTGATTCATCATATAATGAGGTCTATGGAATGTGGAACTAGGGCCTAGTGCATTATGATAGCACATATATTTAGACATGAAAGAAGCAGATATTAAAATATAGCTGCCCTAAATCATTAAAACATTCAATATCATCAATATCATCAATCCTTCAGAACTGTGATAATTGAAAGCAGCGTACACATATGAAATCTGTTAACCAGAAACCCATTAGCCAGAAAGCTTTGAATTATGGGAAGGCCATCTCCCATAGACTCCATTTTAAATTTTTCCCTTTTTTTAAATTCACATTTTTAAAAATTGTTTTATTTTTCACTGGAATAATAAAACAGTAAGTTATAATAGGTCCCAACTAAGATGTACTTAGGGGCTGATTTACTAAAGCTCGAATTTATCTTATCTTTTTTTCTGAAAACAAAGTCGCGCTAACACCATTCCACAATGTTAACTCATTCATTTTTCTAGGAGGAAATCGTAGCAACAAAATGTCACAACAAAACGGAGTGTCAAACTCGACTTTTTCAGATTATCGGATTAAAATTTTTAGTTTTCCCCCTAAAAACCTCAACCATAAAAAATAAAGCTTTAATAAATGGGCCCCCTTATGTTTATTGGAGACTGAACAATCCTGTTGGGTTTAATGCATGTTTACATAATATTTTAGTAGACATAAGATATGGATATCATTAAGGAAAGATCCTTATCTGGAAACTTCCATGTCCCGAAGATTCTGGATAACAGGTCCCACACCTGTATATTACATTGAAAAGACAACTACCTGTATATGGATATTCACAGTTCAGACAGGCAGAATCATACAAAATAAAGGTTTTTAAGGGATTACAATGACTAGACCTTCTAAAACTGTACTATTTGTTCATGCCTGATGGCCGCCCTGGTAATTTAGATAAAACTACAAAGGACGTATTATCTAGTACAGGTATGGGATCTATTATCCGGGATCCATTATCCAGAAAGTTCCAAATTACGGAAAGGCCATCTCCCATAGACTCCATTATAATCACATAATCCAATTTTTTTTAAAACAATTTCCTTTTTCTATATGATAATAAAACAGTAGCTTGTATCTGATCCAAACTAAGATATAATTAATCCTTGTTGGAAGCAAAACTAGCATGTTGGGTTTATTTAATGTTTACATGATTTTCTAGTAGGCTTAGGGGCAGATTTACTAAGGGTTGAAGTGAAAAAAGTATTTTTTGGGTACTTTGACAAATAGGCCAAAATTCGATTTGAATTGAAAAAAATTTGACCATTTAAAAATTAAAGTACTGTCTCTTTAAAAATTTTGAATCCGACCCTTCACCACCTTAAACTTGCCGAATTGCTATTTTAGCCTATGGGTGACCTTTTTGGAAATTTTTGAAATTCAAATTTTTTTTGGGCAAAATCCTTTGAATCTTTCGAATCAAATGATGCATTCAAATGATTTGATTGAAAACGAACCTATTCAATGGTCGAATTTAGAAAGTTTTTTAACTTCGAAATTCGACCCTTAGGGGAAGATTTATCAAGGGTCGACTTGTCGAGGGCATTTAGCCCTCCAATTCTACCTGCGAATATTTGGTGAAAAAAAAATCGCCAATTTCGAATAAAATATTCGCAGGTTTTGAGCGCTTTTCGAATATTCGCAAAAATCGTACAATCGAGGGATTTTTCGAAAATTGCGTATGAACCGAATAGTCGCAGGGTTCGATCATACGAATAAAATTTGATAAGAAAACTTAAAAAAAAAGCCTATGGGGACTTCACAGAACACAACGGATATGCTAACTGTGTCATTTATGAGATATCTTACATGCAAAAAGTTTGATGCAGATCTATTTTGGTCCCTTGCAAAAAAACAGTGGCTGTTTTTTACTGCAGTTTCAAAGTACTACGATGCAATAATAAATGAGATTGAAAAAAAACTAACGGAAAGTAGCCTGCTAGCTGACCCAGAGGAAAGGGGAAAAACATTAAAGGCATGTGATACAAATGAAGTAAGCACTCCATTAAGAAGCAATGGCATATTTATTTGGTAGGCAGCTAAGAACACAAGGCCTTTAACCCCTTCAGGAAACAGTCACCAATATCCAATCCCAATGGTTCCATTGAACTATTCAGGTAGGTGTTGGCTGAAACTCACTGAGCAGTGAAAGTGTGATTTAGTCACAATGGCACCATAACGACTACATCACAAATTCACAATTTCAGACAACACCTACCTTAATAGTTCAGTGGAACTACCATTGACCATTATGTTTTGTACCAGTAACCCCTTGCAATAACTCCTTCCAAAAACAATTATCCAGGATGAGTTAAGATGCAATGTAAGTTGCACATATCAGACAAGCAGGTGAAGGATCAACAGCAACTTTATCTCTTGGCCGTGATCCCCAGCAGGAAAAAAAAACCCTGGGTAAAGCTAAGTCTCACCTAGTAGCTTTGCTTGGCACTCAGATTAGCTCAAAAGATTTCCCATCCAAAATCTCACGATTTTCAGTGCAAAATTCCATAATGACATCACAGGAGTCACCAGATAGCACTCCGCTGCCCCTCCCCCAAGACAAGCTCAAATAGATTCATTGGTGAGACAAAAGATTAAAAAAAAAATCTTTTAACTTTTGTTTTAATTTAGGCAAACAGGTTTGGGAAGGTGTAGACTCTCCAAGCCTTACTGAAAATCCACCTTTGCTTATTTTGGTTTATTCTTTAAAAATACTTATTTAAAATACTTATATACTTCTGAATAATCCAATTTCCCATACCTCTTTTAAACATATCAAGAACTAAGATTGCTAAAGTGCAATTTGTGAATAGAAGAATTTTATTTGATTTATATGTACAGTATTTCATTTTACAAGTCTCTTTTCTTCCATGTGCATATGGTACAGTATATCTAAATGCTATCTGCAAGTAAATATCTCAGTGTAACTACCTCGATAGACTACTGTTCCATCACTTCAAATATCCATCACTAGTAACAATAACACATAAAACTATCACACCCAGTCAACCACATTTCAGCTTCCATTGAACTACTTATTATTGGACCACTTTTCTATGCAGAGAAATACTGTAATTCCTCCTATATTCACAGATATCAAAACCTTTATTTAATCAGTCCTACGTTTATTCTTCCATCTCTCCTGTTCATTGGCTGCCTTTAAAGTCCCTGTATACATGACTTTACTACACCACTGAATCCAGGATTTTGTTTGGGATTTGAATGAAACCCAGCATTTTTTAAGGTTTTGGATTCAGCCATCACCCACAATGTTCAGAAGAAATAAACCTGAACCAATTTTGTTCATAACTGTATGCTATTTAAAAAGCATGGAATTGTGTGAATACAGAAATTATGGCTTTGGTGCATCCCTACTGTTTACTGAAGTTTGACCTTTAACACTTGCTGTGATAACAGCCCTGACCACTTGCGTATTTTTATCAAAAGAGCAATAAACTTGAGGGATAAGTAACTTAAAACCAGCAAAGTCCCTTTATTTAATTTTGAGATAACCAGCATGAAAGGAATAATGATAACCTGTAACCACTGGAACACAGACTATCAAGCACATATTGTATATTTCTTCCATCAGTCACTGGATTCTTCAAGCTTCCCCACCAGTATGTTTCTGATACTGGTACCTCAATTTTATATGTGCACATGTTAAGGACGCCCTACATAAAACACATATCTTCATGAGGTCCATGCACTTTCCTTTGTATTCAGTTTCTAACCAACCTTCAACATAATGGTTCAAGATTTACATCATTATATCTTATTTAGGATTTTAGAATGGGCTCAGTGAAGAACTTTACAGAATCAAGCCATGGGGGCCCATTTGCTGCACCAAGCTATTATCCCAGTTGATCTCGTTCTGGCTTTACATATTGTTAACCTGTAGTCTTTAGGTCCCTCAGGTTCCTATACCCTCACATTTGTGAATTAAATTGAGTGAAAACTCAAGGGATTTTGGTTTCTTATAGCCACCAGATTAATTCACTACTGGTATGCAATCAATTTGAAAGCCTATCTTGTATAAGACAGAATATACACATATATTGGGAACCTTTCTACATTTCTGCCTATAGCATGAAAGTAGATTACATTAATACAGTCATTACAAGGACTGCATCTTCATTAAGGTAAGAGCTAAATGTGAGACAAAGATAAAGTCAGCTGTAAAAATTTTAATATATCTTTCAAAAAATAAACCAGTAGCTGAGATGGGCAAGTAAGTTACATTATATGCAACTTTAATGTCAGATTGAAAAATTTTGTATGGTAATTGTACTATTTTAGTAACTGCCTAAAAATACAGAATGTAATAACTGCAACACGTTTATAGGAAAAACAGACGTACACCCATATATCAAATGTAGTTTTTTCAAAATGAACCGCCCAGCTTGCCCTTGATTGATCAAAAGTGACATAATCTACTACTGAAAAATCTGTTGAGCTAGTATTGTACCTTACATGACCTTAAAATGTAACAATATGGAATACATTACAACAGCTATTTTTGCGGTGTAAACCTTAATTGTCCAATTGGTTAAAATAAAAAAATATAAATCTATATAATGTGTGGACCATGCTGTAGTTTAAAGCTTTATATTTAATCTGTTACAGAGAAACAGGGTTAATCAAAGTGCATATTTCTTAATGGCATGAAAGATAACCATATCAGCCAATATATTGTTTTGAAGAAGGCTTGTTTATGACTTTTTTTTCAAAGTTTTCTTGAATTACTGTTCTATTCAGATGTTTGTGCTCTGGAGGTAAATCACTCAGACCTTTACCATCTATGGCATCAGCTGGGAGAAAGTCAGTCTGCTTTGTAGTGGCCACCCTACAAAATTTCAAGAGGAGTTATGAACGCAGAAAGTGGTTTTAATTCTGTGAAAGCATGGCTATATATTTAAATCTCTGCCGCTCAAAGTCATCTTCACTTTTATTAAGTACTAGAAAACAGTAAAAATACTGTGTAACATAGAAGGGATCTGAAAAACTGGAACATGTAAAAATTTGCAGTTTGTGCAATTTCAGGGCATTCTGTGTCTCGCTAATTTGAGAGTAATTATCACATATGCTAATTCTCTTTAGGAAACTGTATTAAGAGGGTATGGTTCCAGGTTTAATTTTGTGATACCATGAGGCTGCATCTGTTTCTATAGTTGCTTTAGGATTATAATTGTGTCTAGTTGACAGCAGGTCACATGTGTATTGGCTTTTAATTATGACTGAAATATCTTTTCAGACCCGGGAACTGTTTTCATCCCAATATTTAAGTAAGTATTTTATTGAGAATGTTTATTGAGATGGTGTAAATGTCCTATGTTTTATGTTTTCTGTCACTTTAAGTGTATTTATCACAACTCATGATAGCAATTTTAGGCTTCATTTAATTTATCTGAGTGTTTTAAACACTTCTGCCCCTTTTAAGGTATATTGATTTTTTTTTATTCAATTTTTAATGTACTTAAAAACATGAGAAGCCAATGTTAGAAGCAAATCTTTTTGTAGGTACTGTAAGTCGAAAGAAATACAAAATACAGATACATTCAAGATTAAGTGCTAAGGGGCCAATTTATGAAAGTTAGTTTCTCAAATTACAGCAAACAAACACATTTGACTTAATCCGTGATTTTTTCACACTTATGAAGTGTGAAAACCATAAGATCCATTCATACAAAAGTAAGGCAAGTAAATGCTAAAGAGGTCATGTAGACGTTAATGGAAGTTCCCTTTCTTTTCTTGCAAAGATCAGCCTTTTGGTCTTGGTTTTAGATGCTTTCGGATATCAAATGTTCATCATAGTAGTACAAATTTTTTGTTTGTTCATGAAAATTTGTTTTTTATTAATTTTTTCAACAGCTATTTTGTTTGTACTTTTTTAATTTAGATCTTTTAATAACATTCATGACATTTGTGATTTTAGAGCAATAGATTGGAGAAGGATAAACTGTGGAAGAAGTAATATTAAAGGATAATATATGCGTAGCAAAATAAAACACAAAAGGTATTTGGAATATTGAAGTTTTAAATAGGTTAACAGCCTGTCAATAGTGCCTACTGATGCATAACTAATGAAAGTTGTTTAAAAGTAGTGTGTTCATGCTCGCTTACAGTGTGTTATAATAGTACTCTAGTAGGAACACCAGGTTCCAAGAATGGCAGTGCTTGTACAGATGAAGCCACTTTGGATTGTGCATTTGACACAGAAAAACTTAACTCATCTATCCCATTTATCCCACTTAGCACAGAATATTGTGTCACAGCATCCCATCCAATTGAAAACAATGGTACTTTGGTATGCTAATGAAAAGGTTAAATGCATTAAATGACTTAAGATAACTTTAGATAACACAGTTTCTTCAATTAACCATGAGTCATGACACATTTAACTCACAAATCAAGTGGCTGCATCTGTACGTGTGAGACCATAATGTTATGATGATCAAAACAAATTAATTTTTAAAGCGTACACCCATTCTATACTTCTGGGGAAAAAAAACAGAACTTTGCATATAGATACAATTTTAACTGTACAGAACAGAGTGTTTCTTATTTATTAAAGACCAAAATGTTTCAAGGTTTTAAACAGAGAATGTTCATCATTCACATCAGTCCTTGTTGACAGTCAGGTCCTGATTTGTGGAAAGGCCACAAAGGCCCGGGGCCTAGAGCAGCCAGGGCCGGATTTACTTTCTGGTCACCCCTAGGCAACGCACCTAATCTGCATGGACCTAGCACCACCGGGTCCCGAGGTCCTACATGGCTCCTACCTGCTACTGCAAGTGCTCAAGCACAGGAGCACTGGGGAGCTGTGTGTCCATAGTACTCCTCAGACAGCTGCTGGGTGGCATGTCGCTCATTTTCTGCCTCACCACAAATCCAGACCTGAGGGCAGCAGGATTTTAGTGGGTGGCAGAACTTTAGAGGGCAGCAAGCCGCTCAATCATAGCTGCATTGGTTCAGAAGTACTGGGGATGCACAGGGGATAGTTTTACAACTTCCCATGTGCCGGTCACCAATGCTCTAGACCCAGTGATGAAAATTTGCACATGTACATGAATGAAGGGGAGAGGATGGAGGAAACAAATGGCAGTGGGTCTAGGGGTGCCCACAATGTAAATCTGGCCCTGTTAACAGTAGTTTAAAGGAATTGTTCAGTATACAAACAAAAATAAGAGTAAATAGATAGCCTTTGCAAAATAAAAAAATGTCCACTATTGTCAGCCAAAAATGTAATGTATAAAGGCTGGAGTGACTGGATGTCTAACATAATAGCCAGAACACTATTACCTGCTTTGTAGCTCTCTTAGTTCCACTGATTGGTTACCAATCAGGAACCAATCAGAGAGTTGAGGGGGGCACATGGTTCATAACTGTTGCTTTTGAATCTGAGCTGAATGCCGAGGATCAATTGCAAACTCACTACTGTGAGTACATATAAATGAACACACCCCTATCAGTTTGATCTGGTGCCACCAATGTGCACATTCATATATTTCCCTATAGACTTCCTAGTCAACAACAGTTTTTATAGATCATTTACATTCAGTATGCATAGACATGGTTGCTGATGCATTCCATGACTATGATTCTGCATTTCCTTACAGCATAAAGATACATTTTATCATATGCCTTCTCCCTTCAGAGTTGAATGTTATGGTCATGAAATCACTCATCTGCAAGAAAGAGAATTTGAATGAATACATTTATAAATAAGCACTATGTAGTGCACATAGTTAGTCAACAATGGCATATAGAAGGTCTCACTGAACTTGTTGAATATCCAATAATTAAACTGATACACAAGGTGCTGGTTACATGCAATGTAATAAAGGGCACAACATTTGCCCTGGTCTATTATGTGGCTTGATTTGTTGATTGGTTAACAGTCACTAGACCAGTAGAAAAGTTTGCAACTTTCATTAAGTTAATACCAAAAACTGTAGGAACCCTCTCATACTTGTTAGCAATATGCATACAAACACAGACTGCAGGTATTTGATTTCGAAAGAAGAGGGACGTTCTGCCATTAACCTGACATTACTTACCCTGGCTTGTACTCTCCCTATTACATATTTACAATGAAACTATTTTGGAGAGAACATTCTGCAAGGAAGTGGGTTGTCTGTTAGCAATGCATTAAATTAATGTGGTTCTGCAGAATGTAAAAAAAGTTTCTCTCCCTACTAGAATTGATTGGAACAATGTTGACAAGTCATAGCATTGTATTTTTCATGCCACACAGTAGCATTTTCAACTGCCTAAATACATTAAAGATCCAGTTTTTTTCCCAAAGAATTGCTGCCCTTGCCACCAGATGACAAGGGTAACCAGTATGTGAAGGCAAATCAATTTATTCTTTTATTCAAGTTGCTGGTGGGAAAGAGCACACATTAAGAGCATCAAATACAAATCATAATGTGTACTTTGCAAGTTAAAAGAATTAACCAGTCAAAGAGATGAATACCACTGACACCCCAAAAAATTGGACCAAATGTGTTTAAAAATCAATAAGTATACACATCAACACAATTAAAAGAGGACAAAAACCTTACATCAAACAGCATCAGCTTGCCACACAAATAATACCTTGTTGCAAAGAAGCAAGCAGTGCATTGAGGTTGAAAGGCACCCTTATTCTATGAATTGGCAAAGACTTTAAGGAAATGAAGAACATTAAAATGTTTAAAATATTTTAAAATTACTTGAAACACTATTTGCAAAAATATACATTTATGCAAACTGTTTTCAAGGGCAACAAGACACAGATAATATCTGCTAAAGATCCAGATTTGTAGTTTCAATCTAATAAAGAAGCTGATTTACATGAATATTGTCAGTCAAGACTATTTTTTTTTACAAGGTTTCTACTCTAATTACTCATGAATACACATCTGTGCATTGCTATTGGAATTGGGGGTGCATTGAATTGAGTAACGGCCTTGGAATTCAGCCAAATTCTTGCCCTTTTTGCAAGATTAAAATTTAGCTGAACGCATATTGTGACTTTGAGGGGGGTATTTTCTAAAACTCAAATTTATCTTATTTTTTTATTATAACAAAGTTGACCTAACCACGAATTGAACTCATTGAACATCAGCTTGAAATTGGTGCAGTGAATTTGCAATAAAATTTTGCAAAAATTTTAATTGTATAATCATAATCACAATAATTTGTTAGATTTTTTTGTGCTGTCACTCAAAACCCCCGACTTTTTTGGATCATCATATGAAAACCAGTGCAGATCACAATGTTAAATCAAAGCTTCATAAATAGGCTCCTAAAAGTCACAATTCTTTCTACATTTAGATGAAACAAGTTTTAAAATTTTTTGAGATTTATTATATATTAAAGCTGCAAAAAGTCAGAATCCAAAAATTTGTCATCTCAAACCTTTCAAGGACATGTATAAGTCAATGTGTAGATGGGAGTTTGGTGGAGCTTGATTTAATAAAAATATAAGATAAATTTGAGATTTAGTAAATGACTCCCAAAATATGCCAATTCAAGTTTGGATTTAGTTAGGTATTTGGCCAAATTTTTTGGTAATTTGGTATATTTGGCCAACATTATGGATTTGATGTATCAGTAGGGGAAATGCCCATGCTTCAGGTACTTTGCAGTTTGACACTTGACAAAGAGACATTTAGGGGCAGATTTATCAAGGGTCGAAGTGAAAATTTGAATAATTTTTTATGTACTATGACTAGGGAATAGTCCAAATCTGCCCCTTAGTGTGATTACAATGCTTATAAAAAAATGTGCAGTTTATTAGTACTGCTTGGAGATGTTTGATTTCCATTTGACTAAGAAAATGTATCGCCTAATTAAATTCCAGATTTCCCCTTGACCATGAGATAAAATTTTCTTAATGAATTGAATCTGCCACTTTGAGCCAGATGCAATTCAGTAAATAAAATGTATGTCATACTTTATCACATGAAAACATCATAGACGTTTTCCTCATTAAATTGAATATGGCCCTTTATGTGGGGTTCTCAGTTTTTTAATTAAAAATAAATTTCCAAGTAATCTCCCCGAATGGCATAAATGTGAAATAAATGTCACAGATAAGATGCAACCATACATGTATACAGGTGATTCTAATACCTGCATTTATTTATTGGAATTATTTGTATGTTAGCAACATGAGTAGGGGTTATTTACTAATTAAAACTATTCTGGTTGGGCTTTTTGGGGCAAAAACTCTATTTTATCAAGATTTATTATACCGCAATGTTAGAAAAACCCTGAATCTGAAAAATGCACTAGGTTTAGCTAATAATCTGTAAAATTTGGGGTTTAGGCCAATAACCGATTAAAATAGAATGATTATTCTGAAAAAAAATTCAGATTTTTGCTTGGTTTTCTAGTTTTTTCCCCAATACAATTTGTCAAGTTATTTTAATGTTAAATAAGGCAAAATTGTGGGTGGGGTTTGGTCGATAATAATAAAAAAAATTACATAAATTCAGATTTTAGTAAACAACCCCCTAGGAGTATGAACTTTGGCATTTATCATATGGCCTACTGCATGGCCTGAAAGTTCAGTATGGTAATTACAGAAGTTACAGAAACCATGCCCATGGAGGGTTCTTGAGTTCTCTGGCCTACAGCTGTGCCATTTGTTAGCTGTTTGTGATTGCCAATAGAATCCCACACTGGGAGTCTATTATATCTGACTGAGATTTAAAGATTTTCTGAAATTTCTGACAGCAGCAAAGTAAAAATAGAATGCTTTCCCTACTTAGGAACTCCCAGACCTGGAGCCACATCAGTACTGTATATGTATGGAAGGGATTCTTTATGTGGTCAGATCAGAAAAATATCAGTGGGGGAAGATGTTCTGTTTCTACCACGTATTTTTAAATGGTTCCTCAGACAGGACATGGATCCTTCTTCATACATGTAGGATTTGAAGGTGGGATATGATTTGTCCTGAAAGAGGCATATTCTGTAATGTGAGCACCAGAAGACACAAACTTCTCATAAAGAGCAAAAGGGGATTTTTCAAAGGTTATATACTGCACATTGTGTCAGGTACTGTACAAATACAAACTTTCTATAACAGAATACCCTTTATTCCATGATTTGCATTTTGCATATAGACAAACATGTTTATTTCTTCTAACTTGTTATGCCATTATTCTGGTCAATGTCTGGATCACTGGAATCACCCATAATTACAACTCAACCTAGTTTTGCATGTGATGCATTTTCTATTTGTAGTAGTTGCTGGACAGACATTTACAGTATAAGTAGTGATGGGCGAAACGGCCGCGTTTCGCTTCGCCGAAAAATTCGCGAATTTTTCGCCGATTCGCGAAACGACGCGCGACTCGTTTTTGCGCGGCGAATTTTTTTTGGCTAATTTTTTTGGCAGTTTTGCGAATTTATTCGCCAGCGGCGAATCGCGGGAATTCGCCGCGAATTCGCCCCTGGCGAATAAATTCGCCCATCACTAAGTATAAGCACTGGATCTACACAAAGTTTCCAGAAGTCCCTTGAAGAAGGCCATTCACATATGTTAAATATATGATTTTGGTCTATTATTTACATTATTATTCAAGAAGTAATATCCATATTTACTTTTTTAGTTTCCTTAATATTCCTTTGCATATATTTATACAGTATAAATGAGTTAGTAAGCTTTTAAACTATTGGCTTACAATAAACCTGGCATGAAGGTTAAATTATAACCATGACACATTTCCCATTTGTACTAATTGATATAAAGATGCATGTTTCCACTGTTGTAAAGCACTACTGAAATAGCTGGTGCTTAATATATAATCAGTATTCCAAACTAAAATGAAATATATACTAATAAAATCTTCAAGTACGTAAAAGAGCAAATGAAAACTTTTTATCAATATATTCGGCGCAGTAAAGACTTTTAGATAAAGCCAGACAGGGGATAACATGTAACACAATGTTAGATTAAAACAGCAAGATCTGGACTTCCATGGATGAATTAATACAATGTCCTCATACTAGGAGTGATGCTTGATGCACAATAGACTCATTTCTTGAATGCTCATTACGATAATAAAATGTTAGAGAGTAAGATACTGTTTGAAGAACCAACACACAAGTGGAGACAGTGGAAAGTAGAGACAGTCAAAAAATACCTTTTGAAAAAGGTTTCAAAGAATCTAAAGATCAGTAGTGATGCATTTTTTTGGATACAGATGAAGCCACTTTGGATTGTGCGTTTGACACAGAAAACTTAACTCAGACATCCCATTTAACTCACTCATTAATGACATTAAATGACTTAAGATAACTTTAGATAACACAGTTTCTTCAATTAACTCATGACGCACTTAACTCACAAATTCAAGTGGCTGCATCTGTATTAGATTCTATTAATTTGAATGTGTATATTCCTCGGCATAATATAGGTCAATAAGACAATATATAAAGGTAAGAAAGGCAAACTTTGACCTACGTACCACAGAGTAATAGCAGGTACTCACAGATCAGACAAGGAACTAACATAGTACTTAAATCAGCCTTATGTGTTTTGTGCACCAGCCCCTTATTTATCAGAATCTGAATTTTTTGTGATTATTTCAATTAGAAAAGTTAGACCAAACTAGAATTCACAATTGTACTTTATTTATTATTAAAAATGCATGATTTCATTGGATCAGGACAAGCACAAAAAAAACAAAGCGAAAATCAGGATCATGCGATTTGTGGATATTTTTCCCGAATCTCTTGATTTTTTTGGCCTTTCTCCTGAAAAGCCTGAATTTTTGCCTGAAAATCCTGAATTTGTGGGATAACTCCCTTTGTGATTGGCTTACTATCAAGTGCCCTGCTACACAAAATGTGTTTTAAGGCTGTTTTAAGCCCTATTTTGCCTATAATAAAGCTGTTGTTCTTTTAGTTCTTATTTGTGTTGTGGTCACATGGACACAGTGACTTCTTACAGTCCTTGGGATGTTTTGTGATGCAATGTTTACAATCAAATGTATAAGACTAAACATATTTGTAAAAGCTGGCAGAGGATGTATGTGCTTTACCTTATAGTGTCATATGTTTTCCAATTTAATTAACAATAAATCACAGAGGAAAACATTCCATAGAACACTATATTGGAAAAGCAGTTCCCTTCTGCATGCTAACTGCATGAAGTGATAAGATGGGCATCCCAGTTATTGTCCCATAACTGACTAGATAGATAGAGCAGTAACAACTGATTAACATATGTTGTTCCAAATTCACGTTAGCAACATTTTCCTGCATCCTATATCATTCTGTTATTGGTTTATTTATTATGCTATACCTTTAATACGAGAAGGTGGTAAAATATAAATGATAATTAGATGAATCCTAGGAGAAGATTTACTAGCATATTCCATCCTAGTGTGATAAAAATATATAGAGGTAAGAGGTAAATTATTTGTGTGAATTTATATCAACAATTGAACAATTACGCCAACAGATTCTGCTAAGAGATGAATATCAGTTTTTAGAATTTAAAATAGCAAAATCTAATTTCATAGAAACTAGGGAAGGTATATACATGTTATCTCTCAGCCGGTGTTTATTCAGTGATAGCATTGTTTAAAACCCAGATCCACTCTGCATCTGCTACTACAGCTGGCCTCTCCACATGACCAACCTTTATCTAACTGCTCTACCATTTCATTATGGTTGTGCTTGGAAGAATTCATAGTCCATTGGTTTTATTGAAGTCAGTTTTTTTAGTTTACTTCTAGCTTGGAGAAAATGCAGCTGTTTTATATGTACTTTGTGTAATACCTAAAGCTTTTCAGTGTTAATTAAGTTGGATGGCAAAAAATGTCAACTGTTTGTTCATGTTTCAGTGTCAATATAAAACCATAGAATGAATATGTCCAGCAAGCCATTGAAGACACTTAACATTTAGTTAGATGAAGCTTGGTGACCTGAATTTAGTTTACCACAGTTAATCAAAATACAGTGGTGTGAAAAACTATTTGCCCCCTTCCTGATTTCTTATTCTTTTGCATGTTTGTCACACTTAAATGTTTCTGCTCATCAAAAACCGTTAACTATTAGTCAAAGATAACATAATTGAACACAAAATGCAGTTTTTAAATGAAGGTTTATGTTATTAAGGGAGAAAAAAAACTCCAAATCTACATGGTCCTGTGTGAAAAAGTGATTGCCCCCCTTGTTAAAAATAACAAAGAACAAAAGTAATTGAGATCTATCAGTCTGGTAAAGGTTATAAAGCCATTTCTAAAGCTTTGGGACTCCAGCGAACCACAGTGAGAGCCATTATCCACAAATGGCAAAAACATGGAACAGTGGTGAACCTTCCCAGGAGTGGCCGGCTGACCAAAATTACCCCAAGAGCGCAGAGACAACTCATCCGAGAGGCCACAAAAGACCCCAGGACAACATCTAAAGAACTGCAGGCCTCACTTGCCTCAATTAAGGTCAGTGTTCACGACTCCACCATAAGAAAGAGACTGGGCAAAAACGGCCTGCATGGCAGATTTCCAAGGCGCAAACCACTTTTAAGCAAAAAGAACATTAAGGCTCGTCTCAATTTTGCTAAAAAACATCTCAATGATTGCCAAGACTTTTGGGAAAATATCTTGTGGACCGACGAGACAAAAGTTGAACTTTTTGGAAGGTGCACGTCCCGTTACATCTGGCGTAAAAGTAACACAGCATTTCAGAAAAAGAACATCATACCAACAGTAAAATATGGTGGTGGTAGTGTGATGGTCTGGGGTTGTTTTGCTGCTTCAGGACCTGGAAGGCTTGCTGTGATAGATGGAACCATGAATTCTACTGTCTACCAAAAAATCCTGAAGGAGAATGTCCGGCCATCTGTTCGTCAACTCAAGCTGAAGCGATCTTGGGTGCTGCAGCAGGACAATGACCCAAAACACACCAGCAAATCCACCTCTGAATGGCTGAAGAAAAACAAAATGAAGACTTTGGAGTGGCCTAGTCAAAGTCCTGACCTGAATCCTATTGAGATGTTGTGGCATGACCTTAAAAAGGCGGTTCATGCTAGAAAACCCTCAAATAAAGCTGAATTACAACAATTCTGCAAAGATGAGTGGGCCAAAATTCCTCCAGAGCGCTGTAAAAGACTCGTTGCAAGTTATCGCAAACGCTTGATTGCAGTTATTGCTGCTAAGGGTGGCCCAACAAGTTATTAGGTTCAGGGGGCAATTACTTTTTCACACAGGTTTGGATTTTGTTTCTCCCTAAATAATAAAAACCCTCATTTAAAAACTGCATTTTGTGTTTACTTGTGTTTACTTGTATTATCTTTGACTAATAGTTAAATGTGTTTGATGATCAGAAACATTTTGTGTAACAAACATACAAAAGAATAAGAAATCAGGAAGGGGGCAAATAGTTTTTCACACCACTGTATCTGGTGCAACAGTAAAGATGTCCCTTCTTCTATACTAGCAATTATCCGAAGTAATCTAGATTGAATATTGTCAGTGGAGTTAGTATGCCAAGGGTAGATTCACAGGAAGAGGGTACCTGCTGAATAGCTAGAGTAGAGGGGAATTTCCCCTAAAGTGTTCCCAATAGATGCTCCTTTACATTCTGCAATGTAATCATTTTATTTTTATTGATATTGCATTGAATAGATTTCTATACAATATGTTAATTAATACAACATTAAAAGGGGCCTTTCGCACTATAAATATTTCCAAATCCTCTATCATGTAAATTGAGCAAATTTGAGTAAATTTACATTATATCATTTTTTAAAATCTTGTTTCCTTCAGTCTTGAAAGTACACAACCAGCAAGGAGGCAAAACTATTTTGTGACCACTTATTAAGACAAGTAGGGATGGGTGAATTTATTCGCCAGCCGCAAATTCGCGGTGAATTCCCGCGAGAGCCTATGTGTATGCTAATATTGTCTTGTTCAATAAGTTCCACTGTACAATTTTTGGTCTCTTTTCCAACAGCATATGAGATCCTGAATAGTGATGTATAACTTAATTAAAGCTTTTAAATATAAACTATTTAAAATTTAATATACATTTCAGCATACAGAAATAAGAAATTTTCTAAATATAATTGATTAAAAATGTAGTATCATAATAATGAAGTTTATCTTCCCTCTCTTAGCATCTGTTTTTTTTCATGCAGGAGTTGAGTTTCAGATATTCACTGACAGTTAGATTAACTATATCTTATAGGGGGGATCCTTTGCCTAGAAGATGTGTTAGATTTCTCCAGAAATCATTTCTCTCCATGCAGGATTTGTTCAAAAGGCCGTTATTTTGTTAGATTTTTTTTTGTATTGGAATCAGTTTTTGAATGAGCTCTAATTCCTCTGCTAGGAAAGGAAGCCCACTATAAGATACAGTATATTGGATCATTCATCTGACACCCAACTGCTGCATGAAAAGAGAATGAAGAGAAACAGATGCTGAGATAGTGTAGATAAACTTAATTATTTCAGAAATGATGCAGAAAATTTAAATGATTGTATTCAGCAAGTTTCTTCATTCAGTGTGATGAAGCTTCTATTGAATTTTCATTTTCATGATAGACCCCCTTTAAGGACACCAAGGTCTACACAAGCATCTCCTTCTTGTGCTATATTGGACAGTAAACTGACCACGGTGGAGAGTAAAATTCGAGCTGTTTTTTTAAACATGTTAACACATCCTAAGATGAATGTGTTTGTTTCTTCTTTTATTCATCTATAGCACTACAGACTAAGAGTATGGCTAGAATTCACCTTATTAAATAATACAGGAATTGCTGAAATTACAGATTCATGGAGTTATAAAATTCTGTTCTCTAATAATGAGCAGTGAAGCAAGCAGAGATCCAGTGGGAGGTGTTACCTATAATATATGTAATTTGCTGCATGTTAGCTATATGACCTTGATCTTGTGCTATAATATTTTATTATCACATAAACTAGGATGACTTACAGAGTCGTCAACCCTCTGGCATAAAATGTCAAGAGAGGGGCATCCTTATCTTCACAATCAGAATTTTTTAATTACATATTGAGGCAAAGACTTTTACAAAATTTCAGTATACAGATAATTTATTGACTTTGAGAATGAAAGAAAATACCAAAATATAAAACTACATTATTCTTAAGAATTGAATGTATTTAAAGGATGCAAACAAGGAGAAAGTATGAATATAGTTATATATACTTTCTTCTATATAATATATTGCACTTTTTAATGGCACTGTCATTAACCTTTACCTGACATTGAATTGAAAGTGTCACATGGACTGTTAAAGACAGCTGGATTGCAAGTTAATGTCTTGAAGAATGGAAAGTATCAATTAATAACTAATAAGGTTAAAATGTAGTGTTTTTAGTGTGTAGCTAAACATAAAAGTTCACTTTGGATATAATGTGAACACTAGATGATGTAGTACCTCCCACATAGAAATCATTATCTGAGCAATTGAGCTCACAGAAATTAGCAAGTTAAGCAGAAACATCAGTGTTTATTCTACAGTATTGTTTATTAGGATCAGAAATTAAAAAAGGCAGCAAAGCTACCCAGAAATTACCTAATATTCCACATTTTGGGAGAACATGAAAATGGTTCTACTGTTGAATCCAGGAACTAGTTATCACTGAAAGTGATGTTCCACCTCACTGAAATAAATCTTATCTTGCACCTCTGATAAGTAGATTATTCTTTTGTAATCTGGACTGGAAGTTCAAATGTGAGAGTTTCTGCTTAGGCTTTCTATCTCATCTACTGAGAAGATGCTGAATGCTGTGTTGGGGTGTGGGGCATGAAGATCTCTGCACTCCAATTTCTATGTGCAGAGCAGGGTGCAAAGTACAAAAAAACATGGCAGATTGTTCCAGATTTTTATACTTGCACCCTGCCTTGCACATAATAATTTGCCACTACAGTAAATCTATTCTGAATATGTTAGTACAAATTTCCCTGCAGTTAGTTGCGAGTTAAACCCAATTCATTAATGATAAGTGCATCAAAATGCACACTCGTCCTCAGCACTGGTCAATCCCTTCTGTTGCAAATGCGCTGCTACACCTATTGGTGCAGGACAAACCCTGGGGCTACCTCCATCTCCAGATAAGTCAGCATCTCTATTGTTCTCTAGCGCTCTATGAAGTTGCATCAAAAGTATAGTGTGCACACATTGGAAATGACTCCTGACAGAATTTTTTATTTAGATTGTACAATTGTGCTCCATATTGCTAACTGTGCATGGGGACTTAAATGAGCCCTTATTTAGTGTCCTTATGGATCATTATTACTAGAGCATGAATAAACTACCTCTTAATAAACACACCTATTGAGAACTGTCCTCTGCCATGCTTTCATATCACCTCTATTCTAAAATATTCTAAAACTATTTAAATTATTTCAATAGTTCTTTATATGCAATTCACTAGTGATCCTGAAGTTACCCCTGTTTCTCTATGTCTCATCTAGTTCAGGCAGGAACTTTCTTCATGCTGTTTCATGAATTTCCCTGCACTTCTACATTTATTTTTATTCATCTGTACTTACTGACCCCCTGTGTATATGTAGTAAAGTGCATATACTACCTCATACACCCTTGTATTAATAAATACAGTAAGATACCATCTTGAATAAATTAACATAAAAAACAAAGACATCTGGAAGATATGATGTAAAAATCAGTGACAATATAACATAGATATCAAATTCTGTCCATAGGGAGTTTGTGTGTATTAGCACATTTTGAAAATATTTCTATGCCAAATAGTATTTTTTATTTCAATAATCCAGGGAACCTTTCAAATAATTGTAATACATCTGGAAATAATACAGTCTCATATATTCACGGGTTTTCTAAATTTATTCACCAGATCTTGTAACAGAAAACACATGACTGCTCTCAGTCTTAAAAGCCAAAAAAGATTAGAGCAGTCACAGACCATGACCGAAATAAGCTATTCAACCACTACATTGTATCATTTAAGTTCACAGTGGTGCAGATACCTAATCTAACATATAACAGGTCATCCATAATCAAAGTGGTTTCTGCTGCATTACTTGCCTGAGGACTGAGAGCCTGCACAATAAAAAATCTTCTTCATTGCTAAGAGAAAGCAACCCTAGAGAGAATGTCCGCATCAGAGAGCACCTTTAGGAAACCAATTGAAAGGACACCTGACAGGAGGTTTAATGCAAGAGCAATTATTTGACCTCCAGGAAGCAGATAGCTGATCCCCACACAGACACTTTATTCTGGCTGGAACACTGCAATCTTCTATTGAGTTCAAATTGTAACCAGCTCTGTTCTCTGAAATGGCAGAACGACTTCCAGCTGGTCTCTCGCTATACACATAATTCTGATTCAAGAAACATGCTGAATATTTCCACTGTATTGTTCTCCAAATATGATATTGTTTCACAGTGGATGGACCTTGATGCATTATTAGGAAAATATTTTAGATGTGAATCTGAAAGGCAAAGGCCCGGATTAATGGATCAGCCATAAAGGCCTGGGCCTAGGGCGGCAAGTTAGGGTCAGGATGCCGCCCAGTAGCTTGCTGAGGAGCACTGGTGACGCGCAACTCCAAAGGCACAGGACGCACTCACTAAAGCGGTTCGGAAGGCAGGCGAATCGCTGCAGCTTCAAGAGTACAAAAAAAGTCTTAGTTTTCAGATGCTTCAGAATCATATCACAAAATATGTATTTATTGCAGGAAACCAGGAACTCGAAATTTATAAATCCATTGCCAAACTCAAAAATATGTGGCTAAAAGTGCGGCACTTTGTAATTACTGTATAACCACTTCTCACCAAGGGGTATATTTATCAAAGAGGGAAGTTCCGCCACTAGAGGGAAATTCCACCGGTCTCCAATCATTTCTATGGGATTTTTAAAGGTGTTTATATCAAAGGGTGAATTTTCACTTCACCCATTGATAAATAGGCCTTTCAAAATCCTATAGAAATGAATGAAGAGTGGCGGAATTTCCCTCTAGTGGCAGAACTTCACTCTTTTACCCCCAATAGTTTCTTCGAATTATTTTTGAAAAGCTCTAAATATTTTAGATTTGTTAAGTATAAAATCCACAAAAACCTCTAACACAAAACTTTGCCAGGTAAAAGTTGTTGATGTCCTATAGAAGTCAGTGGGAACTGTGCTGATCCCTTTGGAGTTATTTTTTTTTTAGAGTTTAGTGTACTTTTCTGTTTGTACTTATTTTAGTTCCTGAGTTTAGTCGTTGTTTCAAAAACCACTGAAATCATGAAAATGAGACTGTTGATAAATAGACCCCTTTAGAATGGTCACTTGGACACATGCTATTTTGGGGTGGATGATATATGATATATACAGTATGCTGCTGAGTAATCCTCTGATATGGTTGAGTATAGGGTCAGAACACATAAAATAAACAAAGCTATAAATGGACACACTTTCATCTTTAAAAATAAGATTAACAAAAACATGCAAATTTATAGTTTTAATATTATATAATACATATCTGTAGAGGAAAAATGAGCCTAGCTGTCATATGGCCATTTTATAGATTTATACTTGTATTGTAGACCAATTCCTAATGGTAACTCCCAGTGCATGAGATACAGTAAATTAAGTGGTGTGCTGCAAGTCCCAACAGCTCTGGAGAGATCAGGAAACAACTACCATGACAGTACTTTAAACATTATCGTAGCCACTGAAATGTGCATTTAATCAACATCAGAACAACAGCGCAGCTTGTGTGCCCAGATAAATTGTCTAAGCATAACAAAGTACAACCAACATTTTTTTCCAGGGATCAGAAAGCAATTGGCTTGTCTAACTTTATACAGGACAGCTGTTTGGCAACCCTTCTGACAAAAATTAAATATCTCTCACTACAAAGAAACTTTCATTAAAATACCAAAGACTTTGTTTTTCTACAGTGCATTGTAAGTGATGCAATCTGTGCCCACAATTTGGCTTCCTGATTGATTTTAATGGTAGCACTAGCAATTTAAATTTTAATTATTTCAGTGCTTAAAATTAATGAAGAAAAACATGTAGACAGAAATGTCTGTCTAAGGGCTTGTACTTAAGGAAAGTAGAAATATGTACATAGCATAGTTTATCTTGTTTTATCTAATTATGGAACAGTGTATACATGTATTGATACTTAGACAACATATGCAGTTAGGGTTGCCACATTTTCTGAAGATAAATACTGGCCTTCCTATATATTTATCTCATTGGGATCAGCCATCAAAAATACTGGCCAGGTGGCAACCCTATATGCAGTATGTGTAAAGCACATTAAAATAGAAAAATGGTATAAGAGCTGTAACAATTTTTCAATAACTTATAAAAAAAAATTAAACTTATCAGACCAGAGTGAAACAGATTTGTGAATTAGTCCTTCACATCGCTCAATGTTTTTGTGTAATCGCCTGAAAACCCTCTATTTTTTAATTATCTGTAGTGATGGGCAAATTTATTCGCCAGGGGCGAATTCCCGCGATTCGCCGCTGGCGAATAAATTCGCGAAAAAGCAGGAAAAATTCGCCGCCAAAAATTCGCCGACAGAAACGAGTCGCGCGTTGTTTTTGACGCAACGCGCCGAAAACGACGCGCCGTGCGGCGAAAACGACGCGACGTGTTTGACGGGCGACTCGTTTCGCCCAGCACAGACCACAATATCTTCAAAAGGGAAAGGGACAGCTCCAACTGACTTATACATGACCTTGACAGGTTTGAGATGCCATGTTTTTGGATCCATGTAGTAGAAAAATCCTATTTTTACGGATTTCTATGGGCTTCAATAAAACACTAATTTCAAATTTCAATTGACGGTGTGCAGCTGGATTTTTCTACTACAAGTATTACTGACCCTGAGCAGAGGAAGTGTCTTCCGGCAACAGCACTTGGCACATTCACACAGTGTTACACAGGTCAGGTTGAGCATTCCATTATCGTGCAGCATGTTTTTGGATCCAGACTTTTTGCAGCATCAGTATATAATTAATTTCCACAAAAAAGTTTTTGTCCCAAAAACCCTGATCAGAAGAAATCAAGGTTTAGTAAATAAACTTGGGATTATGCTTTTATATCCAAAAAAGGTAAATTTTTAAAAAGTAATACTTATCTTGAAGGGACATGGTAAATGAAAAACTCTGCCCCATGTTCGAGAAGTACTGTACTTTTTGCGTCGCCATGGTTACATAAAGTACTGCAATTATTCCACCATTTCATTAAAACGTTTCATGATATTTTTTGGATGAGGTTACTGATGTAAGAGTTATGATGTTTACTCCCATTCAGATACATAAAAAGGAAGGTGGATTCAAAATATCCATGATTAAACAACTGCATTCATTAATTCCTCACTATGGGTTGCAGTCCAGTTGATTTGGTGGCTGACACTTTGACTTCTTTTTCATATATCTGAAGCAATTTAAATGATTTGCTACAAATAAAACCCATTGCTATCGTTAGTTAAAATTATTGCACTTTAATGGGCAAATTTACTATTTTTCCCAGAAATTAGCTCGACCAAATTCGCAATTCGATAAGCATTCGACCATCGAATGCTTATCCAATTGTTTTAGGCTATCTTTTTGCTTGCAATACGGTTTCTCGATGAATTCGTATGATCGGATACTGATTGTTCGATTTCACGAAAAAAATCGAAATTTCCTTCGAGCGTCCGAAAAATTTGTATGATCTGAATGATCGAACGCTCCGATCGTACGAATGGTATTCAAGCAGGACTTAGCCTCAGAAGCCTATGGGGAGCTTCCCATAGGCTTCTATTACAATTCAGTAGGTTCAATCTGACGAAGTAGGCAGTCAAATAATTTTAAAACTTTAATTCCTTCGATCATCGAATGATCGAATTATCGAATATCCGATCATTCAATCTATTCAATCTATTCGATATTCGATGATCAAAGAGGCCAAATTTGCATATCCGATTACACGAAAAATTAGTAAGATTGGTCTTCAATCGAATTCGATCGAACTTCGATCATTTCACGTGAATTTCGTAAATCGGCCCATAGGTGTAGTAACCTCTGTGCTCACTGTCCAATCGCGGGGCATGCACAGCATTGTGTAAGAAGAGCTCTCTGTTCTAGTAGATAATACATTTAAATTGCTTTAAATGTAAATAACATTCATGGGATTTTATAATGGGTTTTCAGATAAAGGATCACTTAAAATGTCACTTAGATGATATGAGAAGAACCATCGGAATGCATTGAAATCACTTTGTTTGCAGTGGGTTAAATTCTCAATAAATTGCAAAAACTCAAATTGAAAAATAGCTCCTGTTGAGATCTTCTCAAACTTGCCAGCTTTCCGATGCTGATTTTTTTGAATTTGAGTTAAGTTTATTCATAAAAAAAATCTTGTTCCGGAAACGCAAATTCACAATTTGTGCTGCAAAGATCAAGGTAAAAAAATAAATGTTTTTGCTAAGTCTGCCCTTTAAATTTATTACACAGATTTATACAGTAAATACAAATGCAATTTGCACATTGTTCTGTGGCATTTCTGTGGGGAAAACTTTCTATGTTAAAGCTGTTTTATTTACACTACTTAAAATTTATTATAGCCATTTGTATGTACAGTGTAAACACAAAACAGTACACAAACAATGTAAGATGGAATACAAAATAAATACAGATGATGCAACAAGCATAAATGAAGTTATAAGGTCAGAGGGCTCTGACCATAACAGCTTGCACTCACTCCTTAGCACATACATAAACAGATGTTTAGGTATTAATGTACCTCTTATTGCAGTGATTTTCAACCTTGTGCCTCCAGCTGTTAAGAAACTACAAGTCCCACAATGCATTTGCCTGACTGTGGCTGTCAGACTCCTTCATTGCATTGTGGGACTTGTAGTTCCTTAACAGCTGGAGGCACAAGGTTGAAAATCACTGTCTTATTGTACTCTTCAAATATAAGGATACTAAGTTACATTAGAGATTTACAACCATGTAAAGGCACAAGGCCAGAAGCTAACATCCTTCTAATAGACTTCATGTTTCACGAGTCATGTGACACAAATTGCAACACCAAGCTTTGATTACACATGATGACATCACTAAACACGGTTTTATAAGCATTTTACAGAATATTCCAGGCTCTTATATATTATACTAGACATTAAGCCCGTTAAATTAACGGGCGCTAGAACATACAGTATGTAGTCAAACATTTATAAAAACAGAATTGTTGTAGGCGAATTTTCACCTGCGCTACGCAAATTCACTAACATGCTAATTTACCCTCTGGTCGGCGAACGGTAACGTATTTATGTTTTTCAGACTATCACCCACAATGGTAAAACACGCCACAGCATAAGGGTGCGAAGTTGCGCGTCTTTCTACTTCGCTAGCGTAAATTCGCCAGAGGCGGTCCGTGGGGCACATCTGCAGTAGCGCAATTCCACGGACACAGGGACTGGACGCAGAGACACTTGAACTTTATTATATAGCATAAATGAAACAGACATGCAGAGTTTAAATAACACTTTTTGTTCAAAATATTCTATGCCAGTATTTTTTATTGAGCTTTAAAAAAAGAAACAAAAAACAGTGGTTGTAACATAAGAGATCAGGGCAGTAGCTTAAGGTTATTTTGACCTTGTTTGTATTTAGTGTTGACTACCACTGTTCCTTTGACTGGTTTCTATGTATGCACAGGTCCTGCTGTCTGTCTGAGCTTAAACCCCTACCTTCAGGTTCTAAATAAATACATTTATTTTTTGGGCTTAGTGCTTTATCAAAAATAAATAATTCCAAATGTACAAAAAGATATGGCAAGAAAACCATGGTGCCAGCAAGTCAAAATTATAGCATTGCATTACTGCTGTATGTGTTTTATTCCCAGCCTTATAAAACTGTCATTGAAATATCTCAGCACTTGGAAAAATTGATTGGATCCATCCATAACAATTACAACATAGAAAACATCAGTAATGTAGGTGTTTATGAAAAGAGTACTTAACTTGTTATCATAAATGTATGACATGTAAGAAGGCAAGTGCACAGTATAATTACATTTCCCAGGTACAAATAGGACATTGTATTTTAAAATGTTGATCACATCTGCAAATATGGCACAGTTTTTCTCTTTTTTAATAACTCTTAGCAACTATTTAGCCATTAGATTTGGTTATCCTAGTGACATCAATAAATCTGATGTGCATCATTGATTAATGTAGCAGGGCAATTTTATCAGTGACGAAAAGCTATTTATAACACTCATTTATGCATTCACTGTGTAGAACCTTGGTTTCCAACCCTAACTACATAGAGACACTACCATGCAACCAGGCATCTGCACCAATCAGATATTTACCTTTATTATCCTTCTGATAGTAGACTGATCAAAGTAAGCCACTCAGGAATACTGTACATACCACACAATCATCAATAAGCTTCAATCAAAGATTAGAACAAAGCAAACAAATGCTTCTCTGTTTACTGTCGGTTTCTTCACTGACGCAACATTGAATCCTTGATAAACAAATATCAAAGTTTTCATGAAAAAAGGGAAATTGTTATGTTGGACAATGCAAATTTGGACATTAATCAACACAATCTCTGGGTAACATTTGATAGATAAAGAATAAAAACTATTTAAAATAATCTCTTCTCTGGCATCTCAGCTCTGACAGGGCAAAAAAGAAATAACATAATAGGTTCTTGATCTGCATTTAAACACAGGGGCCCAGATTCAATTCTGTGAGAAAGCTCACTGAACTTAATGTGGCCCATTATTCGCTGCAAGACAACATTTACAAATTCTTTGCTTATGGCAGATTATAATTTGCTTCGGACACATAACTTCCCCAAGCTAGTGTTTATCTTTGAAAGGGGAATTATGTGGTCCAGAGAAAACCATAGTAGAGCCTGCTTGGAGGAAAACAATTGTATTTCAAGAAAAAACACCTTTGTGAATGCCACTTCTCTGATTGTGGAAGGAAGCTGGGACACTTGCTGTTCATTTAAGATTTCTTTTCAACCAAACGATTGGAACACCAAAAGGCAATGCCTCCTCCTTAGGTTATTCCTCTTGGAAAACCTGTTTTCTTGTCTGTCCTTGATTGGTTTAAGGATACCACAAACAGATAATATTCTCATCTGATAGCTAGAAAACAAGAGTTTGTTGCCGTTATCATGTACAAAGCCTCAGTGATAAATATGGAAAAACAAATGTTTTTGTATGAAGACATCTGTTCTCTATTCCTCGTGAAAAATTAGGGGATTTTGTTCTGCCTAAAGTTAATGATGGAAATGCTACCATATAAAGAGCTACCATAGTAATTTTTATGAAAACAACACTTACACGATATAGCCCATGTTATGCCGTGAACACCATGTCAAGTCCACATGGATTCTGTATGACACATTTTAGAAACTATATAATTTAATAGTTGTACTTGAATTCTTACTCCAATGTTATTTCTAATAATTTCTTTTAAAAAATTTAACTTTTGGACCATTTGAATAGGTAAGGAGGTCTCTGGAGCAGATCTCTTTGGCAAGCTGAAATTAGTGTTACCTTAGTCAGAGTGCATTCCCTTAAAATGAATGTCAGCAGGAATGGATGGATTTGTAATAGATTCGCAAGGACTATATTTTCCATAAGCTTAACTGTGTCTATTCTGGCTATCCGTGGAATATTAATCTTGCGGCAGACTGGTTTGCTCCTTTGTTCTTCTTTGTGGAGCCAAAGTACAATGATACCTTATCTTCAAAAGGGCTCTGTAATAAATAAAGGCACATTATTTTTGAAAGTTGTACCATTTGTCAAAAATTGTAAATTCAGGCAACTTTTGTTTAAATTGTTATATAAATTATACTTACTACATCAGACATTTGTACATTTGAATCTCCTTAAACTATAACAAATACCCTCCTGAAAGATACAATGAAAAAAACATGAAAGTGCAAGAAATCCCAAAGTATTTCTTTTCATAAAATTGCTAATATGCTTATCTGAATGCTCTAGTGTCTCATGATTAGCCTTTGATGTTTATTTTGGATTTGACCCAAAATTTTTCAGGCGAATTGCCAGCCAGTTATTTAACCAACATATGATCACAAAGCCTTTTTCTTCTATAATGCTTTCTTTACAGCATGAACAACTGTAGAAATAGCTCTGCTGAAGAACATAGAGAATACTGAACAAAGGACTGTTATATAAGAAATGTATAACTTTGTACATAATACAAATTTCACACACTATTTCATTCAACTGTATTAAACTCAAGGCAACAAATAAGCAAAGTTTGGGCAAAAATGGTGTATTATGAAAAGATGTTTTCACATAACATTGGGTAATGGAGTATCTCCATTGAGATGTCTTAGATCAGTTTGATTTTCACTAGTTCTTTCCAGGTTCAGTTCTTCACTCTCTATACTTACTGTAAGCCACAGACTTTCTTCTGTGCTACTTTATTTAACCTATTGTTTCTGCACATGCTTAATTTACTTCCAAAAATTATAATAAGAATAATTTTAGACTATTGTACTGGCCTGCAAAGGATGGTAGAAAATGAGCTACTATGTCGAAAGATGATGACATTTGAGGTTTAATAAATGGGTCCCTTGAAGTATGGAGATCCTAGTTATGGAATGGAAACCCCAGGTCCTGAGCATTCTAGATGTTAAAAAATATTGTACTACATGATTTAGCTGAGGGTCTTCAAATGTATAAATTGTCCACGGCACATTTAATTATATTGGTTCATATAGGGAGGCCTATGTATCAAAATTTGAATAAACTTCAAATTTAAATAAAAAATTGTAATGGGTCTACAAACTGAATAAATCGAACAATTTAAAAAACTCAAATTGAAAAAAATCACTTATATTGTGCCTCATATTGAGCTTGAAAGCTTTTAGATATCGAAATTTTACATCCAGCAGCTGTTGCTTCCAGTTGGTAACCAATGGCACCAAGTAAAAAAACTTTCTGTTAGGTGCTCAAAATAAGTTAGTAATTTCTTAATTGTGACTGACTGCAGCATTAACAACTAACTGGAATTCTCTAATCTGTTTTATCCTTGAAGAAGGTCATTGTGCTGTGACATTAATAAAAATCCCTTTAAGAGTGTATAAAGACCCATGGAGTGTGGAGGCATAATTGCTTTTATGTAAATATAGAAATACACTTTCACACATCACAATGATATTGTTCCCTTGAAACCTGCAAAAGTTCTTTAAATTTGATAACCTTTCTGCTCCAACCCATGCAATGCAAAGTGTATTAGAGTTGTGTATGTTGCTAACTCCCTGCCTGTGAATATAACCAAACTTTGTTTCCATATAAATAGAACCAGAATTATTAAACATCTGTTACATTAGCATATTTTACAATCCCTGTCAACTTAAACATCCATAAAAATTTGTCCTTGCAGTGCTCCAATCTGTGGTAGCCTGGTGCTCTGTAATTCTCATGAGTATTCTAATAGTTAATTTGAACTGAAAAATTATAACTATCAATCACATCCAATCCTTTCTTAGTATCACTGATCCACATTAGTGAAACAAGGCAAACTTTGTGCCTCTATGCATGTGTGTATGTACTGTATGTATTGTCACAAAAGCTCGATCTGGTGCGCTAAAAGTGTTTGGCAATGACCTGGAAATAAAGAAAATCCCAATAGTGTATTAACCTTTATCCAAGGGTTAAAGAGTACTAAGAACTACTCACAAGGAATTCAGGAAGTGTCAGATGGTTGTAAATTAAGATCGCTTCGTTTTTTTCTTTATTTCCAGGTCATTGCCAAACACTTTTAGCGCACCAGATCGAGCTTTTGTGTTTTTACTAGTGGACAAGTGGATCCACAATTTCGGTGCAGCTGTTCTCTCTCCCCCGCTGTTCTCTCTCCCTCTCACCTTTCCCTTTATCTTTAGCTAGCGCGGATCCTTCAACACTCGAACTCTATGTATGTATTGTGGCACAGTGACTGTAAACACCCTGGAAGGCAATGACTCTCCCAGAATGCTCTACATGACACATCAGATTAGAAGAATAACATGGGTTTTGTTCAATCAAGTCGAGTTTTGTAATTAATGAGTTACTACGGAGGCATTCCATGTAAACACACAAAGCCAAAGTACGAGTGCTACTTTTATACAGGTCACATTATTCATTATATACTCAAGTTTCTGTGAGTCATGTGATTACATCACTGCGCCCAGATAACTGATTACATCAATAAGAACCATTTGTAAGGATATACAGAATATACAGGATATTCATGGCTCTTGTTTGTGGTATCATGAATTATGTACCCCCTATTGTACAATATAAGGATATTACAATTATATAGGCACTCCTAGGTGACTTCTAATTTCTTCATATTTAACAATAAGGGGTACACAAGTTTCACTGAGTCTTGATGAAATCACCGAGCACCGTTTATAACTGATGAAATCACTAATCAACATGAGGTAGGTGAGAATTTTGCTATAAGAGGCAGTATCCCTATTGTAAAATATAAGGATTTTTTAAGTTGACTTCTAATATCCTCATATTTTGTAAGACGGGGGGTACTTTATTTTTTATAATACACATAATTCAAGTTTCAGTGAGTCATGTGACAGAAATGACATCACTAAGCTCTGATTATAACCAATAATATCACTAAGCATCTTTAAAAAAGGATATAACTGACAAGATATTAATGGCTCATGTGTACTTTTATATTTTATTATTAATAAACAAGTCAAACAGGGAACCTGGAGCTACTGGACTGTGAATTTAAATGGTTACACCCTTTTTAGGAGGGTTTGAGGGATTAAAAAGGGTAGTTTGTATGTAAAGACTTAATTAAAGCGATACACTAATGAAATAACCATTGATGGCACTGGTGAGGGTATGGAATCTGCCTGGGTAGAGATTTTGACTGGGCAAAAGGTTACACAGAAAATTATCATTGGTGTATGCTATAAACCTTTTATAAATACTGTAGAAGTAGATACAAAGCTAGGTCAAGTTTGTAATAAGGGTGACTTCAATTACCCATCCATATCCAGACGTGCAAACTTTAACAGTATAAGGACATCTCTGCAACATATTAAGTAGGAAATGCTTTTAACAGGGTTAAACATAGAACAAAATGGTAAGTGTTTACAATGCTGCTTAATAAACATACATGTCAATATATTCCCTTTGTAAGTAAGTAAAATCATTGCAAAGCAAAAGCTTTTTGGTTCAATAGAAGTGTTGGTGTTGAGGTGGGTAAGAAAAGACCTACTTTTAAAGCTTTCAAGTTAGCTGGGACAGGTACAAGGAGGCCAATAAACCAGGCCAGCTAAAATCGATATGGAAAAGGATATTGCAGCAAGCAGTAAAAAGAATCCAAAATTATTTTTTAAATATGTAAATAGTAAAAAAATGAAGCAAGAAGGGGCGGGGCCCGTAATATCAGAGGGGAGTCAGCTGGTTGATGAGAACAAAAAAAGCTGAGATTCTGAACTCTCTTTCGTCTTCACAAATGAGGAACCAGTTAATGAAGGTTTTCTTCTTAATAGTCCCAATTCTAGTAATACAACTAATGATGCATGGTTCACACATGAAGAAATTCAAAAGAGACTAGAACATGTTAAGCTAAACAAAGGTCTGGGCCGGATTGTATTCATCCCAGGGTACTTAACCATCTTAGCTCGGTGATTGCTAAACCTCTTTACTTATTTAATCAGGATTCACTGAGGTCTGGCATGGGGCTGAGAGACTAGCAAATTGCTAATGCGGTGCCACAATTCAAAAAGTGATCCTGTTCTCAGCCTCAAAACTATAGTCCAGTTAGTCTGACATCAGTGGTAGGGATGCTTTTTGAGGGGTTAATAAAGCTCAAGATACTGGACTTCATAGCAAATCATAATACTAGTTTGCAGAGTTTGTGCCTGTATCTTTTTATGTGTAATAGATCTTGCCAGACTAACTTCATTTCTTTTAATGAGAAGGTAAGCAGGGACCTCAATCCTGGGATGGCAGTGGATGTGATTTACTTAGACTTTGCTAAAGCATTCGAAACAGTGCCACACAGAAGGTTACTGGTTAAATTAAGGAATTTTGGCTTGGAAAATAGTATTTGTGCATGCATAGAAAACAGGCTAAAAGATAGACTACAAAGAGTGGTGGTAAATGGAACATTTTAATTAGACCATTGTTGTTGTTGTGAGTACTGCAGGGCTGTACTAGGTCCTTTGCTTTTCAATTTGTTTATTAATGGCCTGGATGTGGTCTTTGAAAGAACTCTTTCTATTTTTGCAGATGAAACTAAATTGTGCAAAACTATAGGTTCCATGCAGGATGCTGCCACTTTGCAGAGTGATTTGACTAAGTTGGACTGGGGGGCAAACTGGAAAATGAGATTCAATGTTGATAAATGCAAGGTTATGCACCTTGCCAAAAATAATATAAATGCAAGTTATATACTAATTGGCAGTGTGTTGGGAGTTTCCTCAACTGAGAAGGACCTCTGGGTTTTTGTAGATAACAAGTTGTCTAATTCCAGGCAGTGTCATTCTATGACCACTAAAGCAAATAAAGTTCTGTCTTGCATAAAAAATGGCATTAACTCAAGGGACGAAAACATGATATACCTCTATATAGGTCCCTGGTAAGGCCTCACCTGGAGTATGCAGTGCAGTTTTGGACTCTAGTCCTTTATATATATATAGGATATAACTGAGCTGGAGAGAGTGCAGAGACGTACACCATAACTGGTTAGAGAGATGGAAGACTTAAATTATGAGGGTAGATTGTCAAGGTTGGGGTTGTTTTCTCTGGAAAAAATGCACTTTTACACAATACAAGTACATTAGAGGACATTATAGACAAATTGCAGGTGGCCTTTTTACCCACAAAGAGGATCACCTCTGATCATTGCAAGTTACGTAAACGGGTAATCTAATTATCTACCTCCCAAGGACCATTCATGGAGCAGCTTCGATCAATTTGCCATGATAAAAATTATAGGTTTTTTTTTTTAAAGGTAAAACGTATCCTTGGACCCTTAAGGGGGTTTGCTAAACAAACCAAATTCCTCTAGTCTAAAGGTGCAGTATCTTAAAAATAAAGTTGTCTGTTTTCTTCAAACAGGAATTCTATTCAGATACAAGAAACAACCCAAATTTAAAGCAGATTTCGTAAATAAGAGAGGATTGATTTGCCTAGAAACTAGATCAATATTAAGCCTTATTTATGTCTGTATAGTGAGCAAAATGCAATTTTGAGCTCAATTGCCTTGTTTTTCCAAAAAATGCTAGGTTTCTTTCAAGAATTCCATTGTTGTTGTTTTTATTACATAGTGGGGTTGCACCTGACGCAACTGAGCCTGATGCTCCATAATTAATGCAATTAAACTTGCATTTCCCATTCACCTGTTCCTAGTCCAGTTGGGGTTATTTCCTGTGTTTGTCAAGAGAGTAATTACCTAATTCATAACACAAGTGCACTTTGCATACTGATGCATGGTACTGAACAATTTGAGGCAAGTACCTTTATTGAATGGGTTTTATGCGCAACTGACTGCAGGGAAACTTGTACAAATGCAGCAGATGATTTAAAGGACCCCTGTAGTCTCTCCTGAATCCCCTTCCCTTTTTTCAACAATAATTTTACTTCCAAAATTGTTACTCAATGATTTGGTCACTTTTTTCATTTAACCTTTAGGTTACTATAAATGGTAAATTACAATCTTTACGTAATCTAACATGATACATTTTTCAAGGTTTAGCTCTTCCTTTATCTTTCCTAACCTTTCATAAATTATATTTGTTAACTCTTGGACTCACCTAGAATTCAGAGCAATAATTTAAACAAGCAAATATACAAAATTTTATGGTGTTGGGTTTAATAAGAAAGATTTAACGTGCTGCCAGGTGCCGTTTTCATGAATTAGTTTTATGCTTTCACTAAGCAATTTAAAAGCGTAATTGCAGAATGAAAATAATTTCACATGTCGAACCTCAATGGTTTCATATTCATTAAAGATTTACAAGCACTATGTGCAAGCCATATCAAAACAAGATCTTACTGGATTTCAGAATATGGTTACACCAAACATTACAGTATATCAAACACAAGCAACATTGCTTGTTCCTTATTACTCCTTCTTGGTGTTTCCAGACAGATGTACTTCTAAAACATTAAAAATATGAGTAAAAACATGAGAAAAAGTGGTTGCCAGATGCTACACATTAGATGTACAAAAAGTTGTGAGAGTTGAGCTTTTAGTCCCTGTTTCTTCTAAAACACAAGCAGAAAAAATATGTATGCCTTACTCTATACACCCTGGCATTTGCATATAAGATTTTACTTCTGATTGAATGCTAGAGAAGCTCAAAGAGTATTATAAAGCCACGTGCAGTTGTGACCAGTTCCTAGCTGTCAGGGGCCTAACAGGTCCAAGTGGGAGTTAGTCAGGACCAAGGAGGAAGTGAAAGGGTTAAAGTCCAATAAAGAGGTACAGGCAGGATTCAGGCAAATAACGTGGTCAAAGCCCAGGCAAGAGTTGACTAAGGCAGGCAGCAAGAATACAATATCAAATCCAGGCAGCATCAATCCAGGGAAACGAGATTGCAGAGAATAAGGAGTTAAATACACAAAACCTATACTTAGGCGATGTACTGGTGTCCAAGGTGCCCTAAAATTTAAAAATTGGCGCGAAACGGAGCAGGCACAATGACGTCATGCGCATTTGTGCACGAGCGCCATTACTCACGTGGCGACGCTTGATGCCGCCATTTTGGGAATGACGTGTGAGAGGCAGGACGCGCCGGCCGGAGCTCCTACCTATGCTCTGGGCGGCGTCCGTGACACTAGCAACCCATCAGACCTTTTGCACAGATGACATTTAAGGGTGTGTCCATTATATTATATAGGTGTCATATAAAACTATCCAGTAGCATATCTGTCTGCTGTCTGCAGGATGAATGCACTTTTTTGATATGGAGGATCAGAATATGTATGTTAATTAAACAAACGCCAGATAGATCTGGCCAAAACCTATTTGAAACCATCAAGGAATTGACATTTTGACAGTTTATAATTTTTTTTTCATTACATTTACATCAAGTATTAATTCTAACTCCATGACCTGCAATAATCTGAAATATGTGGCTGGAGGCATCAGGGAGTGGGAGTAGCACTGGAAAGTAAGCACCCATAAAATTTCTAAGTTAAAGATCTAAAAAATAATGTGGGTTGAGAAAGCAATACTGATTCATGACCTCTGCATAAACATAATATATGCTATGATTTAATCATTGCAATCATACTTATGGGTAGGCGTAAAGGGTGAATCAACAGCTCTCAAGATGCCTTTACTGTCAGCCTCCTTCTGTGAGTCTGGTGCTTTGAGCTGGTTATCTCGAGCCTGTAACCTAGTGATCCCCAACCAGTAGCTCGCAAGCAACATGTTGCTCTCCAACCCCTTGGATGTTGCTCCCAGTGGCCTCAAAGCAGGGTCTTATTTTTTAATTAATGGCTTAAAGGCAAGTTTTGGTTGCATAAAAAACAGATGTCCTGCCAAACATTCTCTCCTGTAGGCTGCCAGTCCATATAGGGGCTACCAAAAAGCCAATCAGAGCTCTTATTTGACATCCCCATGGACTTTTTCATGCTTGTGTTGCTCTCCAACCCTTTTTTAAATTTAAATGTGGCTCACAAGCAAAAAAGGTTGGGGAACCCTGCTGTAACCCATTAAGAAGACGGAGCTAGTGATGTTGTGATAAAATTCTTGTATTGTTTTGAGTTGTTGAAACCCCATTAGTACTGTCTCCTGAGTTGAACATATAATTTAAACCCTACTGATGTATTCTCCAGGTTCTCCAGAATGTAATAATGACCCATATTATAGTATAAAATCAATATTTTTGGTACACTTTCAGAATGTTAGCCTGGGTAAGGCAGAAAGTTTTATTAGTTCCATTAGCACTGCGACAAGCTGGCTGCCTGTACACAAAGGTTTTGGGGAAATTAGCTATAGTAAGCAGGTCAGTGTAGGATCAGGAGCATCAAGACAGGGAAACCATGTCTTCAGACAAAAACACAGGTTTATTTTGGCAAACTCTTCACAACATAAATTTAACAGGAAGACAGTTCATTAGAGTTCCAACAGCACACATTTACAACTTTTCCTTTCTCTTTGGGGTTCTCACCATACAGGGTGCCTTCCAACCCTCTGGAATATACTGGGCTTCTCCCTAAGCCCTGCTGAATCACCGGCCTCTGGCCTGTCTCACCTGGCTTTCCTTAATCACTTTAGACTCTCAATCACCTGATCACTTCTCCCTCTGCTCTGTGCAGTGGCAGGCAGCACACCCAGCCTCTCTGGGAGTTCCTAACACAAAGTGGCCTTCTTGTTCTGGGCTATGCTCAGAGAGACCTACCTAACACTCTGACTACAATTAAATACCTTTCCACAGGACAGCCTTCCTGTCAAAAGTGAACTCCAATATGCAAGCTGGACTGCTGGAATTGAGTGTCTGGCCAGTTCCTTATTAAACACTATAGCTTCCATGGCCAACAGCAAAATCATTTGAACAGAGAAACCATTCTCTGTTTGATAAAAATTCCCCTGTAGTTTACATTTCCCACTATGGAGAAGGGAAGGGAAAAACACCACTTTCTGCTTCCATAGAAGCAGTTATATCTTAAGGGCATATACATTTGGGTTAAGCAGCTTTTATGAACCAGTAGTGGCAGTGGTTGGTTTGATTAAGACCTTTAATTATGTGTTGATATATGTAAACTACTTTGGTCTTCAGCACGCTTTTCACCACATCTGGGATAGTAGCTTTATCCTGGCAAATGTCTACTTACATAAAAGGAGACATATCTTGAACCTTCTTTGACTGTGTTTACTGAAAATAGAGTATTCAGTACAATTGTAGGCGGCTGTTTTAATTCTTGCACATACTGTAGGTACTGTATATGGGTATAGGATTAGTTACCTGGAAACCTGGTATCCAGAAAATTCCAAATTACAGGAAAGCTGTCTCCTTTGTCTCTATTTAAGGCAAATAATTAAATAAAAAATAATTAAAAATTTCACTGATTTAAGTATAGAGACCCAAATTATGGAAAGACGCTTATACAGAAAACCCATCACCCAAGCATACTGGATAATGGGTCCCCTACCTGTAGCTGATATGTTGTTAATAACATACTGTATCATTATTTTTTACATGTATGAAACAGAGGGTTTGAAATACAGGGTTTATTTAACCAGATCCTTTACTGAACATTATGAAACATAACAGATGGTGGAGGGCACAAAGTGTATGCAAAAACTGGGTGAAAAGAAGCTAGTGAAGAGAGCAGTCAAGTTGCTGGGCAAAAGCAAAGGTGAAAGAATATTGCATCAACTTTCATTTAGACACATTGCACTGAACTATAGAATGAAATGCATAAAAAATCCTGCTAGCTTTATAGTGATGTTCCATTTCCCACCCTTTTTTACAGTGTCAGGTTCTGTGAACTATTTAATCTGTTAAAAGGGTTTTCTTCTACAATTCAGCCATGTTTTATTTATTAGGCCACATAAAACTACTTAGCAGTCATCATGTGTATTGCAAGATGGATAACCTTTTGATTGCTGAATCCTATTTCTTCTTCAGCATTGGGAATAAAAGACACTTAAAACTCTGACCTGTATAGGTTTCTTGCATTTTACAAACTCATGATTTATGACGGTATGGCGCTCTGCTGCTATTGCACGAGATCTAGCATGCATTTAGTTGCATGTGGCGCTACTGGAGTCCGGTGCCTCCGCTATATGGGAGAGCAGGTATACTTTAAAACGGCATGCCTCCAACAAAGGTCAGGACAGGCTGAAATGTAATACCCCTCCCTGGGAACTTCTGGTACCTGGTGTAGATCGGTGCAGCAAAGGATCCAAACAGAGAGGTGATTCTTGCAGCAAAATAACTTGTTTATTCACAAGGAACAGTCGCAATGGATCATTTCACAGGACTTTATATGGCCACAGGATAATAGTAACAGGATTCTTCCCATTCAGTGAAATAGCACAGTTAAGATGAACACCTCTTGGAGCAATTTCTTCCCAGAGTGTAAAGTTTCCTGCCCAGGGATAGTCAGCTTGGGTTCTTGGTTCTTGGCACCCTCCCTGTTCCTCACCTCACCCACTGAGCCCCCGAGCTAGTGGTATACACATCACAGGGTCCTAACCTCACTACTTCTCCTTGTTGGAATAGATGCTGCTCACTAGATACCCTGTACTTACTCTCACTCCTAGAGTGACTATTACAATGCTCACTATCACTAAATAGCTCTTATCTGATTTTCCACTGTGATGACAGAAAAACCTGAAATCCACAAACATATCTGCTTGGTCCATAGTTCTAACTAAATGTTTGGAGCCATTGTGCAGTTGTGCCAACACCTGAGCCTTGTAGCTCCTAATATTTGGAATTAAGTTGGAAACCGCACTTGCCTTTCCTCTTGTAAATCATTCTTCTCCATATGCTCCGTACATGCAAACACACACCTTTTGCTTGTTGTAACTGCAAATGTATTGTTTAAATGAATTTTGCCAAATATATATATATATATATATATATATATTTGCAAGATTTACTGCATTTTCCAGTGCATGTATACTATGTCTACAGAGCATATACTGACAGTAAGAAAAGAGTAGGCATAATAAGGTAGGCTAAGTCCATAAAGACAACAGTTATAATCAGGGTTTACAATATGTGGATGCCAATGCCTTGAGCATTTGACATTTTATGTATTAATCATTTTTGGAAAAGTAGAGGATGAGAGGAGAGATTTGAACATTTCAGGTATGGGATCTGTTATCCAGAATAATGTTAAATGTAAAGGGTCCTCAGGAACTGCTGCACTTTTTCATATATTAACCACTTCAATACAGTGACATATATCAAATAAGATCCACTGGAGAGTTAGGTCAATGCAATTAAGTTTTACATTTATTTGCAGATGTAGAAAGCATACATGTTTCGGATCACATGTATCGTTCTTCTGTGTTGCACAAGAAGAAGGATCCATGTGATCTGAAACATTTATGCTTTCTACATCTACAAATAAATGTAAAACTTAATTGCATTGACTTAACTCTCCAATGGATCAAATTTGATATATATTTCTGTTATCCAGAAACCTGTTCTTCAGAAAGTTCTGAACTACGGAAAGGCCATCTACCACAGACTCCATTTTAAAGGGGTGGTTAACCTTCAAATTAACTTTTAGTATATTGTAGAAGGGCCAATTCTAAGAAACTTTTCAATTGGTCTTCATTATTTATTTTTCATAGTTTTTTAATGATTTGCAATTTTCTTCTGTTTCTTCGCAGCTTTCAAATGGGGGTCACTGACACCATCTAAAAACAAATGCTCTGTAAGGCTACAAATGTATTGTTATTGCCACTTTTTATTAAATATCATTCTATTTCCTATTCATATTCCAGTCTCTTATTCAAATCAATGCAGGGTTGCTAGGGTAATTTGTACCCTAGAAACCAAATTGCTGACACTGCAAACTATGGAGTTGCTGAATTAAAAGCTAAATAACTATAAAACCACAAACAATAAAAAATCAAAACCAATTGCAAATTGTCTCAGAAGATCACTTTCTACATTATACTAAAAGTTAACTCAAAGGTGAACAACCCCTTTAATAGAATAATTCATTTTTATATAAATTATTTACTTTTTCTCTGTTATAATAAAACAGTATGTTGTACTTGATCCTGAACTTAAATATTGGAGACAAAACAATCCTATTAGGTTCAATTAATATTTAGAAGATTCCTTAGTGGACTAAGTTTACTAAACTCCAGTCATGCTTTTTGGGCATGCTTTTTTTTTAAACTTTAATTTTTCAAGATATATTAAAACCTGATGCAGCAAAAGCCAGAATCTGAAAATCCGTAATCTCAGACCTGCTGAGGTTGTGTATAAGTCACTGGCAGAGGTCCCTATCCTATTTTGAAGTTTCTGTGGTCTGCGCTAGAATTAACCCAAAAATCCTTATACTTACTTATATGCAACCTCTGCAGGTTTGAGATTTTAATATTTCATCCTCTGTGTTTAATAAAATCCAAAAAAATTATGGTTTTCAAAAAGACCTATTTAAAAAAAAAATTGTTTTGGATTTTCGGAATTTGGAGCTTGATAAATTGACAAATTGGTATTCAACCTCCATTTAATTCATAAAAATGTTGGAGGAATATGAATACACTATTATATCAGTCAGGCTTTGTTCAAAGAATATCTAGGGCAACAAATAAGCCTTCATCCCAAATTGCAAATAAAATTAACCTTAAATCTATGGGACAGATTCACTAAAGGGTGAAGTGGCTAACACTACTGACTTTTTGCCAGAAATCCCATCTGCATGGAAATCGTCAGTTGACTAACGGGTGCAGATGACAATTCCCTTTCGAAAGAGACCATCGCATTTGTTCGCACTCTATCACCAGCTGACTTTTACCTCCGGCAAACGGTCGTTACTCTGCAAATTCAGTAAAGTGTGAATTTTACCGAACTGCTCTTTCGCCAGAAATGATCTCTTTTTTTCTTTATAAAGGTTCCTTGTACATTTGTAATAAAAACTGGCCACTTCAAGCATTTGCACCAGCATCTCTTATAAAGACTTCTATACAACATTAATGTACCCGCCCTATTCAAAGTGACCTAAGCGTAAGATCACTAGCGACTATTCGCTAGCATAAATGAATGCTAGCGAATATTCGCTATGAAATGCTCTCACTGAAGAAAAGTCACCAGCAAGTGTAGTAATTTATTTTCGCTTGGCAGTGATGCAAAATGTGCGAAATGGTGCAAAGTGTGCAGAATGGTCGCTGGTGACAATTCACAAGTTAATTATTCTCCCAAAATGTTACCCTAACTCTACAATAGACATTTTCCTTATTCCTACTAACAACTTCACTTTCACTTAAAAACATGCAACCATTTTCTTGAGAGGAAAGTAGACAAATGAAATGTAAATACAAAGTTCATAGTATAATCCCTTAAAGCCTAATACAATCAGCACAGACACTAGAAAAATTGTAGTGAATGTTTAAAGTAAGATTCACAGACAGAGCATTTAGGAGTTGCAGTTAGTTACATGATGCTTTATAGATCACCCACTTCCCATTCTCAACAGTTGATCATGCCCCAGGCAACACAGAATGATCTGAAGACTTTCATCACTCATCAATTTTCACCATGCATCAAAATGATAAAATAAAACACAGTAGGCTGAAAAAAGACTGCTGACATGAAGTATGGGGAATAAAACCATGCCTCTGGCATGACTGATAATATATCATATATATGGTATATGAATGATAGACAGATGTAGTCACTTGGATTTGTGTGTTAAATGCGCCATGAGTCATCTTAACTCATTTAATGCATTTAACCTTTTCATTAGCATACCAAAGCACCATTGTTTTCAATGGTGAACTCTTTAATTGGATGGGATGCTGTGACACAATATTCTGTGTTGTGAGTTAAATGGGATATCTGAGTTTAGTTATTTTGTGTCAAACTCACAATCCAAAGTTGCTTCATCTGTATATGTATTTCAATGAAATATAGAGGATACAACTGTAAACTTTTTGCTTGCAACATGTCCAATTCCTGTGTTTGCAATCCAGCCTCAAATCGGCATCTGGCCTTCGCAGTTTGGTCAGGTGGCTGGACTGGTCAAATCAGAGGTGGGCGGATTATGTTTGTGGGTGAGCAGATGATTTTGGATGTGTGCCAGTGATGTCAGTGTTATGACGTGGTGATCGCCGATTGGCAAATCCGGACAGATATCTTTTAGAAATTCTTTCTGGGTAAAAGCTAGACAGGTGGCAACCCTGGTCAACAAACCTGCTCACCCAACCACCACCACTATAACTGATGGTTGATACAGTATGAGCTTTGTATTGTGATATGCTATGTTGGCAGTGCTGGAATAACAACAGTATTTAGCAGGATATCGTCCTACTATATTTTTACTTATTTTAATCATATGAAGCCTTAAGACTTTTCCTCCAATTTGAGAGAGCCAAAGCATCATGGGAATAATAAATTAACAATGTCTGGGACCTCCCAGCAGCAAAACAGAGAACAGCACAGTGGTTTATCTGGTCAAGTGGAAGATAAGCTTATGAGATCAGGGGGAAGGAGGGTCAAGTCACCAGGAGAAGTAGCTAAATAATGGGTAACCAGTTAAAGAGGTTGTTTACCTTTAAATGATCTTTTCATGATGCAGAGAATTATATTATAAGACAAAAAGCATGTTTTATTCATTGTGGTTTTTAAGTTATTTTACTCAGCAACTCACCAGTTTGCAGTTTTAGGTGGCTAGGGTTCAAATTACCCTAGAAATAATGCACGGATTTGAATAGAGACTGGATTATGAATAGGAGAAGCCTGCATAGAAAGATGAGTAATAAAAAGTAGCAATACCAATAAACGTGTAACCTTACAGATCATTTGTTTTTAGATGGAGTCATTGACCACCATTTAAAAGCTGGAAAGAGTCAGATATCATACTAAAAGTTAACTTAAAGGTGAAACGCCCCTTTAAATGAGCTTCAAACCACTAAAATGAGAATGATCTTCTTGAGCTCATTCTAATTTTAGTGGTTTGAAACCGTGAAAAAACTAATTTGCTATAAAACCACAAATGGCAAATAATTGTTAAAAAAATCATAATAGAAAAAGCACAAATGAAAAAAAAGCAAAAAGAATCTGAATAAGAATACAAAAACCTTGTTTTTGTAAGATTGAGTAATTTCAAGCATAAAAAAACCCCAAAAACCTCTAAAACCACAAGCAACAAAAGATTTTACAATTGAAAATTGACAACTTGGCTTCTACATCTGACCTCAACTGCTTTTAGATGGGAATTGGGATTGTTTTGTATTAGTGTTTGTCGTGGTTTTTAAAAATGCAGCCAAGAAGGTAGGTGGAGATGGACCACAGTAACCCAAATCAGAGCAGGAGCTATTGTACTGTATGTTATAGGATGGATAATTCTAATCTATTAGAATCATAGGTTTTAAAAACTCTAAAACCACAAAAATGAAAATGTTGATAAATGGACCTATATGCTAGTAGATTCCAGCTCATATCTGACTGATTGAATTAGTCAGTGTTAAGGCAACATGGTTGTACTACACTTGCTCCTTAAGGTTACAGTGGTAGAAAGTCTGTTAACCCCGAGCAGAGAACCCATGAATTTAAAGATAGCTAAAAATATAAGGGTTAATTGTTTTAAATGTAAGTTGTTTATAAAAACGCTTACTAATTGCTGCTAATTTCATTTTAAATTGATTTACAACAGTGTGTTTACCTCAAAAATATGGTGCGTAGGATGTTGAGATGACAGTAACAATCTAACTAAACAAGAGCATCTATAAATTATTTCTGTTTGGCAAACTCAGTGGCAGGTAGAACATGTTACTACTATAATCAGACGCTGTGATTCACACTTCAACAATTAATGAGACATACTGTACACAGAAAAAAAAGGTCTCATGGGTTTTAAAATAAATTTGTTGCTACATTTTCCAATAAAGAAAAATAACAACCTTAGTGCAACCCTATACAAACTTATTCACTTTTATTAATCCACAGTTGCTCTCCTTGCCATCCATTTCTATTTGAATGTGTAATTACTGAAACACAAAACGAAGGGGGGGGCACTGAGACTATGGGGGAAATTCACTAAAGCGCAAAATGACTAACGCTGGCGTAAATTCACCAGCGTTAGTGAAAATCATAACCGTAAATTTACTAAGTCCATCACTGGCGTAAATTTGCCAGCGATGTAGATAGTCTAGCGCAACTTCACACCCTAACGCTGGCGAAGTTGCACTCTAGAGCAGCGAAGTGCAATAGAGTAGATAGGAGATTTTGTAAAAAAAAGTTTAAATTTTTTCTGTCCCAAAAAAACGATGGCGTTTTTTCCTTAGCGTAGGGTGAGAGAAAAAAAATGAACGAAAATTTACCCTGCTCCCCCCTTAATTTCCTAACATAGGGCAAATATACTAGACTAGGGGCACATGTCTAGGGCAATAAAACAACTAGATTAGGCTTTATTAGGGTTCCCTGGGCTTGTGTAATGTTTGAACTGTAACATATACTCTATTCAAACTTCAAAGTTCCTGCCATATGCAAATTAGCCTTCACTATCGCAACCGCACTTTGCTTGGCGAATTTTTGCTAGCGCAATTTCGCTACCATTCGCTTAGATGAACGCAACTTCGCTTTTTAGGGAATTAGACGAGCGCTGGCGAAAATTCGCCTGGTGAAGCGCGGGGAACGTTAATTTGTAACTGGAGGGTATTAAGTTTTCTTTGGAATTCATTCTGTTCTGCCTTTGGCTGAAAATGAATATGGTGGGGGTGGAGAAACTTGGTTTGGGAATTGTAATGAATAATATGCGGCTAGACATATTTTCAATTTCCCAGCTGCCCCCAGCCATGTGACTTGTACCTTGTGACATTGTTCACTCTTTACTGCAAGTTGGAGTGATATCACCCCCCCCAGCAGCTCATCAGCAAAACAATGGAAAGGTAACCAGATAACAGCTCACTAACACAAGATAACAACTGCCTTTTAGATCTGAGAACACTCAATAGTAAAATCCAGGTTCCACTGTGTCACATTCAGTTACATTGAGTAGGAGAAACAACAGCCTGTCAGAAAGGAGTTCCAGGCAAAATGACCTGAGATGGCTGCCTACACACCAATATTACAACTAAAAAAATACCTTGCCGGTTCAGGAATTACATTTTATATTGTAGAGTGAATTATTTGCAGTGTAAACAGTGTAATTTAGAAATAATAAATACATCATAAAAATCATAACAGAATCCCTTTAAACCAAGGTATGTTACCATTTGACCATTGTTTCTATTCACAAGTTTTTAGGTCAGTGTAGAGAGGTATTGCTTATCTTTTGAAAATGTTTACAAAACATTTTCATAATAATATACTTTTTTAGCAGAATATGCCATTGGATAATCATAAATAGAACATTGCCATTTAAAAAAATAAGGGCCACCCCTCGGGATCCTTGGATTCATGGTGCACTCAAATCAGACAAACCAAACATGTAAAGGTGAAACAAGCAAATTAACAGACAGAGTTGTGTCTTTTGCTTACACACTTTATTCTATTAAAGTTATAGTTGTAGTATTTTTGGGCAGGCAATCTCTGAGGCAGCACAGAGACCATCACAAAATTGTGGTTCAAGGCAAGATATGTAACCTAGAACCTAGATGACCTACTGATCCTGTGGAGTGGGGACCCCAAAAGTTTAAATGTGTTTTAAAGATTTTTATGAACAGAATTGAGGAAAAAAATCACATATAACTTTCAGACTGATACATTGAATTTCCTTGATGTAAGGTTAACTAAAAAAAGGCACGAGACCTGTTCAGAAAGCAAACTGACAATAATAACCAACTACACTTTCAAAGCTTTCATCCACCCATCCACTTTAAAGAAATAATTACCATCAATGCAATACACAAGGGTGAAACAAAGTAATGACTCTCTATGTGACACTAGACTCAAAGAAATGGCTCACCGTTTCTCACAAAGGGGTTACCCTGACAAAGTACTTGAGGAAGGCTTTGAAAAGGTATGGACAGAAGCCTTTTTTACCCCTAGTAATGTGACCAAGAAAAGAAGAGGAAAGAATGGTTTTTGTAAATAAATACACAATGGCAAGTAGATGTGTCAAAGATTGTTCAAAGACACTGGAACTTACTGAAAAACTGCATTCCACATAGTCCACAATTTCAGCAACTATCAGAGAGGTATTAATAAAGGGGATTCACTAGTCAAAGCAGATATTGGGCCTCAGAAAACGGGTATCCAACATTTTTTTCAACATCCGAAAGATATCACGTTTCCGTACCCAGTGTTATTCAGTAACAAAGGGTAAATATTTTTCACATACAGGTAAACAATATACAATCAATAATTACTTTACTTGTGAATAATCCTTTGTTATTTATTTATTGAAGTGCCCTTCTAATTTATATTGGTGAAACCATTCAGAACTTCCGAGATAGGATTTCAAAACACAAGTCTACAATACATAGAGAAATCACCATTGTACCACAACGCTTCCACCTGGCTAAACATTCTATAAGCCAACTTAAATTTCAAGTTATAGAAACAGTGGATAAACTAAGAAGAGGGGGTAACAGAGTGCTCCAATTGAAATATCAGGAGATGTATTGGATACACAACCTAAATACAATATGGCTATGTGGTTTAAACAGAGAATATACCCCTGGGTTGTTTATCAATAAGTTAGTTATGGTTTGCATAGAAAAGTTTTTATAATTAAGGAATAACTATTGTAATCCATCTGTTTAATAGTTCCATTTTTAACATATTCTCTTTTTTTCTATTTTAAAGGTTACTTACTGGTCTGTGAAATATACTGTTCACAGGCAACAGGATCTGCATATGACCTGAGCTCCATGTGCAGAATCAGTCGAAAAAGCATCTTAGGTAATAGAAGACCAACATATTGTGTCACTACTTATACTGTATACCAGAACGGTTGAACACTCCAAATTCTATCAAATGCTTGCTTGTTTCCCAGCTCATCATGTCTTTGTCCCATTGTAAAGCTCTTTAAAAGGACATTTGGACAGAGGATTTTGGGGGAATTTTGGTTGTATACGAGTGTGGTATCACTGACTGATACATCAGTATAAATTATGTTAATATTTTCTCATAAAGTTTCTATAAAAGACCTGCTCCAAACGGGCCCCTTAGACTATTCTGTGACCAGTGGACGTGATATGTCCCTAAACTTTATTTATAATTTACTTTCAAGCAAAGCATAGAGTGAAAAGTATACTTAGCATAATCTTCAAAAAATAGAATGTGTGAAGTATGCTCATACTTAAAGATACTTGGAGCGTGATTGTAGAAATGATGCTTATTAGATTGTACGCCAAAGGATAGGCTCAGGAGAAACAAAATTCAAACAAAAAAACTCAACTTTTGTCCTTATAATTCAATGCCCTAGGCACAAGGGTTACTATGTCAGTTTAACACTAAGGGGCCTATTTATGAAACCTCACTTTTCTGTTTGCGTTTTTAAAGGGGAAATTAAAATTTTTAAAACAGAATTTTTTGAGATTTAAAATACAAAATCCAAGAAAATCCGATAATACTCCAGCTAAAACCTGTTGAGGACATGTAGAAGTCAATGGAGGTTTCATGACATTGTGATCTGCACTGGATAATCCAATTAAGTTGTGTTTTTGGGCAACAACAATTTGAAAACATCATTGTATTCAGGCATTGAATTTTATAAAAATTATATGAATGATCGCACTATGTTATTGACGCTTTTCCTGCACCAACTTTTTTCAAGATGATTATTTCATAGATTAATTAAAGTTATGGATGGGAGTTAGGTGGACTTTGTTTAAATAAGAAAAACAAGAAAAATTACAATTTTAGAAAATACCCCCTAGCTGCATTTGACAATTATCTAAAGCATTCCTCTGTAATTGGAGGAAATGGTTCACTCAAGGCATCACATCTATTCATGTATCACTGCACTATACCACTAGGGATGTGGAAATCAATTATAGGCATGAAAGTATTAGCATTTGTACCCAAAAGCTTTTTGGGGAAGATCTTATTATCTTACTTTATTATACCTGAGCATTTTCAATCCTACTGCCCATTTAGCACTACAGGTTTTATTTTTAAAATGATCCAGGTTCTCTTCTTGCACATGCTAGTTAAACTCAGTCAATGCAGCTCATCATTAATACATTTAGAACACACCACTATCACAGAGAAAGAAAAGTCTTTCATTACTAAGGATTTATGAGCTATATTTTCCTCTCTGTTGAATCTTTTTCCGTTGTGGTCCGTATAACATTTTTTTCTGCTGCCTAACCGTCGGGAAAGGGCTCATAAGTGTGTTAAATTATATGGTTCTGACGTTTGCATTAGTTTTCTAATAAATGACGCTTCTTGTTTAATAAGTTCATTGCAGCCAACTGTGTCACATTGCATTTTATTGCTTTTTATACGATTCAGATTATTCTTTTTACATAAGTAACTGGCAAGGAAATATTATATTTACCGTAACAGTTCTAAATGATAATTTACTAAGTGTCTTATTCAGGTTAAGGGCCATTAAAATTGTATCTTAAATAGAGGTGATCATTTTTAAGATGTGAATATAAGACAGTCATTAATTTAAGTGAAGAATGAGGCCTCCCATGTCATTTTTCTTATACCTGCCATTCTTCTTCTGTTAAGGGGATTGTAAATCTACAAATCAACTTTTAAAGCAATAGTTGCAGCTGATTGTCATAGCAATGAAAATACTCGATTACCACCATAAAACATTTAGGGTCACCCCAAACCTTCTCTTGTCTTATATGTCAGTAATCAGTAATTCATGGTGGATAGCAAGCCTTTGCATTGCCAATATACTGTAGTTTTCATCATAATGTCCTATGTGCCATGGATCCTAGGAGGAACAATTACTTTTCATTGCTTTTAAGTTGTGTGTATTTTTTCTACTTTGCCTATTTGGCAAGATGATTAATTATAAAAAGGGTTAAATTTGTACAGAATATATTGTTGAAAACATATTGTGTTGTCTTCTCTGATATTGTTTAAAGGAAAACTATATCAGATGTGTTGTATAATTGCAAATTTGTGGTGAAGTGCCGCGTTTCACCGCCGGCGAATAAATTCACAAATTTGCCATGAAAATTCGCCAGCAAAAGGTGTTTGACGCCTGCAACAGAATAGATGCCTGCAACAGAATTGATGTCAGTGATTTGGACACTGGCGATGATTAACGCACACCCATTGACTTTAATGGGCACCGGTGTCAACTTTGAGGCCAGCGCCCACAAGGTCTCCAAAAATCTGAGCAGGGACCTTGTTTGCCAAACAAACATATGATATCAGCCACAGCCTTGCTATAAAGCCAATAAGTCACTGCCAGCACATACCTAGGGCATCAAATAATAAATTATTTCTGTAATTGACCTTCAAGATAAGTTTCCACGAGTATACTTATGTTTTTAGATACTCTGCAGACTGGGCCCTCCCAGTCATGGCTCTGAGCTCACCCAGAGGGGCCAGCACCACAGTCTGTGAACCACTGCTAATATGAAAGGATGTGACATAGTTTTATTATTCTACTTCTGTACTATCATAATATAGTTCTGCCCATGCTGCTAGCTATCAGACCATCTTCTAACTCCCAGTCCATTTTAATTCTATGCTATTTTATTCTATTTCTATACTATATTATTTTTGTAGCAGTATCTTTTTAATTGTTGAAATGCACACAGTTCTGCCCATGCTGCAAATGATCAGTTCCCAGACCATTTTATTATACAGTATATGATTATCACTAACTTTTTATACAGCTATCTACTTTGTTTTGTATATTAAAACAAATCTCTGTTTTAGATTCCCTAGGGGTGAGTGCCCAAAATCCACCTAAAAGCTGGTACACATGTGATAAAGGGATCTTCTAGACCCCTTTTTTCCCTTGACTTTGTTTTTATGAATCATTATACAAGATCTCAGTAATATAGTGATTCTGCTTTTTCTTCCAGTTCCAGACTTGGCAGACTTAAGATTCATTCTCTGTTCTCTCGGGCCTGGGATTTGGAGATTATCTGTGGATTCTTTCTGCACAATATCATGTTTAGTACATCTTGCATTTTATCTATGTTTTCTTTTATCTCCACCCATGAACAACAAGGCAAGCATACATATTATGGTAAGAACAAGGCATACAAATCCTGTAGATAAGTACAAAAACTAAGCAAGACCACACACAATGGAAGGAACATATGCAACATTTTGCACTGAAAAAAAATCTGTTTATGAAATGTGCATGAAGGGTGTACAATGCACAAACATGGATCTCTGTTTATCAATATTAAATTCTAAATGACATGTTGGTTTCCACAATTATTGTGTTTCATCAACCAAAATCAGCTGATAGTGATGAGTGAATATGTATCATTTTGCTTCACCAAAAAAAATCAGAGAAAAAAAGTGTGACTCTTTTGTCCAAATGCATTAAAGTCAATGGTAATCAAAATTAATTTTGCCGTGCAACAATTTTTTTCGTCACAGCAAATTGTTCTACAGCAGTTTCACCAAAACATTTTCAGTCGCCAAAGTTCAGAAATTCCCTTTGAATCCATGCCTGCCGAATGAATTTGCCCATCACTATTATATTTGATATGTCATAAAACCTTATAATCAGGCCATGTTATTTGCACTGCATGCAAGGTAAATAAACATAAACCACTGATCGGACTTCTGAAAACCAGGCTCAAACAGATTAGAATGTCCAGAGGGAGCACTCAAAAGGTCAACTCACTGTGTGCTGCACATAAAAGCTGCTCCAGGAAGCATCAGGATCTATGATTCTTGTAGAAGGCACAGAGCACCACGTAGAGTTAAAAACCACAATATTTATTCATCCATTAAAATGTCTCAAAAAACATCAGTGCAAAGATCGCCAATAGTGTGTAGAACCATTACAGTTAACACATTTCGTAGCCCTCCGGCCACTTTCTCAAAAGCGTAACGGTTCAATTTAGAAGGTTTTTAAATCCTCAAAAGTACCCACCTATAAAAACATTAACACTTTCCCATCCTCGGGACATCACAAGGCTGGAAAGGGAGGTATGAAAGCAAAGGGAGGAAGAAACACCTATGTATGCATATATATCAGTCTATCCTTTGATCACGCATTCAAGAATGGATACTTGTCACATGATAATACCACAAAGTAAAATAGTAACATTTAAATCAACCATCAGATATAAACAGTATCCTAAAACTAGAAACAGTCCTATCCCAAAAGATTGCATTATATCAATACAATTAGAATTAGAATCATTGCTATTGCCAGTATAATCCAGCAAAAGACCTCCCATTCACAGTTCAAACCCCCAAATTCCTCAGCAGTCTTGAGATGGTATATCCAATAAACTTCTCTAGTTAACAGTCTCCTATTCACAGCGCCCTTTCTGATCTCAGATCGGGGCTTGTCTATAATCTGAAACCGAACTTTGATCAATTCACAATGTTTTAAAAGTATGTGGTTTGCAATAGCTGATCTTGCATCCCCTCTTTCTGCCACTGAAAGGTATTCCAAAATTCTAACCTTTCAGTGGCAGAAAGAAAGGGATGCGAGATCAGCTATTGCAAACCACATACTTTTCAAACATTGTGAATTGAACAAAGTTTGGTTTCAGATTATAGAGGGCTATGAAATGCATTAAGCTTAATGGTTCTACACACTATTGGTGATTTTTACACTTGTTTTTTGAGACATTTTAATGGATGAATAAATATTGTGTTTTTAACTCTACGTGGTACTCCGTGCCTTCTTCTGAAAACCAGGCTGTCTGGGTAAAAACTAGACAGGTGGCAACCTAATGCTGATGCAAGCAATAAGAAAGCTACCCTTCAAAGCTAAATACAATTATACAGAGAAGAAATGCTCAGTACCGATTGTGAGCTATTTTAAGTACTCAAATATTTGTGGATTTATAGGTGAAGAACTGATTTACTAAATTTGTGTGAAGCATTCGAATATTCACTCAAATAGTCTATCTTTGATTGTGCGACTATTCGAATATGCAAATTAAGTATTTTCGACCTTCAAATATGAAATATTCGGTCGCATTGAATAGATCGAATAAATATATATTCGATCGGTCGACTATCCGCCGGTCGAAGAACTTGCCCTTTAAATTTTTATTCGACTGCCTACCCTGCCCGATTGAACCTACCGAATTGCATTAGAAGCCTAGACCTAGACCCTTATTAAATCTGCCCCTCAGTGTATATATGTAAGATGTCCCCAATAAGGTTACTAACTGTAGCTGTATGACTGGGGCTTTTGGTGTCTCACATGCTGTAAGTCTAAAAGTGCTCTTTGTGAGCAGAACAGTCTTGATTTTTAGAGCTCAACTCACAGTCCTGCATTTGTACTGAAATGTCCTGATTTTCTATTTGATCTCCTGCACTGAACAGCCAGAAAAAGATACAAAGTTTCTAACTTAATTGTCTTTTGGCAGGGAGCCCAAAATAGATAGTTACTTTTGTAACAGTTTGTTCTTGGGAGAACTAAGACTCACTGTTTAAAAGGCAACTCATCTTCATTAGTAAAAGTGTAGCAGCACATAAAAACCACAGAAATGTGGTTTTCATAACCTGGAAATTTTTGTAAAATGGACATTGTAATTAGGGGGTGTGGCTATAAAAATGGTTGTGGCTCTGAGCGGCAAACCTTTTTTCATTTCCAAAATGTTAGGAGGTATGCTTTTGCCAGTGCAGACAATTGGTGTGCATTGCAGATGGCGATACAGTATGTCCCTCAGAATGTAAGCAGCATAAAGATATTGCACCCCCTAACAAAATTTGTGCACTAGAACAAGTTTACATTTCTTTCCTGTAAGACTTCTTCCTGCTCTGCTACTGCATAGGGAACCAATTAGCACAGCTAAGGTAGGAACTTTTATCTGATGCACTGGTTTCCATGTGCAGAGAATGTTGTCTTTTCCTTCATTATCCTAATGGTATGAAAATGTATTGATACCTGTTTATATGCCACTGCACACTAGTTTTATACTGAATTTAGCACATACAGAGTACACATGTTGCACAATAGTTAGTGTTGGATACAGATACTTTATGCTGCAAGATATAAAGTTTAATATTTTATATAAACCATACAGTGTAATATTCCTATGATTGTTCTTTGTTCTCTCATCATGCTATGTTACCTGTATACTAACTTACATTTACAGAAGTATTTGTGTAGAAGAATAGGAACTTTTAGCTGATGCAGCATTTCCCATGTGCATGACTAAGAGATGTTCCTGTTGTATTGCAGCTCCCTGCAATAAATAGAATTACTTCTCTCTTAACGTACCCTCGCACTCTGATTTCCTTTTCATATGTGCACCAAAGAGATGATTTATTTTAGGGAAGTGATGCCTCCACACTAATTAAAAAACTAAATATTGCAGGTACAGCATATTTAGACAATTTAAAAAAAAACACCTTGGAAGAACAGATGAGATAAAGAGATGAAACTAGTGTCTCTTACCCCAGTCTGAGATCAAATATCAAATATGTCCAGAAGACTCTGTATCTAGACTCAATTCTCAATATTTGCACAATATTTTGCATTTACAAAATATGTGTTTGTGGGCATCTGTTTCCCCATTTTATGTTGCTGCTATTGAAAGTATTACACTTACAAACCTAGCTCACTAATTTATATGCAGAATGCTGACAAATAATACAGAAACTGGTGACAGCATAGAAATAACAACAAAAAGAATTTAACAAAACAACTAACGACAGAAGCTCAGTAATTTCTTTTTTTGTAAGTGTGTTTTAAGCAGTTTCCCTTGAGGAACATTGATTGTAACTATTAAAGGATATTCCAGGCCATTGTGACTACAGCCATTTTTGTTATATCCCAGTAGTGAAAAATTATGATTATGCTTAAATATGAAAATACACATACTGTATATTGCAAATCTCAATATGTCTAAATAATATTGTGCAAAAATCCAAGGTTATAATAACACTTTCATGCCGCAATCGTATAGGGCCAATCTTAAGGGCCATGTTGAATTGGAATATAGCCCCCAGTTGCAAGGGCATGCATATCTGACTTATTGAATATATTCCAAAAAGAATCAAAATTTTAAGTTAAAAAATCACTGTTTATTTATCAAAAGTTTAAAAAAATAGGCATACAGACCAATTGTTGTTCCACCTTGCGCGTTTCGTACTTAGTGATAGTCATATGAGTAAGTACCTGGGAGGTACGAAACGCATAAGGCGGAATAACAATTGGTCTGTATGCCTATTCTTTTAAACTTTTCATAAATAAACTGTGATTTTTTTTTAACTTAAAGGGGTTGTTCACCTTTGAGTTAACTTTTAGTATAATGTGGAGAGTGATATTCTGAGACAATTTGCAATTGGTTTTCATTTTTTATTGTTTGTGGTTTTATAGTTATTTAGCTTTTTATTCAGCAGCTCTCTAGTTTGCAGTGTCAGCAATTTGGTTTCTAGGGTACAAAATTACCCTAGCAACCCTGCACTGATTTGAATAAGAGACTGGAATATGAATAGGAGATGGACTGAATAGAATGATAAGTAATAATAAGTGGCAATAACAATACATTTGTAGCCTTAAAGAGCATTTGTTTTTAGATGGTGTCAGTGACCCCCATTTGAAAGCTGCAAAGAAACAGAAGAAAATAGCAAATCATTAAAAAACTATGAAAAATAAATAATGAAGACCAATTGAAACGTTTCTTAGAATTGGTCCTTCTACAATATACTAAAAGTTAACTTGAAGGTGAACCACCCCTTTAAAAATGTGATTCTTTTTGGAATATATTCAATAAGTCAGATAACTAATATTGTGCCCAAAGAAAGAACTCTATTGTAGTTATGTTCTGAAAGCATAAATAGTGATGGGCGAAACGGCCGCGTTTTTTCGCCATTTGGCGAAACGAGTCGCGCGTCGTTTTTGATGCGCGTCGCGTCGTTTTTGACGCGCTTCGCGTCATTTTTGACGCGCGTCGCGTCGATTCTGACGCATCGCGTCGTTTCCGACGCGCGTCGCGTCGTTTTCGGCACGTCGCGTCAAAAACGACGCGCGACTCGTTTTGACGCGGCGAATTTTTGGCGGCGAATTTTTAGGGTCGTTTCGCGAATTTATTCGCCAGCGGCGAATCGCAGGAATTCGCCGCGAATTCGCCCCTGGCGAATAAATTCGCCCATCACTAAGCATAAACTATTCGCTTGATTCCATTTTACTCTAGATAAGTTAAAAATGAGCAGATGTACTGTGCACTCCTCGAGGAAAAACAGAAGTAAGAACTGACCAGGGGAAGTTTGCTGTGTGAAAGCATATCTGCTGTAATTTATCTTAGTTACCATTCAATTGTCATGTGCAGTTTATAAAATAACAATTTGAGGATGAAAGCAAAAATACTGAATTATCTTTGTCCAGACTTCAAAAAAATTTATGAAATGTTTATCTGGTGATGAAAGACTGAACTAGTATTTCCAGAAAATCTCATGGCTTCTCACCAACAATTCCTGATGTCATATATCCTAACTGGAAACAGATGGCAATCTGAGTAGAAAACAGAAACAAAAGTATTGGAGCAACATAAAGGTACCTGATGGAGGAATCCCATATCATCAGTGATATAGTTAGCAGAGTTAAATAATAAGTGGGCATGCCCAAGGTATTTAAAGGGATACTGTTATGGGAAAACATGTTTTTTTCCAAAATGCATCATTAATAGTGCTGCTCCAGTAGACTTCTGCACTGAAATCCATTTCTCAAAAGAGAAAACAGATTTTTTTGTATTCACTTTTGAAATCTGACATGGGGCTAGACATTTTGTCAATTTCCTAGCTGCCCCGGTCATGTGACTTGTGCCAGCACTTTAGGATGGAACTGCTTTCTGGCAGACTGTTGTTTTTCCTTTTCAATGTATGTAACTGAAGTATGCAGTGGGACATGGGTTTTTACTATTGAATGTTATTCTTAGATCTACCAGGCAGCTGTTATCTTGTGTTAGGCAGCTGTTATCTGGTTACCTTTTCCTTGTTCTTTTGTTAGGCTGCTGGGTGGGGGAAAGGGAGGGGCTGATATCACTCCAACTTGCAGTACAGCAGTAAAGAGTGATTGAAGTTTATCAGAGGACATGTCACATGACTTGGGGCAGCTGGGAAAATGACAATATGTCTAGCCCCATGTCAGATTTCAAAATGAAATATAAAAAAATCTGTTTGCTCTTTTGAGAAATGGATTTCAATGCAGAATTCTTCTGGAACAGCACTATTAACTGATCCATTTTGAAAAAAAAATGTTCCCATAACAATTTCTCTTTAAATAAATTTGGAATGTCACAAAATGCAATGGGCTTCGATAGTTCAGGCTGTTGGTCACAAGAAGACAGTGGGAATTTAATTATAAAAATATATTAAGTGCAAATCAAGATCTTGCTTGATACAACAGATGTATAGCACAATTCCCCCTAAACTCTCCTCTCTGCCCAACCTAATGCCCATCTATACATTCCATGTTATTTCCTAGAGCAGTACTGTGCAACTGGTGGCCTGCAATCCCCCTTGTGTGGGCCCTCCACATGAATGTCTGCCTGCTGTTTCTGAAACCTGAAAATCTTAAGAACTGACCCTTCCTTGGATTCCGTACTAGATCCTGGCTCTAAAGTAGTAACTATACCCGTTCCTTAGGTAATTCTGTAGCACCCAGCTTCGTACAGGGCCCTAGCACAGGAAACTGGCTCGGCACACATGCCATGTTCAAGTGTAGGGCAACTCGATGCCTCACATGTGAACATGTCCAAAAAACTAAATGTTTTGTGTCCTCATATAAACATAAGACAAACAATTTATAAATTGCAAGACTTCATTTTTGGTGTATCTCTTGAGTGCTCAAAATGCAATGTTCAATACATAGGTCAAACCACCAGACCTCTCAAGGACAGCATTAGGGCACATTTGGGACATAAAAAAATAAAAGTCCTGATTTAAATGTGGGAAGACATTTTAACCTATGTAATGGAGGTGATATTCTTAAACTAAAAGTTATAGGATTATTGATAAATTTAATAACAAATCTGAGGGGTGTGGACCCAATCCCCAAACTCTTGCAATTAGAGACCAAATGGATTTTCCCCTAAAAACTAGAATACCAGATGATTTAACATGCTTTTTTCAATGAGACACAGACCTCTATTAAATAATGAACTCTAAGACTCTGTATCAGCTCTTTATATTGAGATCAGTGACAAAGGAAAAATGCCCAGCTACTAAATGCTCCTAACTTTAAATTCTGTTTTAATAACTTTACCATTATCATATTTTCTTACTTTTCACTTGATTCTATTTTTTCTTTATTTTATTTTCATATTTAGTTACTTGATAACGCCTTGTGTTCAGGTTTGAGTTTTCCACATAGTGTGTATGTGGTGTTTCAACATGGCTTTTAAATCTACTGTACTAAATACCCTAGCCCTATAGCATAGAACCTTGGCACACCTACTGTGTATGGAGAATTTTTCACATTGTGCAATTTTTCTCAGCACCTCTAAACATTTATATTGGTAGAATCTAACCTACACAATTGTCAAATTGGCTAAAGTTTTGTGTAACATGCCTTTTCTGTTTTCTTCATCACCTTTTTCTAATGTATTTCAGCTATTGTATATTGTATTTTTTTTCTCATTGGATTATCTGTTTGATTATATAACTGTTTTCATTCCTATTGGTCCCTGACAATGTAACATGTTCTTTTCTGATTTGTTAAGGATCAGTGTGATGAAGACAAATACTGTATGAACCTTTTTCTTCTATTCTTTTCCTTTTTTCAAAAAGTGTTTTCACTTATTAACTCTATGTTGCCTCTTAGAGAATGGAGCCTTATATGTGGAGACCAAATGAACTAGCATTACATACTGTTCCTGTTATTTTGTGACCTATCAGTGGCAAAGGTTACTGACTCCAGTGCAGTGTGAAATTTTAAGGAATACTGTCATCTTCAAAAATAGGATAATATGCCCTGTTGAGCTTACAGTCTAAGTGGATGGGAGGTTAACATACAGGTACAAATTGGAGATAAAAAAGTGCATAAGGTAAGGCATAGTCACTAGGCACAAGAATAGGCTACTGTTCTAGTGCTCCAAAAGGTAGGCTCTTAGATTTTTTTTGAAGAGATTTGGAGAGGATTCCTTAGGAGGAATTCAGGGATGGAATTCCAGAGGTAAGGAGCAGCAAGATAGAAGGGTCTGAGATGAGAGGTGGCAGTGGATGTGGGTGGTGTAAAGAGAAGTCAGGTACCAGGCAAGACTTCCTTCTGTTTGAAAACAAAGATGTTTGCGTCACATGGACCAAAAGTGTGAATTCAATCACAGGTTCCTGCCATACAGTCAACAAGTCTTAGCAGTGATTTGGTAATTCATTTTTTATTGTGGCTTTCCTTTATGGGAAGAAGCAGGGGCTGACTTCTTAAAACACTTCTAAGTGTGTCAAGTATTTTTAGGCCTAGAGAGATATGAAAAAATGGTATTGGTTCAAGGGAAACTTGTCAATATTCCTTTTTATGACTACGGAGATACAAATGTCTATATTCATTTTACTTACCTCATACTATATCTTATAGTTTGCTGGCACAAAGCTTATTTCTTCCCGGATTTTAAGAGTTCACCCACAACTGGAAAGCTAGAAGTTGCCATTTCTTAAACTTAGTTCTGCAGAAAACTACATTTAACAGACCAAGGATTTACACATCTAATGCTGTCATATAAATCAAGTTCAATAAAGCCATTGTGGAACATTTGAGTCAGCCACTTTTAGCCCTGAAAGACATAGGATAAAAAATTGAAATAACATGCTGAACTGGCAGCTCTGCACACATCCTGTAACAAAAGCAAGCTTTACCTCCTGTAATGATTTTATAGGCTTATGTCTTTTGGCACATTATTATCTCAGTAAATGAAAATTCTGGGAGACAGGATTGAGAGAGAATTGGATCAGGCTTGGCTAATACTCCTTGTCCAACAGCTGATATGTCAAAAAAAGGAATATGCCACATAATCTCCTTATTAAACTACTTTATTGTTTGTTTCTCCTAATCAGACCAGTATGGTTTTCAGTGATATTTATTCTAAATCTTCACTGTAATATAATGCTTTTAGAGCTGCAAAGCCTTTTGGCAGTAAGGCTAGGTTGTGGGAACAGGCAAGTGACCAGACAGGACTCTCAGTTCCAGATATTAGGGCCGAGGATCACAGGATAACATGGACTTTCTTATAATATACAAGAACTACAATGTATGAATAATATGTAAAATCTGAATAATATGTAAAATCTGAATAATATGTAAAATCTGTAAATTTTCCTCAGCTATAATTGGTGCTAAGTGATGTCAAATGTCACATGACTCATTTAAGGGTTTTTAACGGAAAAATTATATACCTCCTGTTGTACAATTTTAGGATAATAGTAGTATACCTGGAGTTCCATGACCTGTATAAAAATGCATCCTTACACTGTAAATCCTTGTTGGTTATATTGCAGTGTCAACCACATAACTTGCAGCACCTAGGGGCCCATTTACTAAATTCACATGAAGGATTTGAAATTCGATCGAATTTAAAAAATAAAATTTGAATTTTGAATATGCAAATGAGGTGACTTCGACCATAGAATTTTATAAATTCGACCGATTTGAATAATTTGAATGTAATTGTATTCAAATATTCGAATACTCAATGGTCGAAGTATTTCCCCTTTAAAAAAAATTTGATAGGCCAGTTCGCCAACTTGGACCTACCATTGCTTTAAAACCACATGGGAAGCTCCCATAGGTGTTTTAAAGTTCTTTGTGATCGGATATAAAAAATTCGAAGGGTTAAAATCGTTTGAATCGTTTGATTTGAATGATTTAATTGATCAATCAAATTTTTTATATTCAATTGTTTGATTGGTCAAATTGGTTGGATTGCGTTAAAAAAACATTTGAATTCGAATGTGTTTGCAATTCGACCACTTCCCCTTTAAATTTGAAATTCGAGGGTTTATTAACCTTCGAAATTTAGTAAAACCTAATATCTTCCTATTTGTGTCTGTAAGTTACCCTAATATTTAAATTGTAAGCTGTCATTCTCTTGTTACTTTGACACATATCTCTCGGGAATCTTTAATGCCACTGTAATTTGTATTGATCTGTATATATTAGTGTACTTTGTATATATTTCTATCTATTAATGTAACAACCCCCTGTTTACTCTACTAATGTGTTTGTTCTGCTGCACAGTGCTGCGTACATAAGTAACTCTATATAAATACAAATATACATATACATTTCTTTCTGATATATATATATATATATATATATATATATATATATATATATATTTGGCAATTAGTCCCTATAAAATTCTGAGGTTAGCACCCCATCCTTCCTATATTGGCTGGGTTTTTTCTTCTTTCATGAATTGAAATAGAATTACAGAATTACAGTAAATACAACATACTATTTCTAATGCTTCAGCAGGATCTTTTAATAAATATAAAATAAGCATTTATATGTAATAATACATCATGGATCTGCTTATATGGGGCAATACGTGCTGCACCATGAACTTGATTAATTTGAAAGCTAGTAACAGTCTTTAAGCTGGCCATAGACATAAAGATTTTTAAATAATCCGATCATCATTGTAAGACCACGATTATCTCGAAACGATCGTACAATCGAACAGATTGTCCATCAACTAAAAAGACTATTCCAGCAAAACTGAAGGGAACTGGGAGCGATAAAGATTTTTTAACCTGGCCGATCAACTGTCTGACAGATGTCGGACGAGAAATTGTACAATGTATGATCATTCGGATCCCACTAACCGCGAGATAATTTGACAGATTGGTCAGAGAATCGTCGCGTCTATGGGGACCTTTACTGTCTTTAAGCATGGTAAGAAAAACACTTTTTCATTCATAAAAGAAGAATGTAGATTTGAAACATGACTGCCATATATTTTATAATAGATGATAAGAAATATAAATTAAGTTTAGCTACTTTTATTCATGTCACAGAAACAGTGGTGGCTGCCAGAAATGCATAAAAGCCAGGGATTACTTCTACAGTGCCATAAAAATTACAAAATTCCACCAGTATTTTATCATGCTCTATCAATAAAATAAGAGTTCGGTGTATTAAAATAAATATTTTAGTTACACATTTTGTGATATTCTAGCAAAAGTAGAAATAAATTACATTACTTTTCAGGTAGATTCTTCTCTATAAAAGAACAACAAAACTTTTATTTAATTTTTTGGAACCAATATGAGGGGTAATTTTTTATGTGGAGGGCAGGGTGCAAAGTGCAAAAAAACAAGGGGAAATCTACCATGTATTGATATATACACTATAATATTCATAAGAGGAGAAACATTGGGATCAACTCTCCTGCCCACCCACCCATCCATCTACAAACATAAGTGAAAGAGAGCATTTTAAAACCAGTTGTAATATAATGTATAGAAGTGATGACCCCATTATTTCTTCATATACATTCTGTCCTTGAGATATTTCCTCCATTAATTTGGCCTTAAACATCAACCGTACAGTGATGATATCCAGATACACTGTAGTTATTAGACCCTTCACTAATCACTGAGCAACCAAACTGAACAATTCTAAAAGAGGCTCAGGAACTAAAAACATTTTAATAAAATTTGGATTTCAGATTTTTCCAGTAATCTTATTTATTTCTAAATATTTGTCTTTTAATTTCTCTCAAACTTTAAAAAGCCAAAATTTAGTATTAAAAACCATGAAAAACTATTAATACAAAACTTCAGTAAAAGCAATCAAGGTCTCATAGAAGTCAATAGGAGCTGGGCTGACCTTGATGGACCACTTTTTTAACTATTCAGATTTTTAGAGATTTTTGGGTTATTTACTATTTGTCTAAAAAACTTGACATTTAAGAGTTATCAATATTTTTCCAGAGCTTTTAATAGCTTTCATGGCATTTTTGTTTTTTGGGAAATAGAGTATAATAGTGGTTTCAAAAACCTCTAATATCATTAAAATAAAGCGAGCTTCCCCTAGTGGTATAAAATGAAGTTGATAACTGATTTCACTTAAAAATCACTACATAAAAATGGTCCCATGCTGCACTGCTGAAGAAATGAGTATGCTACTCAAAAACTACTGTTCTCTGCATGTACATAGAAGTCTGCAAATATTTAATAGTTTTTTTTTTCTCATTCAGCTGCCCTTTGTGTTCCAAAAAAACGTTTCTACAGCACCTTCCAACAACAACAAGGTTGGATTCCTTGTGCGTTCATTGTGTCTTCTTAACACTTCCAATTATCAGTTAGCATAAGAATAATCATAAAATCCTTCATCATTCATCCCTCCTTAAGATATATGCACAGGCCTTTAGCATTTGACCTTGAATTCTTTTTTTTTTAAGATAAGGGGCTAAAAGGCTCCATTAAGTTATTTTCTAACTTCTGAACATGACCTTAATTATGATGATGATTAGTGATGGGCGAATTTATTCGCCTAGGTTGAATTCGCGGCGAATTCCCGCGATTCGCCGCTGGCGAATAAATTCGCGAATCACCAGCGAAATTTTGCTTGGCGAAAATTTGCTGAAAACGAGTCGCGCGTCAGTCGCGCATCGTTTTTGACGCGACGAAAACGACGCGACGCGCGCCAAAAACTACGCGACGCGTCAAAGTTGATGTGACGCACGACAAAGTTGACGCGACGCGCGACAAAATCGTCCCGCGACTCGTTTCGCGATTTTTTCGCCGATTCGCGAATTTCTCTAGAAATTCGCGAATTTTTCGGCGAAGCGAATCGCGGGAGATTCGCCCATCACTAATGATGATGATTCTGAATATTAACACTGTGAGAATTATTTACTAACATAAGTGTTAATTTGCACTTGGGTAAGCAACTATAGTAACCCATTAGAACTCTGCTTTTATTTTGTGACTTGTAGTCTGATCAAATCTACTTGTTGGTTTCTGTAGATAATTGCATTGGTGCAATTTAACTCCTATGTTCGTATATGAGTTCCACTGTCCAATTATCCTTAGAATAAAAGAGATAGACTAAAGTTTCTGTTACAAGTCCATTATTCTTACACATCAATATTCTTAACTTAATTTTAGGAGGATAAAAAGTTATGAGAATGTTTGATTTGTGAATTAATACATTATTATACCACTGAGCAAAACAGCCTGTATAATTTTATCAGCCTAGTTTGTGATGTTATTATTGAAAATCCAGTATTGTGGCCTTGCTAAGTTGTCCTTTGACTTTGCAATATCTTCCAGTTTTGCAAATTTTTACAACTATTTAATTTTTTTTCTGGAAACAATTTATACAAATACAAGGAATGCCATTTCCTACAGAAATCATTTTAAGTAAAGCCTTTTTTTTTCACTGTACTAAAACAGCCTTCAATGGAAGGGTAGAAGGAAGGGTAGGTTGGACAGGAAAAGGACTTCAGCAGTACAGGGTTAATATTTAAGGCAGCACGAGGGGAAAGTAAGTAAAGTAAAGTCACCTCAAAGACTTAGGGGCAGATTTACTAAGGGCCGAATTTTCGAGGGCTATTTGTCCTAGAATTGGACCATTCTACTATTTTCGAAAGAAAATTTTATAAAATCGTAGTAAAATTCGATGTTTTTGGCGGCTATTCAATTTCTCAATAAAATTGTACAATAAAACGATTTTACGAAAAAATCTCAAAAAAGTTTGATTGTTTGAAAAAATCGTATGAATCGAATGATTGAAGCGTTCGATAATACAATTGGTATTCAAACATAAAACTTAGAAAAGAAGCCTATGGGGGGTTCCCATAGGCTTCTATTGCAATTTGGTAGGTTCAATCTGGCGAAGGAGGCAGTCAAAGAAAATTTTAAAGGGGAAGTACTTCGATCATCGAATTGTTGAATGATCGAATATTCAATCATTCGATCTATTCCACACGATCTAATTTTGCATATTTGATGATCGAAATTGCCAAATTTGCATATTTGAAAAATAGATAAAATCGTAAGATCGGAATTCGATCGAATTTCGAATCCTTCACACAAATTTAGTAAATGGGCCCCTTAATGTCTTTTTTTCATGCCTTTTTCTGCAACTTCAGGATTCTGTCCTCTAAATTTATTCTGTGCAGTCTTTGGGCTTTGTGTGCCCAAGCGTTTTCAATGCTTTTGACAAAAAAGTCAGTGGTGAAAATGGGAAATTCTTTCACCCAAAAATCCCTCGAATCTATTTGATATTTGATAAGCATTCGACTATCAAATGCTTAACGAATAGTTTTAGGCTATTTTTTCCTCGATATTCGATTTCTCGATGAAATCGTACGATCGAATACCGATCGTTCGATTTCACAAAAAAATCTTACTTTTTCCTTCGATCCGAATAATTTGCAAGATTCGAACGATCGAGGCGTTCGATTGTACGAATAGTATTCAAGCAGGTGTTTGCAAAAGAAGCCTATGGGGGGGATTCCCATAGGCTTCTATTGGTATTCAGTAGGTATCTGGCAAAGTAGGCATTCGAATAAATTTTAGAGTTAAAGTCCTTCGATCATTGAATGGTCGAATGATTGAATATCCGATCATTCCAATTTTTGGTATTCGATGATCAAAGTGGTAAAAAAAAATTGTACAATCGGTATTCGATCGAATTCGATCAAAAGTCGATCTCTTCAAGTGAATTTTGTAAATTTGCCCCATAGTCTAAAGTAGAACTTGTATATTTGATCAGAGTATTTTTAGGAGCACAATTTCAATTTACATTCTATTCACAATATGAATATAAGTTCTTATGCTACTATCATGAAGTGAACGCCCCATCCTAAAGCCAATTTCATGAAGCAGAAAATGCTTACCTGATATTTCTTAATATGACAGGAGAGATTCCATTTCCATCCAATTAGAATTATTATTCTCTTCCCAGTGCTTCAACAATTCTTCCACAAAACAGAGTGGTCTCTTTATCCTAAATCCCTTTCTTCATTCTACAGTCCAATATTCCATTGTGACTTCCAGTGAATGTATTGGGGTGTATTATGCAGTTCTATACAACAAAGCAAGAAGCAAACATCTCAAGAATCTGCTTCTTGACAGTTCGTAACTCTCAGTTTACTCATTATTGCATTAATGGCATGATTGGTAGTGATGGGCGAATCTGGGGCATTTTGCTTTGCTGAAACTTCGCGAATGTCTAGTAGAAATTCACGAAATGGCAAAAAATTTGCAAAACGCCACCACATCGCATTTTTGGACGACGGTGCCCATTGGCGGCGGCAAAAAAACAGACACCCATCACTAATGATTGAATCTGAAGCTTGGTTATGGTGTGCTTTATAAATAGCCACTATAGCAGTTTGAAATGCAGTTCCTGTTTTTATGACCACATTCTTCTACAAAGTACCGATAAACACAGCAACAATCCCTTTTTCCCCCCTCTTTCTCTTTATTTGTGCTCTTTTATTTAATGCTGAAGGGCTACAAAATAAACCACTGTGACAAGTGCCCCATTACTTTTTCAGAGTATGAATTTTATATGAATAGACGTCCGTAGCAGCATCTTACTGCTGACCCAACAGAATACCCATAGCAACATTAGTTTGAAATTATTATCGTAGTTATGATGTTAGTTTTCTGTTATTTGCGTCTACATTCGAGGATACATGAAAATCATGCACTTTTATGTCCCTTCCTGCAGAGAATATGTTTAGAGAATTGTTCCTTGGGGGATATAACTCGATGGAAAAAACTCCCATAAAAATGCAATTCCTGGATACAAAGATGTAAATCTTTCATTTTGCTGCATGCAAAGAGAAAATAAAATAACACAAGAAAAACACCAAGTGGCAATGTTAAGTAGCTGAGCCCTACTGTACATTTATCATGTTGATGAAATCTTTCCAGCCTGTGTATAGTTTAACATCTTACCCAGATTGGATCCTAGAAGTTGAGACAGAGCCTGTAATTTGCAATTAATTTTTCAGATGTACCATTTGTTTATGTCTTTGCTGCAGCATATTTTCTGGTAGCAGTCACTTGACAGTCAGACTAGTATGTTTATTGAGATGAAGGCTGAAACCCAAAGCTTTTCAGTATCTTAGTCTGCTGCAATAGCAACAAATCTGATACAATTATCTTTTATATTAGCTTCTACAAAATGTACATAAAAATAGTGATGGAGGTTATATTTCCTTGAGAATTTTCAAAGTATTTTTTTAAATTGTTGCCATTTATTCCATACAGTTTAAGGTATCCCTTAAAAACTGTTTACTCTTATGGTACATAGGAATTGGGGTCACACAAGTGTACTCTGCAGGTGAATAAAATTAACCTTACAAGATTCCATAAAAAATGCTGCTCATACTACTCTAAATTAGCTGTCAATGTTTATTTAGCTTTCAGTAGCCAGGAACCAATAATGTTGGCAGGCTGTGCCTCAAGTTTTTTATGACAAAACATGTATACTACACAATGGCAGGAAAACATATGAAACTGCAATCTAAGGTTAGGGCATAAAGGTGATTCCCTAATATGATGAAAGAGGACATGTGCATACAAAAGGGAAGTTTGACTTATATAGGTAATTATACTCTTAGGTCATTCCAACAATCATCTATGAGCATACTGAAATCTGGGTATGGTTAAAATATGCGTTTAAAGGAACAGTTCAGAGTAAAAATAAAAACTGTGTAAATAGATAGGCTGTGCAAAATAAAAAATGTTTCTAAGTTAGCCAAAAATGTAATGTATAAAGGCTGGAGCGACTGCATGTCTAATATAATAGCCAGAATCCAGCTTCCTGCTTTTCAGCTCTCTAAGTCTGAGTTAGTCAGGGACTTGAAGGGGGGCCACATGGGACATATCTATTCAGTGAGTTTGCAATTGATCCTCAGCATTCAGCTCAGATTCAAAAGCAACAGTTATGACCCATGTGGCCCTCCCTCAAGTCACTGATTGGTTACTGCCTGGTAACCAGGGTAACCAGTCAGTGTAAACAAAAGAGAGCTGAAAAGCAAGAAGTAGTGTTCTGTTCTTTTATGTTAGACTTACAGTCACACCAGCCTTTTTACATTACATTTTTGCCTAACTAACCATATTGAAAACATGTTTTATTTTTCACAGCCTATCTATTTACCCAGTTTTTACTTTTATACTGAACAATTCCTTTAAGTGAAATATTTCCAGTGCACTGGAGTGAATGGGTGTTTTTCTTGTGTTTTATTACATATGCAAAAATGTAATTTTTTTATGCAGAAATTAAACAAAATTTGCCATAAATCTGTATCAGGCAAATGTGCTCATCCCTAAGCACCATACATCATTAAATAACCCTAGTAGTATTGTGCCACGAATATGGATTCATAAAGCTTCCATCAAGTGCAAGATACTGTTTTATTATTACAGTGATAAAGTAAATCATTAAATAAATTTAGATTTTTTTTTAGACATTAAGGGGTTATTTATCAAAGGTCGAGTTTATTTTCACCTGACAAATTAGAGTTTTCTAGGGTATTTTTATCGCTTAACAAAAAACATTTTTTTCAAGATTTATTATACCCCGAAGCTAGATCAGTTTGAGTTTTTCACCCCAAATTCACTGATTGAAGTTTTTTCCGTTTGAGTTTTTTTTATAAATCAGAAACCATTCAAGTTGTGAGTTTATTCGAGGTATAAAAATCCTCACAAACCTCTAAGGGGCAAATTTTCTAAAGGTCAATCAAATGTAAAATAAATTCTGAGCATTGTTAATTTCCCTTGTGCTCTGAGCCTAAGGAGGAGCCCTGGTTTTGTACACTGGGGCATTTTTCATCTATTAAGACCCACAATAGTTAAATATATAGTGGGAGCCACACTGTTATTGCCTTTCCTAAGTGCATAAATTACCTGTATCATATATATATATATTATATATATATATCACTTAAATATATTCTTAAGGAGACAAATAAGGCAAGGTTCCCAAAATATTTAGAGCAAAAAGAAACATGTAAAAATAGAAGGTAAGATACTATATGTAAAAAAATAAAAATATGTTGCATTTACTGCTATAAAAATGTATACCATGGGGATGAGAGAGAGCAAAACAGTAGGGATACCCAAAACAGCAGCATGGCAATTTTTCACTTCATAAAATATTTTTCTGCTTCTAATTATTTTCAATATTTTATTAGTGTGAACTCCCAAAATAATTGTTTTTGCTATGGCATGCATATCACACTTGTATTTTCTCAAATAGGCTGTGTTTGTGATAAATCTCTAAATAATCTGTGACATATGTCACAGCACAGTGATCAGCCAGTTATAGTAATCATTTATTTGGTGCATTGATCCTGTTTATATTGATTTTACCTGACCTTTTAAAAATTGAAATTAACACAAATTCTATTTAAATGACACAACTTCCACACCAACCCTCAATCCTTCCTGCAAGTCAGCTAATTAAAATTGAATGCATTAGTAAAACAATAAACTAAACTCTAAAACATCCGTAGACACAAAAGACATTTATCATACTCTATAATAAGATCTTCCATTATCTGGAACATAATACTCATGAAGCCAACAAATAAAAACAGAAGAGATATGGAATATTTAATAACAGCATAACATAGCATACAAATGCAATTTGTTGTGCAAGTAAAGGGGAAATGACATTTAAGTCCAATTTGCTTTTAAGGAAAAGAACATGTTGTAATTATCTGAGATATTTGTCCTTATCTGAAATGGAAAGTAAAATCTATTTAGAAATAAAAATTTTCTTCCACACATTTCCTCTTAAAAGGTCATATAATGAACAATATGAAATGTACCCAGGCCATGGGTCTTTATATTTGCTTTATCCAACTACAGGCATAACCATAACTCTCCAAATCAACTCTTATATGCCTAAGAGCCTCGTTAAGCCAATATTTACATTAGGAACTCTCTACGAGAAACATATTTTTGATGCAAACACTCGATTTGAATACTTTCCCCATAGTGGACATATTGGTTAGTGGTTGGCTGAAGCCATTTATTGTCAACCAACTGTGTTTACTCTTTTTAAATCATAATTGCTACATAAACTATCCAAATGACCCTGATCAAAAATATACATACCCCAGTTCTTAATACCATGTATTGCCCCCTTTAAAATCAATGACAGGTTGAAGTATTTTGTGGTAGTTGTGGATGAGGCTCTTTATCTTCTCAGACTGTGAAGCTGCCCATTCTTCCTGGAAAAAGTCTCCATTTCCTGTAAATTCTTGGACTGTCTTGCATGGACTTCACCTTTGAGGTCTCCCCAGAATGGCTCAATGATATTTAGGTCAGGAGAGTGAGATGGCCACTCCAGAAACTTCACATTATTTTGCTGTAGCCAGGGACAGGTTGACTTGGCCTTGTGTTTTGGATCATTGTCATGTCATGTTCAAGTACATCCCATGTGCAGCTTCTGGGCTCATGAGTGCAAATTTTCCTCCAGTATTTTTTGATAACTCGCTGCATTCATTTTGTCATCAATTCTGACCAAATTTCTTGTGCCTTTGTAGCTCACATATCGCCAAAACATCAGTGATCCACCACAATGTTTCACAGTAGGAATGGTGTACCTTTCATCATAGGCCTTGTTGACTCCACTCTAAATGTAACGTTTATAGTTGTGCCCAAAAATGTTAATTTTAGTCTCATCACTCCAAATTACTTTTCTCTGTGCTGGTTGGCATATTGTAAGTGGGATACTTTGTGGCATACAGTATGCATAATAATGCCATTCTTCTGGCAACTTGACCATCCAGCCCATCGTTCTTCAAGTGTGCCTCCTTATTGTGCATCTTGAAACAACTGCACCACATTTTTTCAGAGCCCTGTATTTTACTTGAAGTTATTTGTGGGGTTTTCCTTGTATCACCAACAGGTGTGGCTGAAATTTTAGTTTTATTTGGTTTGGTTTCAACAGAACCCCTAAGTTTCCACTTCTTTATTTTGAACACTGTTGATTGGCATTCTCAATTCCTTTGATATTTTCTTATATCCCTTTCGTGTTTTATAGAGTTAAACTATCTTTTCCCGCAGATCCTTTGACAATTCTTTTGCTTTCCCCATGACCTATAATCCTAAAAAACATCAGTGCAGCAATGGATGAGAGATGTAAGGGTCGGTCAGGAGTCCAGAAAGTCATTGACCTTTTATAAACACCCACTAATTACAAGCAAACAGACCAGAGGTGAAGATGATTGCCTTTAATAGCCATTATAACCATTTTGTGTCAAGTTGTGTGCATTTTATCAGGCCAGATCACCCGGGTATGTAAACTTATGATCAGGGTCATTTGGGTAGTTTGTGTAGTAATTCTGATTTAAAAAGATTAAACACAGTTGTTTGACAATATTTGGCTTCAGTCAACTACTAACCATGAGTGAAAGAAAAGTTTTTGTGTTATACATATTCTCTGAAAATGGTTAAGAAATCATAAATTCTGCTAGGGCATGTAAACTTATGAGCACAATATGGAAGATTCAGCCAAACCTAAACTGGATCCGAACCCTAATTTACCTATGTAAATTACCTATGTAAAATCACACACACACACACACAGGAAAAAAACGTCACTTCCCTGTTTGTGTGACAAAAATGTATGTGATTTTAAGTATTTGGATTCCATTTGGTCAGGTGCTTGGATTAATCAGAATCCTTCTGAAAAAGGCTCAACCTTTCTGAATATTGAACTGCATCCTGGATTTAGTACATCACATGCCTAGTTCACAACCAATTATTTATTTTAATTGCCCACTCCTACCCTTCATTCCCTTCCCCTCTAGATTGTAAGCTCTTTTGCACAGCGCCTTCATCACCTTTTGTACTGGAACTGGTTGTTATGTATGTAACTCTGTATGTTATATGTATGTACTGTAATTCATGTGATTCCTTTGTATAAGCACATTCATTTTACAGCTCTGCACAATATGTTGGTGCTCTAAAAATACTTGATAATAAAATACTTGATAATAAATGCTTCCTGCAAACCAAGTTCTATGCATTTTTGCATAGCTTTCTATGATTCATGTACTGAAGAATTCAGATTAAGCCAAATATAAGTGGACAAGTAATCACAAAATTGTCATTGAGTCAAAATGGTATTATTAACCATACTTCAATATGTAATATGCTTAAATTTATGAATGCACACACTGTAATGCATATTTTCATTATCTGCTACTATCCTACATTGACCCTGCTTGTAAAAGAAAAGGCATCAATATTGAATCAATGTGCAAGCTCATTAAATGCAAAGAAAATGAATCATGCTGTGTATCTGTAATGTTGGAATGAGAATGGCTCAATAAAAAGAACTGGAAGTTTAAAGGCTGAGAAATGCCAACTATAAATGCTAGACTCTCTTAACAAAATGTAATCCTCTTCAAGCATTTTTTTGAATGAATGTATTTTTCTAAGGGCAGCTGAAGGAAGCTTGCTTTGTATGATAAGAAAAGCCTTTGTCAGCTCCGTAGTTAACTGCTTGCAAGTAAGATCTTTTAGCATAATTTATGCACAATACTAACAGCCTAATAAATCCTTGATATCCTCACTCAATATAGACTTTTGGCTATTAAAAGTGTGATAATCTGGACCATAAATTCTCAAGGTTTCATCACTGAATCATGTTTTTTTTCAAAGCATAGGTGGCCCTAGAATATGATGGTTAATTCTGAAAAACAAACAAACAAATATACTGCCAGGGGTATGGGTATAGCGGATAATTTGAATTCATTATGGAAGCAAAAAGATGGCACTGTAAATGGGCCAATGAGCTATCCTAAATGCAGAGAATGATAAATATTGGTTACAGCAGGGCATGTGATTAAAAAACTGTTATTGGAGACATGGTTGTGATTGCTAGTGATACAAATTTGTTTGCTTCTATGGGTATATCCACAGACATGCAAAACTGGAATGGGAAGGTTCAAGCTTATGCCTATGGCAAACATAGGAAAGAAGTTATAACTTGGTTTGTTTGTTATAATTTAAGAATATCAAGTGGATAGTAATAAGGGCAAGAGTGAAAGTGAAAATTTGGAGTAGTTTCACCAAAAATGAAGATTCCCCTCTAAATCACCAATTTACTAAAAGGAGAATACATTGGGAGGCACAGTTATTAAAGGTTGCATTTTGAATTCGTGTGAGTTTTTAAAAACTCCCCTAAACACCCACCAATTCGAAATTCAACCAATGGAAATGGATTTTTAAAACTGAATTTTTAAAACTCTGATGGATTAAAACAACCCGCAAATTTTAATTGAATTTGAATCAATTTGAAAAATACTTGAATTTCAGGAAGGCTGCAAACAGTTCCAAATTGATCCCTGGACCTCTCCCATTGACTTAAACAGCAATTTGGCAGGTTTTAGCTGGCGAATATTTGAATTTGAATTCTTAAAAGGCCAGAGTATGATAAATAACAAAGACCGAATTTGAATTCTTTAAAAAACTTGAATTGAATTTGAATGACTCCCTATTTGAATTTTAGTTTTGACCATAAAATAGATTAGAAAATTCCGTTCGACCCTTTATAAATCTGCCTCAAGTTTTGGAGAATTAACTTCTCAGTGGTGAAAATTCTGTTTTTGCTTAAATGAAACTCTCTTCTTAGGTGAACTTTCTCCAGTGAATATTCTCCAATTTACTAAGAGCACAAGAATGTATTTTCACCAAGAGAAATTTCTCCAGGTTCTGCCTGGTGAAATACCATCATAAAGCTAAAGCAGACACTTTTACATTTCATTGTCAACATCACTCTTTCCATGCTAGTTTTCCCCACTACTGTTCCATGGGAAATATATAATAGTGAATTTTCACAAAGAATTTGAAGCAGGAAAAAATTAACCACATTTCTCTTGAGAAAGTATTCTTGTGATATTAGGGAAATATGAGATGTGTTGTGAAAATTCACCTGGCTAATTGAGATGAACTTTGGTGCAGTTAGATGGAGAGAAAGTCCCCGAAGTCAGAATCAAATCCTGTAACATCCACAAACTGCCAAAGTTTTACTCAATAATACTTGTGCAGTAAACTTTCTTATTAGATTAGAATCCATACAACTACTGTACTGTTGTCATGCCTTTTATACCATCTGATTTTTTTAAAGTCAGAATACCTGTTGATATAAATTAGGGATCTAAGGCTTTAACTATGGTTTAGCTGCTATTCTAATGCAAAGATTCAGACACTTCTGCCATTACCATAACTCATTAAAGGGGACCCATCATCCAAAAAAATGATTAAAAATCCCATTTTATCACATTGGTCAAGCTAAATGAACTTTAATTAAAGTATATATATTATTTATATCCTGCTTCCTTCCGTCTGGGAATTCATAATAATAGGAAGCAGGCAGTAGCCATGTTGCGGACACTGTTATTAAGGCAAGCCTTGCATCAGCTCAGAATCTTGTTTGTGCACCAGACTGGGTGACCCGATGTTCATCCATATGCCCTGGCTACACAATTAAATGGTGAAGAGAAGGGGGAATGTGTGGAGAGCAGTGACATGTAGGAAGAGCTGAATGGAAAGTGAAAGTATTTGTCTGCCCCTCCTCTATGCCTAAGGCACAGACAATATTTGATTGACAGCTGAGATTTTTAAAGGAGCTTACAACAGCTATGAAAATATAGATCTTGAATTTCATGTTTAATTTGAAAAGGACTTTTATTATACAGTTTTGTGTGTCTGGGTGACAGGTCCACTTTAAGGCCTAGGGGGTTATTTACTAAAACTCAATTTTTCTGGTCTGGCTTTTTGGGGAAAAATCTCCCATTTTTCATGGAAACACCCCCCCATACTGAAAAAATCCAAAAACCTAGCATCTGAAACCTGTCAAGGTCCTGTATGAGTCAATGGCAGATATCTCTATCCCAATTTGAAGATATCATAGTCTGTGCTGCGTTTAGCTAGATCAGTGCTGTCAAATATCTATGGTACCGACGGCCAAACTTTTTTCTGGCCTACGTGGTGGAGAGCCACGTAGTGGTTATTGAAAAAAGCTGGGTCAGGGAAAAAAACTCTATAAAATTAAGTGAAAGCTCGACGTTTATGAATTTTTCAAACTTTACTCCCAAATCGCTCTATTTTTTAGGGTTATCACCTCAAAAGCACAACTAGCTCAGGACTGTCCAACTGGAACCCCTTCTGTGGCCCTCCATGAGAGTCTGCCTGCTGTCTGCTTACCATATGTAAGCTTTAAAAGGTACCACTACAGAGAGTAACTGGCCCCTGCATTGTTTAATATTTAAATTCAGACTAATCCCCTGTATTGAGTTTTTCCGCAATCTGATTTATTTGTGTAATTTTATTAATAAATAAGGTCAAATAGAACATGGGAATTTGGTCATGGTTTTTTAAAATAATATGAGATACATTTTTAATAAATAGCTCCCTATGTGTACTAGACAATCATGTAAACATTAAAAAACACAATAGGATATTTCTTCCAATAAGGATTCATTATATTGAATCAAGTACAATGTACTGCTTAATTATTACAGAGAAAAAGAATATTTGCATTAATGGATCCTATATCTGTATTAATATTTGTATGTTTACTGATATAACTCTAGAATCATTCTTTTAATATTACTCAAAGCAAAGTGTAGTACAGGCCACACAGAGGCCTTTTTAGGCGAAGGCTAAATAAAGAATCAGACTAAATAAAGAATCCAACAGTCATTAAAGGAAAACTATACCCCCAAAATGAATACTTGAGCAACAGCTAGTTCATATCAAAGTAAGTGACATATTAAAGAATCTTAACAAGCTGGAATATATATTTAAGTAAATATTCCCCTTTTACATGTCTTGCCTTGAACCTCCATTTAGTGATGCGCTGTGTGCTGCCTCAGACCAGAAATATTTCAACTTTAACTGTAATAGGAAGAAGTGTGGAATCAAAAGACACAACTCTGCCTGTTAATTGGCTCATGTGACCTAACTTTATAGTTTGTTTGGTATGTTCATGTGCACCATTGAATCATATGATCCCAGGAGGCTGTCATTTTTTAAAATGGCTATTTTCCATTTATGATTACCCAATGGCACATGCTACTAAAAAAGTATATTATTATGAAAATGGTTTATTTACATGAAGCAGGGTTTTTATGCAATATCTTTTTATAGAGACCTACTGTACATTGTCCAGGGGGTATAGTTTTCATTTAAGTAGCAAACATGGTAATTACAGCAAAGTGAGGTAATTTTCAAATGTTCACGGTTTTCTACATGTGAATTATTTAATTTGGCTCCATAAACTATTTTGACGAAAGATTCAGAGCAGTGGCTATTGTAAGGCTTCATTTGAGTAGATGTCTGTGTTATGATTATGTTGCCATTTAGGACCTCTCACTGATGTTTACAGTGGAGTGACATATAACAATGTGGTATATCTTTCAGTGTACCAGGATCTTTATGTGGATGAGTTTAAAAAGGCCTATTACAATTTGAAATATGAACAAGAATTGGGCTTGGCTTTTGGGATTGCAATATCTGTGTAGCAGGAAGATTTATCTGTTTGATTCAAAATAACTTAGATACTTTATTGGGAGGAACATTGGTACCACTGTACAAGGCTTTGTCATGTTTGAGAACCAGAAAAAAGACATGCAGTGCTAACCTTTTAGTTCTAGGAAATTCTGAACATCATACATGTACACTTTATTCTGATCTATTCTGATATATCATTTTGTGCATGTTTTTCTTTCACGCCAAAATATAGTTAAATATAGTAATTTTATAAGCTGAACAAAACAAAACTCATACAAATAATAGCATTCCCTCATAAAAGTACATACAGTACTTATACTTTATTTACAGACACAGCTGTGAGAGATTTTAGTGTGGGATTCCACAGGTAAGTGATTACAGCAAGGAAAGTGGGTTGTGTGAATCTTAGAGAACCAATTTAGTTAGCAAGGAATGTATCCAGAGGTGTGGATTAGTGATGGGAGAATTTATTCGCCTGGGGAGAATTCATGGGGAATTCTCGTAATTCGCCGCAGGCAAATACATTTGCAAAACACCAACACCAGGAAAACTTCGCCTGACGAAAATTTGTCCGTTCCAAAAATGGACGCTGGTGTCCAAAACGAGATGCTGTAGTGTTTCGCAAATTTTTCACCATTTCGCAAATTTCTCTACAAATTCGCAAAAAATTCTGCGAACTGAAACGCCCCAGATTCGCCGATCACTGGTGTGTATGAATAAAGGGGTTTGAAAATCATGAGATGATGTAAATATAGAAGTAAGTATATTCTTTGCTTAATGAGCAGTCCTAATCAAGATGTCTACAGCAAAATTAACCTGTCATCTGTTCTTTAAAAGAAGGTGGTTGTAGAAGTAGAGTTTAAGACAGAATGCAGATTGCAATAGTTAAGGTAGGATAGGATGAGGGTATGCATACATATCTTAGATGTTACTTGAGAGGGAAATGAAAGGATTCTGGAAAAAGCAACAGGTTTTTGATCTTTTGATTTGATGTTCCTAGAGAACAAGCCTAGACAGCATGCTAAGCCAACAGAATAAGTGAGCATTCCATCCATAGTAATAATAAAGAGGCAGGGGAAGGGCAAGGTCTGGAAATATGATGAGTTTAGTATTTGTTAGGTTTAATTTGAATTGGTGTTGATTCATCTAGGACTTTATACATGGATAAATAAATGTGGACGTCATCAGAATACAGATGCTATTTGAAGCCAAATGGAATAATTACATCACATCCAACTGTTCCAGTGCCATTTTACATAAATAGCACCAATAGCACCGGTTTTTGCTAAATATATCGAATGTTACATGACATAAAATTTCTGGCATTAAAATGTGTTGCTCCTTGTATTACAACAACAGAGATCTAGACATTGCATCAGCTGTACTTGCATCATGTATTTCAGAATATATCAATATAATGATCAATGTCTTCATAATGTTTGTGTTATACCATCTTATACTTTGCTTATTAATTAATTTATTAATTAATAGACTTAATGGTGTGCGATGAACAAATGTTAGAACATAAAAAATATGTGCCTTCTTTGAGCAGTTACTTTTTTAAAATATTAATGACGGGGTTCTTGATTACTTGGCAGAACCAGATTTTGGCTAAACTAAAAGATATACTGCAATGGAAGTTAGTTCTGCAAATCTGTCTCTGCTTGATATTTATGTCTATGGTATATGTGTGACAAAGTGATGATGACCCTTTCAAATTTATACACATAAATAGGGCATAGCTCCTTTGCAGGATGTAATACTCTGTATAAGAACAGGAAGATGTCATATAAAAACTATTTCCAGATGACTCTCATCCTTTCAAAGCAGCAGAGACAATCTCATCTGTAACCTAATTGGTATAAATGTGTTTGTTCCTCTTCAGAAATATAATTGTTTCAGCGGAAAGAGGACAGGAAGTATTCATTTGGATTATTATGAAATAAACCTCAGTGACATCAGTGTTTGTACTTGGTTTAAAGGAAGGATAACTCACACTATGATTTTTTATCGTAAAGATGCCTGGCTCACTGGTCGGAGTAACATGATTGGTGGTCTCAGTCTCATTTTCGAATTAATGCTTTTGTCCAAGTTATTCTTACTCTAGGTGGCATGTTGTTATATTTCAGTTTTAGAATGCTTATAAAGTCTTGCAGCAGGTAGTACATTGCATGAAATTAGTCAGGACATGGACATTCACTGGGATGACTTCACTGTTTAGCAGGTACAATAAGAACTATTGGCACACAAAGAAAAGGGACCTTTGTGCTGAATGCCAGCCATGAGGCTGAACTATATGATAATAGCTGTGTGATTATGTCCTCTTGCAGACCGAAGTTCTCAGTTGTCAGGTTAAAGTGATATGTAATGATATGCGTATATGTAAGGGTGGACACCAATGACCCACCCATGTGCCACACTTACAAAATGAGTGCAAAAAAACTGGGCACAATTACACACATTGTTGCAAACACAATCTGCACAATTGGTAGTATTCAACATGAGGATAAGTTAGTGGGACTGCTTTCAATATCCCACTACAGAAAAATATGGTTCTTTGGTTTAGACTTTTATAAGCTCAAGGTGCGGAACAAGAGGGCTTAGGCTTCCATCTCCATTATATTTCCATGCCATTATTAAACACTGTTAAACACTGATGGTGTGTAGAAACTGAAGTGGCTACTTATGAGTGGGCTTTGGGGCAGTAACTTCAAGCTTAGCAACATTTTTCATGTAAATTCCCCCATATATTGCATTTTCTATAATGGCAAAAAAAATTGAATTCCTAACCCCAAATATTAAGGAAACGTTTTCACTGGTCAATGCAGTAGGTGAACACCATGTGTGGGGTGATTCATTTTATCCCCTTTAATGATTGAGGGGCAACATACACAATTGAAACATGGAAAATAACCTGTGTTTCGTTTGCTCAAAAACCTCTGAGTGCCCTTGATTGTAGGTTCTATTTCTGACGGGCATATTGTATCCCTGATGCTTTTACCTTTCTTATAGCTAAATTCCAGTGGGTCTGGAAGTACATTTCCTAAGACCTTGTCCCATAGTATGATAGGCCAATATCTCCTGATTATTCGTTCAATGTCTTTACTTTGCCCACGAAATGTAGAAACAAAAGGCACTTGTGTGTTCTTATCTTTTTCCTTTAACTGTTAACAATTCACTTCCAGTGTCAGACTGGGGGGCCCAGGTCTTTAGCTTCAGGGGTCCCCACACCATCCCCTAGCCACTAACAATGAAGTGACACCGCTGTCAACACCAAACAATAAAGTGACACCACTTTTAACACCACCCCCCATAGCTCAAATTTTAGCACGGCCGGAGAGGGAGAGCAGGAGCAGGTCTGGCCTGGCGGAGTTCCATAAGCTTTTTCCTGGTGCCCCTCGAGGCCCAGTCAGACCCTGGTCACTTCTGTCTGTCTGTGACACTTCAATGGCATATTTATTAATGGTCTTTTAGTTATACATTAGCCTCTGTTGGTGAATCTTTCTGGTTGTCAGCTGCATTTGTGTAGTGTTGGTGTCTTGGAAGAAAACCTGCTGCTCTTATGAATTGGCATTTAGGGATGGCTTTAATAATGCTAGGTGCATGGTAGCTTGTTGCATGAAGTATATTATTCCTATATGTTATTTTACAGTAGGGGCTAGTGTGAATTTGGCCATCTATTATTTTTAGTTGGAAGTCTAAAAATTTTAAAGTTTCTAGCCCTACTTCCATAGTGAATTTGATTCTGGACCTTATTAGCCATTCGAATCATCTCCTCAAATAGGTGTACTAAACCTTTCCAAAGTAACATATCATCTACAAAGCTAAAGTATCCATGTAGCTGTATCTTGAATGGGCTTTCTAGAAATAGTTTTTTCTCTATGTAGCAGACAAAAAGGTCAGCAAAAGAGAGTTCAACGCCAGCACCTATCAATGTCCCTTGGCGTTGCCAATAAAAGTTTTCTGCAGATCTGAAATAATTTTTTTGTAAAACTAGAGACAGGCAATCAATGAAGAAATAAATCAAATGGTGTGGCAAGTTAGTGTCAAGTAGTGCCTGTTCAACCACTTTAACACCTTCAGCCTGTGGAATTGATGTGTACAGAATTTCTGGGTCTAGATAGTCATATTTATTTAATTTACATAGCAAATCAGTGTTGTTTTTCAGTCATGTTGGTATATCATTAACAGCTAGTTGGAAATAGTTATCAACAAATTTAAAAAGTGGTTCTAAAATTGAGCCTATGCCCGATACAATTGGTCTGCATGGTAGTTTATTTAATGACTTGTGTATATTGGGAAACAGGTAAATTACCGGAATACAGGGGTGTTCGGTAATCAAGTATTCCTTTACATGTAAGAGAACCACATCATTCTCATATGCTTGTGCCACCAATATGTCAATTTATGTTTTGATACTGAAGGTGGGGTCAGTGTTAATCTTTTTATAATGGTCAGGTACTGAAAGTTGATGGGATGCTTCTGTCATATATTTAGCTTTATCCAAAATGACAGTAGTCCCACCTTTATCTGCCTTATGTATACTGTAACTATTGACTTAGGGGGAAATAAAATTAAAGTCACAAAGAGAAAAACAATTCACGCTAATAAGAATTAAAATGCACATTTGGCAATGTAATATTGTTCCTTAAACTGTTAATGCATTGCAAATTTTAATTGAGCACTGCGAAATTTAATTGCGTACTCTTACTAAGTGCTTGAAGGTGTTGTAATCTTTTGGAGCAAACATAACTTTTTCAGTAAGAAGATTTATTACATTGCACATTGGTGCAAGCTATAAAATTCACGAACTTTCTTCCACTGTCGGAAGTGGTCGTTAAACAGTTTCCGGGTTCGCAATAGCTATATTAAATTTGCGCAAAGTAAAATTTGTTCCCACAGAGGCATAACTTTTCGCATTGTGAATAGTTTTTCCATTACCGACTTAATTACATTTCCCGATTATTGTTTTTAAGGCAGTTAAGGCTTTCCTTTCCGTAAAAAACATTTTATTGGATGTTTAACATTATTATCATCCCACAATTTAATGAGTAATGGATGTCTGGGACAAATGTGCTATTCTTCTTAATGTTACCTCTATGACCAGTATTAGAAAATGACGTTTAAGCTTCAGGCCCCTGATACATTTTTGAAAGGTACTGTCTCAGTAGGATTCTAGGACAAACTATTGCATTATGGGCAAAATACAAATGGATTTGCATGCATTTATTTGCCTTGTACCTTACATTTGGGTTCATAAATTAGTCATTTTGTGTCTTGAAGAGACATAAAGTTTTGAATTTTACTTAAAATAGTTAATTTTACCATACTTAATGCTGGCATCCAATCAGAGAAGAGAATTCCCTACATCTGTAATGCAGTGAAATCAATGAAAACTGTGTACCTACAGTAATTATGAGAGTCACCATTTCTCATTGAAACTCCAGAAGTGCTGTATATCTGAGAAAAACAAAAGGACAGGATGGGAATTGAAACACTAATACAATATAAGCTAATCATGTCTCTTTAATTGGAAAGTGGTAATAAAAGGTAATTAAGTTTAATATGCAATTTCAATCACATGAGCATAATGTGATGCATTAGAATTCGATTGTACAAAAATATTTATCGCATTTACAGTTGACTCAATTTGTTTCAATAATGTAAAATTGAATTGTGTTTGATTAGAGAAAAGTTTATATTTCTCATTTATATTAAAACTGTTCATACAGAAAATGAAAATAAAATTTTCCTTTATTATATAGAAATAAGTAATGATAACACATTTAATATAACAAGCATAATCAGTTCAGGGTTAACTTTCTGCCAAATTTAGAAGAAAATATAACCAGTACCAGTGCTTGTTTTATTGTAATTTAGACTGAATTGATCAGTTAAAGATCACTATACCCTCAGTTTTTATTGCAGAATTGTGCTCAATTAACAGAGTAGCTATTGTTCATATTTCCACTGTAAAGGTGTCAGTTAATGGCCTTTTTCTGATCACGCCCCTAATGCTGGTCATGCCATGCACCCTGGCAAATTAAAGACTCCCCATCTGGTTGCTTGTTATGGTAATATAGCAAAGTTGAAGCTGATCCTAACCAGTCCTATAGATGCTCCCACAAGACTATAGAAGAATAATCAGAAGTGGTAGAAGTTTCACTGGGGTACCTAGGACTACATATGGAAGGAATAAACTCCTGAAGACTAAATTGCCAGTGCTACAGCAATGCTGTCAGGCTAAAAAAAGAGTAGCCAAGCAGCACTCCTCTATTTTCATAAAAATTGGACAAAGCCTTTGGTGACATCATTCTGACTCCTGATTCTGATGAAAAGGAAAAGAGGAAATGTTTGGTAAAAAAACATGGTACATAAACCTGCTTGAATTGTAAACCTGCTACAACTGTGTAATTTCTACATCATAAGCCTCTCATCACCATAAGTCAAATGAAATTGCTGTAATGTACAGTATATAGCACATGTTGTCTGCTCCTTGAAAGTCCCTTTGGGCTATTATACATTACATAGTGTGCATGCCCTTTTGCATTGATGGCTATTATACATTAGACAGATATCCAGGCTAGTGACGTTAAGAATAAGTGAACCAAAGGGATGATTCTAAATGATAAACCTGGCCAAAACCCAAACAGGTACAGTAGTAATAAGGCAAAATAGTTTCCCCAACCCAGATAAGTTGGGGAGTCACAGTCAAAAGCCCCTGTTGCAAAATAAGCCCTAAAGGTCTTGAGGTTAATTTTTATGTTATATGAATTAGGTTTTGAATATATTTCAGATGCTCCATTCAACTGCTTAGGTTGTCACTTTGAGCCTTTTATATTTTGTAGCATGGTAGGTATTTCCATAGTTTTCTGTGCATTTCACACATAGTAGCATTGACCAATGCCTACTGTATACTTGGCAGCCTATGATGGACCTTCTATACTTTTTTGATCTTAACCAAAAATTATGGCCTTTTAAGAGTTTATGAAGTGAAAGCAGGGCTGTGATGAAATGGTGGAGACATAAAGGTTTAAATATATGCCCACACATGTACAAATAGGGTTTAAAATACCTTCTACCTCAAATATGAGACAGATTAAAGAATTGTAATAACTCAGTCACAATAAAGCTACCAACTTTATTGTCTTACATCTACAATGCACTTTCATTTTATTTGTAGTGGAAAATATACAGTCAGCATCTAATTAGCCAACATAAAACACTAACAGGCAAGAAAAACACACCAGAGGGCTAAATCAGGTTGAAGAAACACTAATCCTTCATCTAGAGCTTTGATATTAAATATTTAGAAGTCAGCTGAATACAAATCAATAATCACACCCTTCAGGGATGGGGTTTATTATCTAAAATCAAGAAGGCTCCATATTGATGAAGGCACAATTGCCTCTCCCTTTTTGATGTGACCTTGGTGCCAATTCGATCGTTATAATTTTTAGATCTTCATATCAACAACTAGTTTCTGGTGCACAGTAGGAGGTCAACCTATGCTTTTTGAAAACCTTCTAGATATTGGTTAGATGTTCTTTAGTTTTTTCATTCAATAACCTTATGTTATTCCTGACTAGTGATGGGCGAATCTGCATTGTTTTCGCTTCACAAAATGGCAAAAATGTCATATTTTCTGAGATAATCATTGAATCAGTTAGACTGGACTAGTAGCAAATGTGCAAGCACATAGTTCTCAACTTTTGTTCTCTCAATCATAAAAATGTAATGCCTATGCCATTCCATCCCTCTCTCATACTCTTTTCCTCATACATATACACCAACTCCTAAACCATCACTCTATTCAGTGTCTATTTTCAGGTATTTCATAAAATAAATAGAGGGGGAAAATATTTAGCAGTGATTATATAACATATATGTCAATCCCTGCACCAATGAAGTTTACAATCTAAAACAAAGTCAATGTTTATACACATATTAAATAAAGCTTTGATTTACATTGCCAACCTAGTGTGAGTTGCGTCAAAAGAATTTCTCTGGAAATTCGCAAATTTTGCGGCGAAGCGAAATTGGGGAGATTCGCCCATCACTACCAGTCAGCAGCAAATCTTATTTACACACTCAGACTTGTGACACCATCATTGCAAAGCTAAGTAATCACACCAATTCCATTATTCAAAGCTCATACAGTTGTATACATATCGATACCTGTATCTGCTAATACATTTTCCTGGAACCAAAATAACGGCACTGAGCCCAGTCTATGTTTACACTTCTTTATTGACCCTCAGTAACTATGAGCAATTTTGAGGATTCAGAATGTTAATTTAATGAAATATACCCTCACCGAAAAAATTCATTGAAATACGTAGGTGTCCATAGGAAGGTGAAATTAAATTAAAAATAAGATGTTTTTTGTCCAAATTGATCTTGATGCAAGGATGACAGATGAGTGAGTCAATCTTGACATGGGGGGTGGGGCAGTCAATCTTGATGCAGGCATGGAAGGCCAGCAAGTTCAGGATGTAGCATGAGAGTCAATCATGATGCAGAGCATTTCTTTGGCAAAATAGACTTGCTAAAATCCATGGCAAAACCAAAAATCTTGCTGCAAATCTTTTCGAGGTACGGGTGCACTGAATCCAGGATTTGGCCAAATCTGAGCCTTTTTTCAACAGGATTTGAATCTAAGACTATGGCCTAACTCAATCTGAACCTTACAAAATGTCAAAAAATTTCCATTCACATGCTTGCTAATTCTTTGGTTCGTGAAAGAATTCAATTCAGGATCTGGGACTCGGACAAATCCCGAAAAGTAGGGTTTGGTATTTCTCTAGTATCAGGCAAAAAAGTCTGGTCATCCCAAGAAAGGTCTACATAGTCATAATCCAGATCTGAAAGCCATCTGAAGTGGTCTCTTGTTTTTTTGTTAAATGTAAAATCCAACATGAACAGCACAAAAAAATAATGCATTGCACTTTGGCAATAAATTTCCACCATGAAAGTGACCCAAAAGAAGAACAACTTTTTGGGAGGAGAAGTCCTCCTTACATCAGGATTGTCCTTCCAAAACAACTTTGTTCGCAAGTCATATCAGTGGCAGCAATAAAATATTATAAAATTAATCCCGCATGGACAACTCGTGTTATAATAGTTGTAGACAGACCTGTAAAGTTAAAGGAGTGTTGGTAGTTTCACATATGCTTGCCTGAAACACCCTTAAAGCCTTAAAGCCTAAAGGCTGACTTATGACCACTTCAGTCGCAGAAAAATTTGTAACGTCCATAGAAATATACATGATGAATGAGAAACTATAAAATGTCACTGAAAAGTTCTGATAGCTGCAAAATTATTTAAAGCCACCATGCAGAGATTCTACTAAATCTAGCTGTATAATTTGAGGCAAGATGTTATTTTATAACCAAATTGTCTCTTAATACTGACAGAACAAAGAAATGAAAATAGTGGATACGGTTTAAATCACTCCTGATAACTACAGGGAAGTGGCTTTTGTAACAATAGGTCAAGAACTTGTTTACACAGTGTACCTGGGAAATTAAGTCGCATGCAACAGGTCTATGATGACAGGTCACTTTAGATTGGAGTTTAATTTATGAAGATTGCTTTACCTGGGGCTATGGTAATCTAAGCCTTTGGAGTAATTCACATGCAGACTCATTTCGAATGCAGTCAAAGACTGCCGTATTTCACTATGACAATGTAATCACAGATCCACATTAAAAAGTCATTATTGTTTAGAATCCAGGTTGGTTTGAAAAACACTTACTATAAAATTCAACAGCCTTTGTAAATTACGAAAAGGTTTATTCAACATTACAAGGTGCTTTGATTTAATTCTGGAACTTACCAGTCTATTGATTGTATAGGTATTCCAAGGCCAGTGCATTTATGTGAAATAACTGGTTAATGATCTTAGTAATAAACTGCGTGCTGCTGGTATATAAAAATATTACATGTTTATATTTTATGTAGCTTTACAAACAATCTGATGTAGTGGAATTCAAGTGTAAACTTTAAATATCCTTTTACAGTACTTCTAGAGAAGAAGACATCAAACAGTAAAACACGTTAATTCATGTGGTTGATGCTCTCTGTCCCTGTTCAAAGCCATTTGCATAACACTTTAGTTTTGTTAGCAATTTCGCTATGCATTCAACTGCATATAAAATGGTTCCAAAATAAAATGAATATATTCTAAAGCTTTTAGCATTCAAAGGAATAAGTAAATGACTTGGAATGGAGTACGATCCGAAGCTAGAGGCAATAACCTTAACTGGCAATATAAAAATGTGCCGTGCCTCTCTCATAGTAACTTAACTCAAATGGAAGTTCAATAGTGAAATATTTATTGCAAATTTTCAATCTTTATTTATTTTTTAAAGGACTGGGCTAATTTTGTCATTGGGCTTGGTAGAACATAATGTAATTGTGAAATAAAGGATCCTTTACTGACATTAAAGGTTAATTGCCATTTTATTTCTTATAGAATTTATATAAATATATAAAATTACATTATGGCCAGGAACACAATTGTAAATTTCAAAGGCAAACCACAAATTCTGCCTCACACTTTATACAAGCTAGACCTCATTAAATTATTGCATATAAACAGGCTATTTTGATTTAATTATTTATTTGGAGATTTCATTGTAAAATAGTAGCTCACACAGAAACTTTAAGGTCTCGATATATGTAAAATTAATTCACAGTTCCTATAACTGTGGACCTTTGCCAACTTTCTTGGGACAGTTTCCTGGTCCCCAAATGAATCACACAATGCATAAGATGTCAGTAACTTTGTTAGGACAAATTGTGCTTTGGTTAGTTTGGTGGTAAAAGAGCTAACATAAGCTATTGACAACATTAACATGTTGCACACTAAGAGGTAATAGCTATGAGGGTTACAGGGTTGTTTATATTCTTATTATTTATTGTACCATGTAATTATCCCATAATTTTTTATTTTCTTTTCTTTCTTGTTTTCTGGCATATTTCATATATGTATAACAACTATAAATAAAAAGTTATAAAGGTTATAAAAAAATGGAATATGGTTTCATCATAAGTTTAAATGAATATTGTTCATACTTGTCTTATCTAGATGGGTGTTAAAATAGTTTTTTAATCTAATAGGTTGATGTTTTTGTATGTCTATGTTTTTATTAATTTACCTATATAATTTCATGCTTTACCCTTAGGTGGCAGTGCTAATAAATATCTTCACATGGATCATCAATAAACACACGCTGAAGCATTCCGAATCCTGTGACTAGGCAACGTTTCAGGCCAACTCCCTTTCTCAAGCAGACAGTATGTATAAGCCTGTGAAAGGGTGTTGGCACAAAACATTGCCTAGTTTGTTGGCACAATAAACCACTGTCACAGGTTTTGGAGTGCTGTAGCATGTTTCTTGGAGTTATCAGTGTGTCCCTGGCCGGGGGACCAGCAGCTTGCACCTGCTGCTACAATAAGCAATGAGTTATAGTTGAGCATCTCCCACATTTAATTTCACATGCATCGGGGGACCCTAGTGAGGGTCAAAACATTTACCTAAATACATTTTTTTCATTGTTCATAAAGTTCTTTGAGTGAGTGCACCAGCTTCTATTTGTAATTTATATATATATATGCTTCTATATATAATATATACTCGAAAAAAGGCCAGCAACACCGAGTAATCTTGTGAAAAACTTCAAAACTGTATAAAAAAAGTGCATGAACAGGCAAATAGTAGAAAATTGGAGCACTCATGGGACTTATAAATAAGTAATTTATTGGTGGTTATTAACATTTCTGTCCCAGTAAGGGAAACCAAAACAAACCCACATTCCTACAACCTAACATAGACTGTCACATGTGGATTGGTCCAGAGACACAACCCAATGACATCACAGGTGCATGATGTATAGGTAATAGGTCATTATACATTTAAAAGAGTTGTACACAACTTCACATGTATGCTAAACACTACAGGAAATGCTTATCAAAGCAATCGAACAGGGAGAAATAGTGCCACTATTAAGCTATAAGGGGAGGGGCAGTGGATGCGGAAATGGTGGATGTGTAAAAGGTAAGAGGCAGTAAGAGGCAGTCACCAGCCCAAAGCTTTATCCACTTAAAACACAATGAGAGGAGGATGGGGAGAAGAAGAGGGATTTTTTTAGTTCTCTACTTCACTCTACTTCTTTGATTCTGCTGTATTTATTTAGTCTGGGACAGGAAGTAAACAAAAGAAATGATCTAGTAAATGTGTAGAATCACTGAAAAGATATTCAATCCACTTACAATTCAACTTAATATTACCTTTTAGTATGCGCTAAACAATGTCATTGCAACTGGTCTCATTTCCTAATTGTTCACATGCTCTGGGAGACCATAAGGAAGTGAAGGAAATGTAGCAATGACTGGAAAGTTTTAATTTGCAAGCGGTTGTGGGAAATGTAGTGTAGAAAGTGATTGGAGAGCAAAAGGATTCTTCACCAAAATTGCACAGTGAACTTCTTGGATATGTACTTTCCATTCTACATATCTTTATTATCATTACTGATACTTGATGATCTTATTATGTGCTTCTACTATTACATTAAAAAGTAAATGCTATACACAGCATTAATATACATTAAAATACTAATTTGAAGTATTGTTGCTTAAGTAACAATGTAGCCCATGACAGATCAGATCTAGTTAAGAGAAATGCAAAGAGATGGTTCCTTTATGTGGCATCAAAGTGTGGTAATCCATCCCTGTCCACTAATGTTTATAAACATATTGTAAACAAGCAGAAATGATCAGCTGCTCTCTCTGGGGGTAACAGATGTATCCTTAACACTGATTAAGTGTTTTGTTCTGCTTGAAAGTCTGTCAAAGGCTGGTGCTTGTATTAAAGCAGAGAAAAGGAGAAGGCAGATGACAGCTTCATATTCTCTTGGTCCTGCGAGTGCTCTTGGGAATCTCACATGGCATTTAGATGTCTATGTTCCTCGTCCAATTTTTAAGCTTTTAATAGGATTCACCAGCAAGCTTAAACTTTAAGCATCAGGATTTATTTTGAGGTGGAGCTAAACACGTACTAAGGAAAGTTCTAAAGTGTCAGTGAATTGCAATTATGGTGCTAATTACTAAGTAAAAAAAAGTAACACACTACAGCCTGACTTACACAACTGAATTTCTCAGCAAAGGTTCAGAGCAAAAAAGTATTTCAAATTAAGCAAATGGCTTATTTACATAAAATGAAAGTTAAACCTGAGCAGAAAATAGCAAGTCTCATTTCAATCTTACCTATTGGGTGGTACGTTTAATTACAGCTATACACAACATGTTTGGGTAATTTTTGTTTTTTATATGTGAATTCATCCTTAATTATGTGCTGTTAAAGGTGTTGACTGTCAAAAAAGAGACCTCAAGCTGCCTTCTGAGACCTTGAGCTGCCTTCTGACTTCCCCCAGCCCTGCAATTAGAGAACAGCTATGATGCTGTTTACAAGCCTGTATTGCCCCTGTCCACATACAGATGCAAATAGTTGTTTGCAGTAGCTATGTTCTTATGAGGTTCATTAAAAGTTGTGGCCTTTTCAATCCCATGCTGGATATAGTTCTTTGTCTCCTAGTGCAAAATATGGGGAAGAAGGAGTTTAATGTTGGTTATGCATAACAAATATTCCCCCTGTTACCTTGACGCTAACTGCGAGTTTCCCAGTATGATAAATACATATGCTAGCTGATTACACCATACACACGCCAAGTTGACCCAGCTAGCAAACCCCTCAGGTGTAGACCAAATGACTTGTAAATATAGTAATAAATGCAAATTTTAAACTTTTTTCTTACATAAATGCCACAAGCACACATAAGGGTATAACATGAAATAAATAAGAAGAAAACTTCATCAAAAAAGGGACCTTAATATCAATGACTAGAAAACAGTAAGCCAAGTATAGGCTTTTGCTGCTGTGCCCTTTAAGACTAAAGTAACAATAATAACAACAATAATGATAAAATGAGATGAAAGTGATGTACTGTATATTATGTACTCCTATAATCTGATTTTTGAATGGTATGGTAAGAATGGTATTAGAAAAGGTTGGAAAAAGGTGTCTGGAAAATACTTAGTACTTGACATTTATTTAGCAAAGAAGATTAAAATAAATCTAAAAATACAAAACCCAATGGTACAATAAACCAAGAAAGCAACAATCAGGCTTTAATAATTTAAAACGTAACTTCTGCCTCTGACACACATTGTACATGATTGAAAGTTGCAGCTGTAGTGCAAACTGATATTATTTTGCTGGCTACTGTGCAAACAAGATGATATGGCCTCTTTCAGTGGTCTGCTTCCTTTATGCATTTTAGGCCCTTGTTTTGAGCGACACACTGGACACTGAATGGACTATGGCTTCTGTTTTGTTGTTACAGTTGGTGCCATTAGAATAGGTTGAAACTGATGGGCTTAGAGTATGTAATCTTAGGTGTTTCCCTGTGGTTTCCAAGTAGATGCTTTATTTCCTTTATTTTCCCCATATAGCAGTGTGTCTTTGAATCATGCCACTGCATTATTTAAACGAATCTCTGTCAGTACATCTGGAGGCAATCTTAGGTCACTATCCCTCAGGTTCTCACCTTACAAGGAAGAAACAAAAAATATGACACATGAATGTAATGTTAGTCGATGCTTCATCAATATTTGATTGTCATTAACTATGTACATATGCAGCCACTTGGATTTGTGTGTTAAATGCGTCGTGACTCAGGGTTAATTGAAGAAACTGTGTTATCTAAAGTTATCTTAACTCATTTAATGCATTTAACCTTTTCATTAGCATATCAAAGCACCATTGTTTTCAATGGTGAACTCTTTAATTGGATGGGATGCTGTGACACAATTTTCTGTGATAAGTGAGTTAAATGGGATGTCTGAGTAAAGTTATTCTGTGTCAAACGCACAATCCAAAGTAGCTTCATCTGTATGTTCATTCTTCCGTATTCTGTATGCTTGGCCACTAGTGATGGGTGAATTTATTTGTCTGGGGCGAATTCGCAGTGAATTCCCGTGATTCGCAAAATGCCTGTGAAAATTCTCCAGCGCCAAAAAACAAAGCACGTGCATCCAGAGATGTGTGCCACCCAGTTTTCGACGCCGGTGCCAAGTTTTTTTGATGCCAGCTCGAATGTGCACGGCATCCAAAACGAGATGCGCATATCCAAAATGAGAAGCCTACAGCGTTTTGCAAATTTTTCGATGTTTCGCGAATTTCGTGAAATTCGGCGAAGCAAAATGCCACATATTCTCCCATCACTATTGACCACTAAAGGAATGTATAACCACTGCATGTCATGCTTACAGAACTGAAGAAAATAAAGTATCTAGCTTAAGGCATGAGAGCTGGAATGTGAAAAAGGAAACTGTAAACACTAACTACTGACCAATGTTCTTTATATTATAAATGAACAGTAACAACAAAAAATTAAAGTTTTTAAAGTAACAAAAATATAATGCAGCGTTGCCCTGCATTGGTAAAACGTCTGTGTTTGCTTCACAAAACACTAGTACTGTTTATATAAACAAGTACAGAGCTTATCTGTTATCTGTTATTTAACCTGAGCCTTTTCTCCTTTGAATGGCTGCCCACATTACTACACAGCAGTTTATTTATATAAACAATTGTAGTGTTTCTGAAGAAAACATTGCAGTTTTACCAGTACAAGGCAACAATGCATTATATTTTAACTACTTTAAAACACTTAAATTTTTTGATGTTACTGTTCCTTTAATTCAGTGTTTTTCTTTCAGAGTGAACCTTGTTTATTACATCTTTCAAAGAATCAAAATGGTTCCTTCTTGAAAATGCAAACAATCCACACCATGCAAAACTCCAAGGTCTAAAGATTGTCTAAACAACAAGTAGACCAACTTTCTATTAGTAAATATACATTTTAATTATTTTGTACATTATATATTAAAGAAGGATAACAACAAATGCAATATTTAAGACAATATGGGGTAGGTATAGAGGGAATATATAAAATTATTATTGGCAAAATATTTCTACATCTTTTCTGCAAAAGATGACCTTTCATATGTTTTTAAAGGTCAAAATGGGGGGTGAAACTACTTTGTAGTATTTTATATACACTGTTATCATGCTCTGTCACATAAGCAGCCATATATTTAACAGCCAGGTTAACCTCCATAGACAGCAGCAGCTGGATAAGCCTTACACTCCAACTGTGACAGAATAAATACATTTATAAGGAGATGGGATGAAATGAGCATTTTGTATGCTGCTGTTGATAACTAGGGTTTTATCCAGATGGATTTGTCCTGTCTGTGGCATTGACTTGTCTTTAAGTCAGTAGGTCATTTCTGCATAGATAACCTAAAGTTACATTTACAAATGGTTTACTTTTATTTATGCATGGTCATTGATTTCTACTGTTATTATGCATTGTCACCGTTTTCTATTGGCTCATTAAAAATAAAAGACAAATATTTGCATATATCTTATGTTTGTAAGATAGTTAACATTTCAACAATCCATTTGTAAAGCAGACAAGACAGTTAATGCTTGTAACACCTACAAATGCTCTTTCAGCATCAGTTAGGAAGAAACATCAAAGTGCAATGGTAAAGCACCCTAAAATAAGAAAAAAAGGAGATCCTTGAACTTAGTATAAATCATACAAATGATAGTTTTAAAACTCATCCCTGGTTAGAACAAATATAGATACAGTCAAAAGGAAGAAGGAACAAATTAGATGTAAGATACTTTTTTATGAATATGTGTCAGGTTAATCAATCACTTGTAGCTTACCATATAAATCATTGGAGTGATATTCTTTTAAACTTTGAGTATGATTAGTGAAGTGTGTAATAAAAGTGAGATATCTTGTTTATTTATTCCCCATTTTATGGCAAATACATACATCCAGAGCAGGACGAATGACCATACTGTATATATGAAATACATGCTATTGTAATTGTAATAATTTGCTTTAATGAAATGACACTGGCAATGTATTTTTTCAGTTTCTAATATATATATATATCCTTGTATCCTTGATAAAGGCCCTTATGTGGGCCGAAACGTTGGAAATGCATCTGAGAATAAAATAACACATTTGTTTACTTGAGAATATGGAGTGCGGGTCCTTCAATCATCATATATACATATCATATATATATATATATATGTGTATACATATGATGAAAACATTTAAGAGAGTGGAGGTAAAGGATAGAAAGAGAAAAAGTGAAGAAGGGGCAAGTAAGGAAGAGAAAAGAAAGAGTGCAGGAAGTGAGAAAGAGAAGGGGGTTATATGTGTAACAAACAAAATAACTTAGATAATCCAACAATACGATGTAATAACATGTGATTATCAAAGCAAACAAGATATCTGAGACATATGCCCCTTATCACATTAGTTCACAGCATATTAATATGAGTATGGCACAGTAAGAGAGTCATAGGTTTTGTCCAGAGCTGCCATTTGTTATTTTTTTTTTGTGTTCCTAGTGGACAAACTAGAAGTTATTTAAACTTAGCATATTGGAATATTTATTTGGCCACTTAGAAGGGCTACATTTGGCACCCATTGCGGGGCACACAAAGGGTAAATTAAGCCACTCTTGCTTGCAGCTGCAGTGCACTAGGTCATAGGGAAAACAGAAACTTGATAGGATCTGGAGCCCTTTGATTATTTTGCCCTGTTTGTTCTTGCTGTGTTCTTCCTTTGTTGTAAAGTGTGAATCGAAACATTTATTATTATTTGCCATTAAGTGAGTACATTGCTGGTTTAAGTTGATGAATGAAAATATAAACTTCCTTTTTGTGCAATGTTATATTTGTAGTGGGAATGTTCCTAGTGGTCTACCATATATGCACTTGATAGAGACACACAGTTTAGGTTGAATGGTAATGTTTCCCCAAGGACAGGACTGCAAGTCAGAGAGAGAGAGAGATATTTGCTACAGGTAATGTCACTGTTTTGTGTTAACCACTTATTCACTGTTTAAAGTACAGTATGTAAGATTATTTTATGCTGAATTAAATTTCATTTTCTTTTTTAAGTAAAAGTGCTGTATCTATAGAATTTAATTCATAGAACGAAATCTGCTAATGCCATTGGCACAATCATTTTAAAATACATTTCTCTGTCAACAGCATCAGTAGATTCCACGCTATGATGGGCATTATTCAGATTGTTACCCTTAGGGGTAGAAACATAAAACTATAAGTTGGTTGGGTGGGTTTCTCATTTGAGGATCCCATGGCACAGATACATTCTGTCAAATAAATTGCATTTAATTCATTCGAGTGGGCAGAACCAGGCTTAGACAAAAACACAGTCTTAAATTCTGCCTCATCTTTCACTGAGAAAACAATGTAATTCCACTTTTTTTGCCAGCAGCTCTAATAGCATCTCACAATCTGTTTTAGTATTTCTCCAGCTCTTTTGACATTTTCAAACATGACTTCATTTGACATACCTAAAAATGCAGTTGACTGATCATATTCTATTTATTTCTTATATTATTACTCCCTAAAGGTCATAGTTATAAGTAAGAATTTTTTTATCATCCATATAATAATGTCAGCTGCTGTACTGTAAATCTAGAATGTGTAAGATAATTCACCCCTATGCAACTAATTTTCATTAGATAATACCTACATGGTGATTAAATAAACCATCACATAAGAGTTAATAGTTGGTTTGACCTCACCCAACACAATACGAGACCATTTCTGGCAACAGTGATCTCATTGTAGCTGTAATGACCTCAAGTAATTATTGTTAACAAAGAGATCTTCTAGTACTTAATGTGTATCACTGAATGAGCACCCAAGTCTAATGAACTCATCACACTGTGCTGGTCTTTAACCAGAAGCAGAGATTCATTTGGAAAATTAGAAAATAAAATGTATTACGAAGAGGAAGCCTAGTTGACAACATTTTTCTGTCTGGCATGAAAAGATAATGACATTGCTTTAAATGGCAAGCACATGACAAACAAGACTCTGGAGACTGAGAAGGTTAAACCATAATGTAAATTTTTTAAACAAAATGATAGTTTGTGGTGCAAGCAGTGCAAATCTGGTTAATCTTGGAATGACATTTAATGTTATATCAATAACATATTAGCGGCATAGGGATCATCGTATAAAATATGTGACTGCATCATTCAACATTAAAGTTCCATATAACCCATTCAAACTCACATGATGTTTATTTTTTACAGTATCATACTCCTAGGCTTGGCTAAACCTGTGCATAGTACATAGTTATATTTCCAGGATAATAATTTGAAGAAAGTCAAATTCAAAGTTAGGTTTCCTCCACCGGACACTCCTATATAATTTAATGAAACTCTAATATTGGAGTCAAAATTCCACTTCACCCTAACCAGTTAAGCACTTAAATATCCTGGCAAATATACATTTATTTATAGTAATTACCTCTTAAAATCTGTTTACGTGCATCAGCAATTAGTGTCTGACTTAACTATAAATCCAACAGGGACTTAAGCTTAACTGCAGACATGGGGTTTCCTAGCCAAAACCCGGGGCTGAAAGAGAAAACTTCACATGTCCCATTAACCTAATGCTTGTGGAATTCTTGTAGGGAAGAAGGCTGTGGACAGGCTACAAAGAGTCAAAATCAACTCAATATTCAGAAGAGTCAACCTGACAGGGTTAAGGCTGGGGACAGACAGGGAGATTCGGGGAGATTCTGTCGCCTGGCGTTTTTAGCAGGCGACAATCTCCCCGAATTTCCTTCTCCCTGTCTGCCGCTAGTATTAATGACAAAGCGCCAGCGCCTGTGCACACGCGGCGCAGCGATTTCCGGAATCGCCCGAAGTTTCCTCACGAAGTATCTTCGGGCGATTCCGGAAATCGCTGCGCTGTGTGTGCACAGGCGCTGGCGCTTTGTCATTAATACTAGCGGCAGACAGGGAGAAGGAAATTCGGGGAGATTGTCGCCTGCTATTAAACGCCAGGCGACAGAATCTCCCCGAATCTCCCTGTCTGTCCCCAGCCTAAGACTTTTGGAAGTCTTAATATGCCATAAAAGTTTAAGTATTATTTCTCAGCAGGTTTTGAAAGGCAAAGGACTGTGTAAACAGACTAGACAATATTTAAAATATAAACATAGCATAGTAGGAATAGTAAAAAATAATATAATGTATTCTATTACCACCATTGTCCCGATACTGTAGTCTTTTAAACTGTGTGTACATTCAGTCTTTTTTTAATACAAACTTGTCCTGCAAAAGACACAGTTGCTCTTTTCAAATGCTGGTGTTTTCTCTCCCATTAGCCTCCCATGGAAATCCATCACCAACCTCTGGAAAAAATCAGAACTGCTGTTCTGCTTGCTGCTTTCTTGTCTAATAGAAAAAGTCTGGAGATATAGATTTAATCAGGAGATATGCAAACCATTGATTTTTTTCTTATTAAAGCTAGAATGAGCTTTCAGTCAATATTATTGACTCACAGGCCTCAGGAAGACGAATTTCAAGTGGCATAATAGAATAAGCTACGTTTTGTATACATATAATATAGGAATCAACAGATAATGCACAGAATCTCCATTTGTTTAACATTTTAATGTTTATTAGAACATATATACACATCATTTGAGTGTTAAAAAGGCAAATACAGGCAGTCCCCAGGTTATGTATTAGATTCTGAATGTTTGTTCTTAAGTAGAATTTCTATGTAAGTTGTTACAGGTACATTTACCTATTAAATGCAACTTAAACAGATGTTTGTATTATTTTTTTAACCTTTCTGTACATTTTGAGTGACGATACATGGCACTCCACAGTAAACAACACACCCCATAGGGGGTTTGTGCAGGCTGTATTTAAGATAAATGTTAATAAATACCAAGCAAACCACCGTTGATATAGCCTCTGTTTGTCAGTGCAAGTTGGATGTAAGTTGGATGTTTGTAACTCGGGGACTGGATGTACAGGTTCCAAATAGTGTTGCTAGGCAATTCAGTTTCCCTAAACCCATACAGACAAATCATATAATAACATAACTGATGTGCATTATGAGGTATCACCCTGTCAAGCCAATCTGAGCTCTTGTACTTTGTGGGATCTGACTAGTGATGGGTGAATTTGTCCCATTTCACTACAATGAACAATTTGTGAATTTCCTGTGAAATTCACAAAACGGCGAACAATTAGTGAAACATGAATTTTGACGCCAGTGACAATTGTGACGGCCAGGACTGTTTTCACTGCAGTTTCTTGAAAAAATTAGGACATGGCGAAATTCAGAAATTCATCACAAATCCATGGCTACTGTCACTTCCACGAGATAAAAAGAAAAATGCATTAAATCGGTCACTGTCCACATATCAGGACTAGTTTCTTAACATAGTACCCCTGGTCAGGACACATTCTTTGGAGAATAAATTACCTTGTGCTTACTTCTTTGGCATCGGAGCTGGTCAAGGGGGCTGTATTGCAAGTGCTATTGAGCTCTCTGCACTTGAAGGCCCTAATTTCTGTTTAAATGGGTATTCAGCTCTGAAAGCTACTACAGGAGGCTTTTTGATGCCCCTGGTAACCTTGCTGCTTAAGGCAAGGTTCTCACTTTGTCTCATGGCAGGAGCAGTCATTGGTATTTCACCAGCATTGTGAGCCTAATACCAACAATGATGTGATGACCTACAGGGAGGAGGCGAGACTCCTCGCAGAGTGGTGTCAGCAGAATAATGTCTTTCTCAATGTCAGCAACACTAGAGCTGGACATAGATTTCAGAAAACATGATGTGGCTCATGCTCCCATCTACATTGGAGGGGATGCTGTGGAGAGGGTCAGCAGCTTCAGTTTCCTCAGGGTCACCCTCAGTGCTAATCTCAGTTGGACAGAGCACACAGCAGCAGTCATCAACAAGGCTCACCAATGCCTTCACTTTCTCCAGAGTCTGAGAAAATCCTGGATGTCCACCACAGTCCTTACCAGCTTTGACCAGTTTCTACAGGTGGGCTATGGAATCCATCCTCACAGACTTATGTATTACATCCTGGTACGGCATCTGCTCCACACAAGAAAAGAAAGCCCTGCAAAAAATGGCCAAAACAGCTCAGAAGATCATTCTAGTCATCCTCTATTGCCACTTGTCTTTTCTTCCCTCTGGCAGGAGACTCAGGACAATGCACGCACACACTGCTAGATTCAGGGACAATTTTTACCCCAGTGGTATCAGATTGTAGCACACACCAATGTAACAAGTGACATATAGAGCCTGTTTACAATGTGCAATAATAAATATTTATACTATGCAATATAATATGCAATATATGCTCAGCAGTGGTTTCAGCACACTTATGTGCAATATTGCTAATATACACTGCAAATGCTAAATACTGTTAAACAAATTTCACACTTGCACTTTATGTTTACATTTGGTTAATAGTATGTTAGCTAGAGTAGATTGTACTTATTGTAACTTTACATTATTTACAAGGAGACAGACCTTTTTGTAACTTTACTGTATATAGCTAGAGCAAACACAAGTTTATTTTATTTTTGTGATGTTGCACTGAGTGTTCTTTTCTAGTCTGTGAAGAAGGCATTCAAGTAATAATTTCATTGTACTGTGTACATTGTTCTCTGCACATATCACAATTGATATGTTTTGGTAGTCGAGGATGAGTAGAGTATAACAGTGCTTTATTAGCAGGTTCATGCAGCCATTACAATTCAACAGTAACTTCAACTCTAACACTTTAAGCTGCATAGAAAGTACTGTGCATGCAGAGTATAACTCTTGTGTACAGTGACACCTACAGTCATTTTGTATGAATACCACATATTCCCCCTATAGTAGGAAAGCATTTGGGCAAATCTAATTAACAGCAGCAATGAAACAGTATGCATCTTAAAACAATATTATGCATTCTTCACAGCATGTGGTCCTTGGTCCATGCAGGTAGTTTTCTGATTATGTCAGTGCACCTTATAGGTTCACTTTCTTCAGGCCTATTGCAGTTGACATCAGGAGTAGAAAAATTTCCTTCATCAAATGGAGCTTCTCCAAAGTCATATCTAGCAGGAGCAAGACAAATTGCATTCCAAATACTCCCATCAGATGGTTCATATGTGTATGGTCCTCACTGGTGTCTCACTTCAAGTGGTGTAGTAAATTTAGAATGCCCTTGTTTCAGTAGTCCTGGTTTCTTAATTCAGACTAAAGATCCAGGCTGAAAATGCACTTCTCTTACACCATGTTTTCTGTCAGTATAAGGCTTGCATTAGGCTTGTTGATGTTTGACAATGTCAGCACTACATGATTTCGTAGGCACAGTATTTTGTGGAAGTTTGATGTCTGTCAGATGAGAAAATGTCCAATGTTCCAATGTCTTCTCTGCTGAAGACTGTAGACCAGGGGTCCCCAACCTTTTTTTGCACATGAGCCACATTTAAATTTAAAAAAGAGTTGGAGAGCAACACAAGCATGAAAAAGTCCATGGGGATGTCAAATAAGAGCTCTGATTTTTGGTAGCCCCTGTATGGACTGGCAGCCTACAGGAGAGAAAAACATCTGTTTCTTATGCAACCAAAACTTTCCTCTAAGCCATTAATTAAAAAATAAGCACCTGCTTTGAGGCCACTGGGAGCAACATCCAAGGGGTTAGAGGGCAACATTGCGAGCTACTGGTTGGGGATCACTGCTGTAGACAGAAATGTTATTACTGTAGCTGATGTTATATGAGAAACAAATGCAATTTCTGGGCATTTACTGTAATAGTCTATCAAGGTTATAGCAAATCTGCAGATCTGCAAAAGGACCCACAATATCAATAGCAAGTTTGTTGGCTGAAGTTGTGGTGTATGTGTGATAGCTGCTTTGTCAAGATTCTGACAAGTAACACGAGAATTAATTGCAGTTACCACATCTGTATCCATTGCTGGCCACCAGTATAGTTCTCATAGTCTTAGTTTTGTATGTACAATTCCTTGATGACTTTCATGTGCAAGTTGTATGAGTTTTTTCCACATGGTCTCTGGTATTGGTAAGCGTGGAGCTCCATGGACAACATAGCCATCTACTAAGGACAGTTAATATCTAATCCTGTAGTAAGGTTGAAGATCAGGACTGAGTTTCTTCTCATCATTTGTCCATTTGCTTTGTAAGTGTCAGTGGGGGCCTCCGGCTCCCACGAGGGGGGTGAAGTGAGGATCAAGGAGGAAGTCCTATCCAGCGAGTCTAGGCAAGGTACAATACAGGGAAAGTCCAATAACGAAGTCAGGTCCAGGCAGGGGTTCCAATGGCAGGCAGCAAGGTTTCAAAGTCCAGGAACAGGCAAGGGTCAATGACAAGAGTTCAGAACAAAGATATAAGGCTAAGAGACCCAGGAACACAATAGCTAGGTTGAGCTATTCTCGGGCATTGAACCTGGGTCTCTGGCGTCCCTTTATGTTTGAATTTGGCGCCATTGCGCATCTGGCGCGGCGCGATGACGTCACGGCCGGCGCTGAAGACACGTGGCGGCTATGGGCGCCGCCATCTTGGATCCGCCGCCGCAGGAGAGGGACACGCCGCCCGGAGCTCCTGGAACTGCTCCGGGCGGCGTTCGTGACAGTAAGATGTCCCCTAGTTTTACTTGAATTGGTCATGTAAGGCAAGCTTGTTTAAAATCAGCAGCTGTAACTGTAGAGGACAGTATATCAGTTAATACTACAACTTCTCTGTCTTCATCCAGTGTATCAGAAGCTGCAGATAAAGGTAAATGTGACAAACAATCTGCAGTAACATTTTTCAAACCTTATTTGTATTGCATTTTGTAATTTAAATTACTGACCATTTAGCTATACTCATTCCAGCTTTTCCTTGTCCCTTTGTTGTAAGCAGTGTAGTTAAAGGGATATGATCCATTCTCTACCCCATAGGTAGGCCCCCATAGGTTTTTCTGTTGCGCAAACACATGCTACAGCTTCTTTTTCAACAGCTGAATAGGTAGGCTCTGAATCTGTAAGTGTTCTGGATGCAAATGCAACAGTTTTCTCTGCATGATCGGCATGGATCTGTGTGAGAACTGCATCAACCAAATAGTCTGAAGCATCTGTAGTAACCATAGTGGGTAGTGCAGGACCAAATAAAGTTAGCGCTGGACTGTTCACAATTAACTGTTTCACTATTTTGAAGCTATGTTGAGCAGACTTGAAGTTCCACGTATTAGTGCTCCAAGTGACATGAAGTAAGACCTGAGAAAGCTTGTGTAAGATCTGAAACTCAAATGGAGTAGATGCTTGAGTTGACATGGTCAGGGTCAGACAGTAATCCCTCTTGTGAAATTATATGACCCAGAAATGAGAGTTTGTCTGAAGTGGTATTTGGAAAGGTTCAGTTTCAGTCCTGCAGAATCAATGCATTTCAGAACAATTTTTAGGTACTTGTCATGAAGTAGTTGAAGCATAGACAATTATATCATCTAAGTAGCATTATACACCAGGTATGTCATGGAATATAGAAGACATAATGGAGTATAGAAGACATCAAGTATAGAAGAATCCACTCCATAGGGTACATGCTTGAACCGAAACCTCATGCAGTAATACTTGATGATAAGCACTCTGAGTTCTGAAAATATTTCCTCTATGTGTGGAAAGGTATGATTATCCATAACAACTGCTTTATTAGCTTTACGGAGATCAACCCATGAATACCTCCAGTTTTCTTTATTGTTACAACAATTGGGGAAACCTATTCAGAGGATTTTGCTTTTTCAATCAGATCTTTCTCTACCAGTTTCTTTAGTTCCTGTGAGAGAGCCACACTTAGAGAGTAGGGTAATCACCTCAATTTCTGGTGTACTGGTTTTACATCTGGTCTCAACTTGCTTTGTGTTGAAATTTTAGGCACTGGCTGCGTGGCAGGCACTGGTGCTGTAGTAATGAGACCATAAACTAATTGTAGCTTTAATGCAGCAAGGAGGTCTCTAGAAGTCTATAGAGGTCTACAGAAGTATAGCACTACCCTTATTCACAATGTAAAAGTCACATTTTGCAGTATTTGATTCATATTGCACAGTTACTGGCAAGCAACCAAGCACAGGTATTGGATCCTTAAAGTAACAAACCAGTCTCAGGGCAGGTGCAACAAGTGGATATTTTGCTAAATATTTCAAGAAAAGATCCTTTGGTATTATAGAAACAGCTGAACATGTGTCAAGCAGTATTGGCATTGACAGTGCATATAACCTTGTGTGGAATAAATGTACCAGCTTTATCCACACTTAATACTGTAACATTTGAAGCAATGACTTTAAGAACATCTTTAGCAGAACTATGGCAGATCTTGGCGAAAATGTCCTACTTTTTTGCATTTGCAGCACTGTACAGGTTTTGCAGGACATGTAGCACAATTTGCAGATTGTTGTGTTGAACCACAGTGGAAGTACTGTATCTTTTATTTGTATTTGCTGCATGGTTTTGCAGTGTAGGTAAATCCCTTTCCTTAGCACTGTATTTTGCCTGTGACTGTGCATTATTAGTGCTGGATTCACAGGCTGTACATTCCCAGCAGCTCACTGACTGAGAGTTTTATCCTCTGTCACTGCTGTTTCAATTTGGCTATCAAGTGTAATAGCTGTTGCTAGGGTTAGATCATCTCTCTCTCTCTCTCTCTCTACAATGTGAGGTGAGTTTGTTTTTTCCACTATTTGGTCTCTTAGCATGTCATCTGTTAGATTCCAAAAGTCACAGGCAACAACCTGCTCTTTCAAAGCTGCTACAAATTGTTCTGTGGATTTGCCATTATGTTGTCCACATTGGTGGAATTTCTATCTTTCTTGGCACAAAAAAAGTTCTTTATAGCAGTAAGAGCAGTTTCATAAGTCTCATCAGGCAATGATAATCTATAGAATATATGCTGTGAATAAGTAAAGGATGCTTTCTAGCAGCAGAAATCTCCCCTTGGTCAGCAGCAATAATGTAGTTTTCAAACATACGGTCCAAGCAGTAAAAGGTATGTTAGGCTCACCAGGAGGTAGAAGAGGCATCTCGTTACAATTTAGCCCAAAATGTCCTTCCCCTTTCTTTCCCACCCCCTCCCCTTACATCATCAATCCGGCAAGGCCAGAACTTAAAAGCAGCAACCACAGGGGTAACATATCATGGTGCATGTTATATATGACTGAAGAGTAACCTTCAAATCAAAAGAATATACACAGGATAGAGAGTAACTATAATTGCATCATAGAGACATAATCAAATGATATAGATATAGAAAGGCATCTTCAATCTAAGATAGAGCCTTAGCTGGAGGGCGGTCATCCCTTATAATGAAGGTACACATCGCAGGGCGGTTCCAGACAAAGAGGACTCATATTAGCTATTTATGCTCCATGTGTAAAAGTTCCACTGCAGTTGGGGCTATTTAGAGCCATGGAAAGGTCACCTGCACGAATAGACTTTAAGATCTATTGACATAAAAATAATTTGGCATCTTTGAAAGTTCTACCTTAAAATGTCACCAGAGTACTGTTAACTGATTAATGGGAAATGTACATAATCTATCATTTTACCATGGATTTCACTGTACCATGGATTTTTACTGTATTCACTTAAATCCATATTCCTTTATAAAACCCATTGAGGCACCAGTTTCAGGAAAGTGCTAATACACTGGCTATTGCATTTGTATAATAATGGGGAATCTCTGTATATCTGTTATTTCCCATTTTATTTTCAAAGCCCTCCCTGCATTACAGACAAAACCTACATTTGCTTCTAAGGCTTATACATGTGTAGCCTTATTTCTGTTTTGTTAGCAGTAGACTGGGCAAAATTTAAAATGATAGTTTACCATTAATAACTTTACCACAATGATCAAAACAAGTTTCCTAACACTAATGATCCCAACAACCATACAGTAGCGCCTGACGGCCCTTTGATATTAAAGCTTTTTTATTATTTTTAAACATGGAAAACATGTCACATTTTATGTACAGCATTTTATTTCTTTTCTTTTTTTTAAATCATCTTTCAGCATGGCAGGAGAGTAAGATACTGTACTGTATATCACTACTGCATCAAGGGAAGGAGAAAGCAAATCAGATACAAAGCTGAACAAACATAAATTTTTTATTATTGCCGTAGAAAGAACTGTCATGCCTTCTGTGTGTTTGCTAATTCCTGTTCCTCCAGTTTTTTGGCTAGTTCCAAAAGACAGATTTAGACAGAGAACCTCTGTATTATTCAAGCATTTTAAGGTGCACTGTTGTTCCCCTGAAAATGTGTTTCTTGCATAAATCATTCCTCAGTTTCATGTCAGAAAAACGCAGCTCAGCAGGATAAGGCACAGAGCTGTCACATAAGCATGCATTTTTTACTTGGTAATTCTTTTTGGGTTTTGGATAAATGAGCTTATTTTCTACCTTTGATTTCAAACTGTATGATGCAGGAAATGTGTTTTTCCAATAGTAGACCTTTTCTTCCAAACCTGTAAAAGTTTCCCCTTTAGGTCTCACTATCTTTGTTGCCAAAAATTGTTGACATTAATTAACTAGATAAAAGATAATAAATATTAAGACAATAAAAGACGATAACTAGGAATATAGTATAATAGTGAAATTAGCACTTTCAGCATTATGGGACAGATTTTATTTATATGATATCATTAGACTTGTTTTTATGTTTGTGTGCTAGCTAAGGACACACTCCACTTATGTGCCATTTGGTTATATACATGTCATAAACAGTTTATGTTTAGTTTAAAGCACACATATAAAAGAATGTGACTTGTACAACATCCAAATATACTCTCTCCCAATATGCCCTGGACTGACTTAACTGGAAGAAAAAAGTAGATTGTTTGATACTTTAATACTAGCTTTAACAACACATTTGCTCTTTCCCAACAAGTGTTCTAAAAATCTTATGAAAATAGCAACAGTGACGTTTTTTACAGAAATGTTTTAGACAATATGAAATCATATTAGAGTTGCTCTAGCAGATATGGGTGCAACAGGTTTGTGGCTCACAAAATGCCTGCAAATAATAATTAGTGATTGATCACTAAAACTGTTTATACTAAAAGTACTGTAAAATGTAAATCTTCAGCAACTAAAAGCTTGAAGTTAATGTAGAAGTCAATGGGAGATGTTCTAGACAAAATTTTAATTATTTGTTCAATTAAATTTCTTTTTAGTTTTTCATGTTTCTTTGAGCTGGAATTTTTTTAAGTTTTCACGTCTTTTTCAATGATTTTATGATTTTGAGTTTTTTATATTTTGGATTTTTTAATAGATAAATGTTGGTTTATTTCTACCTCTATGACCTCGTATGTAAAGCAAAACCAAGAGATAAGGCACTTACAAACACAAGGAGGTAGTTTATTGAGTCCAAAACAAGACAATAGGTTTTGCCTGGGTAAGCTGTCACAGTGCCACCGGAACATGACCTCTTAGATGGTATGAAAGGGCTCACCAAAGACACACCTCTTGGTCCAAGGATTATATAGACATCAGAAGGAATTTAAAATGGGTGTACACAGATATACCTTACATGGTCTGGACCCTCCCTGGACATTGGGAGGTATTGAAATTTTACTGACATATACATTTATACATTTCTGCAAGATGTTCAGTATTGCAACATAAGACAGTTTAGGGCTTATATATTTGATTTTAAACTTACTTATTCTTACACTCTGACACATAACCATTCGCCCGTCATCGGAATAGGCTGTTCTCATACAAATGTGGTCATATAAATGGCATATAGAAAATATATTAACATATGGTAACATTTGTGTTTTTTAAACTGGTTTTCAAGCCTGAAAACCTCAGCAATTTACGTAATGTAACCCAAATGGGCTTTTGGAAGAAAGAACAACTTTTAGCAGCTTTTAAGATTATTCGTGCCAAAACAAATGAGCAATCAAAGGCCCCTAAGAGTATTTGTGAAAGGTTAGACAGGCACCAAATACTTATGTGTCATCATGGACTATAAATAACTGATAAAATCAGTTGTCCAAGAAACACATCCATTTCTGCTTCTCCCAAAAACTGTCATTATTTATTTTTATATTTCTCCTTTTAAATTGAAATAATCCAAGGCTACTCATATTACTGAAAAAGAATTAACTTCAAAGTTAAACTAAAGCATGTTGTAGAATGTGCTATTCGTATCATGTTTTTAGGTATTCATTTTTATAGGTTTTGATCTGGCTATAGCTGGTCACAGACAAAAATATTTGCTCTCTGAGGCCACAGTTTTATTGTTATTGGTTTCTATTTTGTCCTTCTCATATATTCATTGTGTCATTCAAACTATTGCCTGGTTGCTAGGGTAAGTTCTTCAGTATATCATTAAACAGATGCAGCTCTAGACTTATCTTTGTCTCCAGCCAACCACTACTCCAAACACTCTGCCTCAAGTTGTTCCCAGCCAGATGCACTTGTTGTGAGATTAGTAGTGATGGGCGAAAACGAGTCGCGCGTCGTTTTTGAAGCGCGTCGCTTCCGACGCGACTCGTTTTTGCGTGGCGAATTTTTTTTGGCGAATTTTTTTGGCAGTTTCGCAAATTTATTCGCCAGCGGCGAATCGCGGGAATTCGCGAAACTGCCAAAAAAATTCGCCAAAAAAATTTCGCCACGCAAAAATGAGTCGCGTCGGAAGCGACGCGCTTCAAAAACGACGCGCGACTCGTTTCGCGAATCGGCAAAAAATTTGCGAATTTTTCTGGAAATTCGCTAATTTTTCGGCGCAGCTAGAGATTAGACTCCAATGGGAGAAAAAAAATGTTGCTCATCAATAAAAATTTGCAGTGTGTAAAAAAAAAATAGCTGTGTCAAAAATAATTTCTCACCCATGGAACTTAATGTATTTTGGCGAATTTTCGCAGGCGACTAATTTTTGGCAAAGCCAAATGGATCAAATTCGTCCATCCCTATTCATAATATATAAAGATCTAACTTAGAAAAGCACTAAAAAAGAAAAGGCACTAAAAATTAAAAGAAGTAGTATAAAAGAACAGCATGTATTATTAGGTAGAAAGCTTAAAATACTGGGTCTAATGCATTTTTGGCACCATGCCCTTTATAATGGGTATAGGCAAGAACATTGGATCTGAAACATTTTAGACTTTATGTCCCAGACTTACTACCCAAAAAGTGTGTTGTTATTTTTTACAGGAGTGCATCCTTATATATTGAGAAATAAAATGTAATAACATTTTAAAAAAAAATAAAAAATGGCAAAAGTGTGCTGAAATGTCTGCAAATGCCTTAGAGTAAATGGACATTTTTTCTTGTGACTGGAGTCAATTGGTGTTTTTAATTCCTCCAAAAGCATTGAAATCAATGAGTGTTTTTTCCTGCACTAAATTCACTGGAATCAACAGACTTTTTTCCTGCGCCATAATGGATGTCAATAGGTGTTTTCTCTTGTGCCAGTTGAGTTGGAGTCAGTGGATGTTTTTCTCATGTTTTTCCAGTGCTGCAATCTGTATCAGGTAAATGCATTGCTCATTCCTACGTAAAAAGTACATTTAAAATATTTTCAGATTTCACACTGGAGGTTTTAATTAGTCTATATTTTTCAGAATTGATCCAACTTACCAATCAGGCTGGGTCAGTTCAATTTGATTTGATAAAGCTCAATTAATATTGATTGGTTTATTTTTAAAATATAATGTACTTATAATGTATCCCCTTTTTAACTTCAGAAATGCAGATGATAGTATAACATAAATTGTCACTGGCACTGACAAAATATAGCTATTAGTTAACTAAAACACTATACAATAAAATATATTTTTATTTGCTCTCTTAAGAATACCTGTCTGTTTTTTCTATCCATAAATTCACTATGTTGCTTGTTAATTACAAAAACAAAGAACTAATTTGTTTGCCAAAATGCAAAAGTCTACAGAAAAAAAAGAAATAGATGTCTTCATTTTTACTGGTTTCTCACTGTCATAGTAGCAAACATAATGGCAAGCAATAAAGTGGAAGATTTAGTTTTTCAATAAAGAAGTTGTTCTGAAAATATGTAATTAAAGTCACTTTGTAAAAGGGTCAGAAATGGTTGTTTTTAAAATAATTCTGCAACATTAATATCCTTGCAAGCTGATACAGGTATTGTAATACTTCCCCGCACAAGTTCCCTTGTTCCCTTTTCTTCTTATAATTTGCCATATTGCTAAAGCAGTCTCTTCTTTACTAGGTCAATGTCAACCCATTTCTAATAATATGTCTCTGCCACCAGCCCTGGGCAACAAGCATGCACACTCCTATGAGAATATTTTTTGCATTCAACCAGTCACACATGCAAAATGAGCAGTTGGCTAAATGAAGAGATATGCAATGTAACCAAGATAGCAAAAATAATACAAAAAAAAACCTCAGTTAGAATCTATGATCAGTTTACACCCAGAAGTGATTGTAATGTTACAGCACACTTGAACTGAGGTTCTGAATAAATCATAACCTTTTATTCAAAAATAATAACAGATTGGGGCAGATTTACTAAATTTACAAAATTTGTATTACTATTCGAAATTAGATCGAATTTTAAAAACTATTTGAATTTTCGAATAGGTTTTCTGGCCACTTCGACCATCGCATTTTAAAAATTCGATCGAATGATTCAAATAGATTGAATAAAAATCTATTTGATTATTGGACTATTCGATGGTCGCATTACTTGCTCTTTAAATTTTAATTTGAATGCCTAGTTCGCCAGATTAAACCTGCCGAATTGCTGTATAACCCTACGGGAAGCTCCCATAGGGTTTTTCCAGCATTTTAAGATCGAATAAAAAAAATTCGATCGAATGGTTAAAATCGTTTGAATTTTTTTAATTAGATCGTTCAATATTTTGAATTGCGTTAAAACCCTTCGAATTCGAATATCAAATTTGAAGGGTTAAAATTAGAAATAAATTCGATCTTCGAATTTGAGGGTTTTTTAACCCTCGAATTCGACCTTTAGTAAATCTGCCCCATAGTGTCTGGCCAGCATTCTCAATTATAAAATGTAATTAAATATAAAAACAAATACATATATATGTATTGGTAAAATTATCAAATTTACCAGTATTTAAAATGTGTGCTGCTCAATAAATAAATACTTAAAGAATGTATACAGGAAGTAGTCCATTTCCAAACCAGTTAACTTAAAAGACAAAAATGAAAAAGGAGGCCCAGTTCTTAAGCAATTATATCAGAGGGGACATGTAAGAAAAAAGGTAGAGACAAGATGGGAAAAGGAGTCTGGTTGCTAGGGTCCAAGTTACCCTAGAAACCACACAGTGATTTGAATAACAGACTGGAATATGAATAGGAGTGAGACTGAATAGAAATATGAGTAATTAACAAGTAAATTAACAATAACAATACATTTGTAGCTTGCAGAGCATTTGCTGATTAGAAGGGTCCAGTGAAGCCCATTTGAAAGTTGCAAGTTGAGTCAGAAGAAAAAAATTATAATTAATGAAAACCAATTTAAAAGCTGCATAGAATTGCCCATTGTATGACATACTAAAATGTACCTTAAAGGTGTACCACCTTTTTATTAAGTAACCCCCATAATGTCACATTCCCATTGGCTCTAATTTATTTTGGTGATATTTTATGAGAAGCAAAAAGCCCCAAGTCAAACACTGATCAACAATAATTCCGATGCTTGTCTTTTACCTTAGAATGGTATAGCTTGAGTGAATTATCTTGTAATGATAAAAAACAATACATCAAGCCTTAGTCACAAGTAATCCCTGGTCAAGTATAGCTTTCTTTACTTTTTACATTGCACCCATAATAAATTATTTTCATAAGAATACCATGATCAAGGACTTTTATTGTAGCAATAAAAAAGGCAAAGTAATATTATGATGGCATTTTATTAGATTTATTTTATCTTCTTTTCTTCGGGATGACATACTGTAGCCCTTATTTATGAAGTATAAATAATGTCATATGGATCTTAACACAATTACAGAAGGAATTAACATGGAAGTCTGGTTAATCTATATTTGTATCCAAGACAAGTGATCCTAAGATAAGTTACAGGAAATTATCTTTCTCGTGGGTAGCCATAACAACCTACTATAATTGATTCTTGTTCCTCTCTCACTTGTTTTTGGCATGGAATAAAACTGATGAGATAGAGGTTGAAAGGAAAAAAAAGTTGCTGCAACTCCACAAAAGATAAAAAGCACTGTTCATATCTGACTGATGGGACACTTACTGTCCCCAGCTAAATATTGAACTATTCAGTCATTGTCAATATGTCATATACTTCAAGTTTTCAGAAGCAATTTCAGGACTCATTATAAGTTCAAAACTGTAAATTAGGCTCTTGATAAAACATTGTGCTAGCACCTAGCGAGTTGTCAAGGCAATACTTTTGTTCATATTATTTGAAAAAATATCATTCATAAGTTGATTCTGTTTGTTATCGATTTACTGCTAGGACTTGCAAGATTGTGGAACTTTGTAATGGTCAGCTTATTAAGTCTACATACATTGCAGTATACCAGATTTTTTATTGTTGTTGTTGAAATGATTATTCCAGAGGAAGCATACAAGCAGTAGCAAATATACTGTACAATATATAATTTACTCTATAAAGTAATCATTCTCATCATTACCATACATACAAAACTCTTTCATTATGTTTAAACAGATTCAAATAATGCTGAACCACATCATATTTAAATTGAAAGCTAGACAGGGCCTGGATCTTTCCTCCTTGGTATTTTCAGGATAAATTAAAGCATAAAAACATATATGCGTAGAAATGTCGTTTATATACGGAACCAACTGCACCAGCCTAAAGTTTTAGAATCTTTATACGTAATGATCCAGGTCTTCAAAGTCATGCACAGGAGGTCGCCATCTTAAATTCTGAAAATGCTCAGTGCGGTCTGGAAAGCTGTTGAGAAAAGCAAGAGGTGCTGTAAATCTTCACGTAGAAAATGAGGTTTACATGTCATTGAAGCTTATGCTAATTATGAAATTGCACTGGTTTCTGAGCTTCAGTGTAATGAGAATGTCACGGTCGGCACCCAAACCAGAACATATGCCAAGCACCCTGGTCTCGGCTCGTGCTTCACCAGTAGTTTGACCACCTTTGACCTCGGGAGGAGCCCTCAGCTATTCAGATGCCATCTGAACGAGAGGTGCAAGGCGAAAAGTTCTGGCTAGCAAGGGGCATGACGGTTAAGCAAAGTCTTAGGGCAGAAGGTCACAGGACTGGAAGGAGGCAGATAACGTAGTCAGATCAGGCTGGGTCTGGACAGGCGGAACACAGACGGAGTCAGACAGGCCAAGGTTAAAACCAGGAAGACTAGCAGCGGAATCAGGCAGGATCGGAGTCAGATAACAGGCAAGGGTCAAACCAGGAGATCAGATCAGAATGGTCAGGTCGGACAATATTCAGGTCACAAGCCAAGGTCAGGAACACAAAAAGTCCCTTTAATACTTTTGAATTTCGCGCCATTGCACACTGACATCATTACCCCTGCGCCTTTAAGAAACTTGCACCTTAGGGGAAGCTGGCACAGGAAGATGAGGAGATGCGGCGGGCGTCCCCGCCGAGGGGGCAGCAGGCATTCCTGCCTTCTCCCCACTAGACCACCGAAGTAAGTTTCTAACAGAGAATTAATTATCAGCCTTGTATTGTGACATTTGGGGGAAGATTTATCAAGGGTCAAAGTGAAAATTCTAATTTAAAATTCGAGGTTTTTGTGTGAAATTCGACTAGTGAATAGTTAAAATTCGATTCGATTTTCAAAAATCATATACAGGCCCTTTAAGAATCTAACTATTCACTTAAACCTGTCAGATTTCTGTTCTGGGATCATTTTTGGGTTGTTTGCAGCCTTCCTGAAAATTTAGTTTTTTTCTGAATCAGATTTTTAAAAAATTTAATTTTCAGCTATTATTGTGTACTTCAACAAGGTAATAGTTCAAATTTGATTCAAGTCTATTCAAGACTTAATTATCTTTCACAAGTCAATAATCTTTCACAAGCAAAACAAGGGAAAGTTGTGCTCACCACTAATTTTTAAAGGAAAACTACACCTCTAAAATAAATACTTTTGCAGCAGATAGTTTATATCAAATTAAGTGACATATTAAAGAATCTTATCAAACTGGAATATATATTTAAGTAAATATTGCCCTTTTTCATTTCTTGCCTTGAACCACCATTTTGTCTGTGTGCTGCCTCAAAGATTATCTGGCCAGAAATATTTAAACTCTAACTGTAACAGGAAGATGCGTGGAAGCAAAAGACAGAACTCTGTCTGTTAACTGGCTCATGTGAACTAACTTTATAGTTTGTTATGTATGTTTGTGTGCACCATTGAATCCTACGATGTTTAAATGTATTGTTCATGTGAAGGTGATGCAAATATGTATTTAACACATAGAAGATGAGGACATTAAAAACAGAGATGCTTGAATAAGTTTCCTTTACTTTTGGTAAAGATGTGTAATTATGTGTCTTTCAGCAGCAGCAAAATCTTCCTATGATCTGTTTACATTACATTGGTTCTGCTTTTCATAATTTACAGACAGATGCCTTTCCAAATGTATTCCACCAATTGCTTTACAAAACTAGTCTAATTGACTTCCTTTTGTTGCAATAAAGTAATAATAGAAATACAACAGGATATTGTTCAGTCATCTGACCTGTAGAAAAACTACATACCACTGTAATTTTCTAATTGAGAAGCAGCTGCTGTATTGTGGATTTATCTGTTCTACAATATGTCACATTTATTGTGCCAGTCATTTTTTTGGCTCAAGCCTGCTCCACAGACAATATTCAGAGTGTGCGGCCAGGCATCTTCTATTTATTTTATTTTTCAAAAATAGTGAGCCAAATGTTGATTACTTACTGGAACTGTCTTTTGTAAGTTAATTTTTCAGTTATCCTTGTTCTTTTTCAGTTAACCTATGATAATTTGGATTCATTTTACCATCCTATTTTGATTTACTCCTTTTTTAATGAAATCAGAAAAAAACAAAGCCCACATTTAATATGGCCAACATTCAGTGCTCAGTATCTACGAGCATCAATACAAATGGCAGATTTCCTGTGCAGCGGATGTAGTGTTATCTGGTCCTGGGAGGGAAGATATAATTAGAAAAAATGCAATAAAAAAGAAATGGAAAGGGAACCTCTCAATTAGTTATATATATATATATATATATATATATTTAAAAAGGAGAAAGGAACAAATGCTGTCCCACCTACTTTGCATAAATATAATATACATTATGGGGGTTGTTTACTAAACCTCAAATTTACTGGTCGAGTTTTTTGAGGAAAAAAGTTGCACTTTTAGAAATGTATTATACTCAAAAGCCCTGCAAAAAGCTTTAATACAAAAATCTGACATCTCAAACCTGTCGAGGTCATGTATAAATCAATTGGAGAGGCACCTATCTTAGTTTGAAGTATTCATGGTCTTCACTGGGCTCATGGTCTTCACTGGGTTCAGCCTGAAATTTTTACTTTTTCTCAGTTTTCGTGTAAAAACTAAAAAAATGGAGTGATTCGGGAAAAAAAGTTTTTCCATGATCCAATTAATTCTAGTTATTTTAATAATAAATAAGGTCAAATCAAGCATAGGAGTTTGGTCGTAGTTTTTTTTTAATAAAATAAGATCTAAATTATACACAGATCTAAATTATACATTAAGATTCTTCCCAGCAAGGGAAATCACAAATTTTAGAATTAGAACTGAGGCCCCAGCAAATGTTAGCATTATGGCTGCCATCCTAACGGTCATTACCACCACTACACTTTCCTGTGTCTGATCTCCTTCATATCTTTACTGTCAAAAGCTAGCATAATACTAGCACCCTGAAATACTGCACATAACAGATTTTTCACTCCAATGTCTAGGCGCATCTCGGGTGAAGGATACAAATGCAAAAAATTAGATTTTCAAATTTTTTTTGGGCTTATTCGACCATGGAATTTGCAAAATCATAGATAGAATCCAATGATTCGATTAAATTGTACGATTCGAATAAGAAAATCGTCGACCATTCGATGGTCGAAGTACTTGCCCTTTAAAATGTTCTTAGATTGTCTACCGAGTTTCTATATTTGCCTATGGGAAGCTCTCATAGGCTTTTTCTACGTTTTTTTTCATCGAATAGAAATCATATAAATAGCGGTAAAATCCTACAAATTTGATATTCGAAATCGTCGGATTTTACTTTGGGAAAATTTTTGAGGCTCAAATTCGAGGGTTTTTAACCCTCGAAATTCAACCCTTGATAAATCTGGCCCTTACAGTCTTGGCATCATTAACTGGTATGTCAAATCCAAAAGAGAAATAGTAAAGGAAAATGTGAATTAGTTAAAGGACTGGAGTGAGCATTATAGCTAGCAGACCTGCATGCCATGGATGAATATTGTACCCCATACACTATACCAAAGTGCAATGTGCAAAACATGCATTTTCAACCAGTCTGTGCTGAATTTTTGGCACCCATTGCAAGATGGCTAACAGCAAGTGCTGACTTCCAGTACATCGTAAATTAGCTCAAGTGAGTGGCAACTTGTATCATAACAACTAATATAGTAAATGTATTTTAATGCAAACCAACTTATGGTTACGCTGCAGTCAACAAACTCGTATAAATTGCTCCACCTGCTAAGTTTTAGTTGATATCAACAAGCCAACAAAATCAACTGAAGCTCTACAGAAGTAGGTGAATAAGATGTAGCTTCCAAAAGAACACAAAAGGATATTTTCAACAGTTGTTACATATATGAGTAATTTGTCAGTGAAAATGCACCACTGGTACCTTTGCAATTCCTGTAAATCTTTCAAGAAAATATAAATGCACACATATATATCCAGTATATTCATTTGCTGGTATAGCTAACAGTGTGAAATGCCTTTATGTGGGCTAGAAATATAGTAATTTATCACTTCTCCATGTGCTCCTTGGACCGCAGCTAAAAGCTAAAGCACTGTAACACATCTTTAAACTTTAAATGAAATCCATAATCTTTTCTTTCTTAGAGTTATGTCTCAAAGAGTTTGGCCAGTATGTGTAGATAGTTCATGAATCACATATTAGGGCTTTCTTGCAGAGGTCATAGAGGGGCACTGAACCAGAATAATGCGGTGGGCTTGTATCTGAATTTAAATTCATTAATGTCTGACAACCGCCTGCACTTGCTGTTTCTCATGGCAGTGACCCTGAACAAATCACTCTGGCATTGAGTGCTCTTGACCATTATAAAACAAAAAAAGGGTAAATGGAGATGGGAACCTCATAAAACTTTATTAAGAAATACTGAAGGCAGTTCACTACCTAAAACATGGGGGGAGCTTGGTTTGTTAGCAAAGTCTGTGACCTGAACTGCAATTCTCATCTTCTACCCTGGTAATAGCTAATGACATCCTACAATATAGAGATATAGAACTTACTAGTGGTTTACCTGTTTATTATTTGTTATCCGTTTATCAGTCTTGCAACAGTCTTAGAAAACTGTAGATCTGTACAGCTGGATAAGCATTCCCAGTCTTGGAGCTATTGAAGAAGCAAGAATAGATCATATATGTTTTTCATTGATTTTAACTGAGAATTCTTGACAGAACATCGAAGGAAAAATCATACATGGGGTTATGTAATAAACAGCACTAAGTTTGCCCAGGAGCAAAAACCCACAGCAACCATCAGCAGGTAGCATTTACTGATCACCTGTTTAAAAACAAACATCTTATTGGTTGTCGTGGGCAAACTTAGTGCCTTTTATTACATATGGGGGTAAATGCGTTAATTTGAGTACCAAATTCCTAGGGGCAGATTTACTAAAGGGGGAAGTGGCCGTTGCTAGCAACCTTTGGCCAGAAATCCAATCAGAAGGGATATTGCCAGTTTACTAACAGGCATAGAGGACAATTCTCTAGCACAAAAAAACACTGGCAACTTTTACTTTTTTAAAGCAGTATTGCCTTCAAAAGTCCTGACTCTTAAAGTTTTTTGTGTTAACATTTCTTTCCCAACCATTCAATGGGCATTGGAGGATCTTTTATATCTTAATTATGGTTCCTTGGACATTTGTAATAAAATTGGCCATTTCAAGCATTTGCATCAACATCACGAATAAAGACATGCATACAACTTTTATGCACCCTCCCTGTTCAAATTGGCCTAAGCAGAAGAGTACAAACAAAGTTTTGCTTGGCAGAAATGAACCGTGCAAAATTTCACCAAAAAATTGTACTGCCGAAGTAACGCTAGCGAAAATTCACCAGCATTCAGTTGCTGAGACACAACTTTGCATTTTAGCATATTAGTGTATTGGTAGCACACTTGCACCTGGCAAAATGGCAGGAATTGTGGTGAAACGGTCGCTGGTGAAAATTTGCCATTTAGTGAATTTGCCCCTTCTGTTTTTGACACAAATATATCTGACAAAGCTGTTATTTGGGAGACAGACAATAACTATAATTTTTAATCAAACTCTAAAACCCTTAAGAGTTTTTACTCTTACACAGAGGCTGCCCTCCTAGCTACAATTAAAAAAAATGATGCCACTTTCTCAATTAGATATACTTAAATACTTAGGAACCTATTTATGAAGCTTCAACTTTTTCTGGTCAAGTTTTTTAGGGGAAAATGTTAATTTTTGGAGAAAAAAAACACAACATTTTAGAGATTTAGTATACCCAAAAGCTGCTAAAAATCTGACTCAAAAATACTCCAGCTAAAACCTGTCGAGATCATGTAGAAGTCAATGGCAGAGATCCCTTTTACAATTTAAAGATGTTTCTTGACGTCATGATCTGCACTAAATAATCCAAAAAAAATCAGGGCTTTCAGACTACAACTCGAAAAAATCATGATTCCTGCATCAAAATAAAATTAGTTACATTTGTGGATGGGATTTAAATCAACTTTGTTTTAATTTCAAAAATGAGCTAAATTTTAGTTAGTAAATATCTCCTTTAGTATAATTTTCTGCTTACAGTATATTACTATCACCTCTTCCATATCCCCCCTCTCTTCCCCATGCAGAGGCACATTTTCCTGTATCAAATGTTTTTGGAGTGTAATTTATCAAATACTATATTAGATTAAATGTGACTTTAGACAAAGTTTTTTTTTATATTTTTCATCTGTAGATTGCAAAATAGATTAAAATAATGAACAGAGTCTTGATGTGTGGCAGTAGGGTACTGTCAAATCAATGTTCTGCTTATCAAAATATTCCCAAGCCTTTTTGATGTGAGGTTGTTCCTTTCCCTTCAGTGGCTGATCTGTACATAAAAACACAAACACCAGAGGATTCTTTTATCTTCTAATTTATGATAATTACAGTACATCAAGTGATGCAGTTGATGTAAAACCAAACTGTATTTGAGTTGTCACAGCTTTTGATATTGTAATTTAACACTATCTCTCAGCATTTTCCTCTGAAGTCAGCAAGGGCCATTTTACAGTCATCTTAAACAAGTGTCTTCAGATATTTTGTTTTTTAGGGCTTGCTACAAGCAAATGATTGTTTTGCAACTCAGACATATTGAAAGCAGATATTTTTTACAAAGCGAACATATAGACCAACTTCTCGTCACACACACCCATATCTACATTTTAGACGTCTTTCTTTTAGTACTGATCACATCAACAATTAATTTTTTTATGTATCTGCTGTTAAAGTCCCAATCATAGCTATTTGTTAAAAGTGTGTTTAAAGGAGGAGAAAAGTCATTTTTATTTGGGGGCAAAAGTTAGGCATCCAAGTGATCACATTTACTTAACTGACACCCCGGGCTTGTCCACCTATCAGGAGAAAACTGCAACAGACCAAGGTTATTCCAGCGAGCACCATGAAATAATTGTCTTCCTGCTTCTTCTTTCTTCAAAATTCCTGGTGCAGATGTGTGAGCAGTGGAATCAGAGGCTGGCTTTTCACTCTACTGCGCATGCAGTAGAAACTTTCCTACATAAACTAGCATTCACAATACAAAAATAGGTCGCAATCAGCCATTTTTGCACTTTGCCCAGTGTGGGAGGCATTGTTCAAAGAGCTGCAGGCCTCTAGCTCCATTTCGAGTGAGATCTGAGTGAGACCATGCAGAATTCTGAAGGGAAGAACTGGGGGAGTCATAAAGGTACCCTTCCCTCCTGACAAGTTAGATATTAGAGGATGCGCAGCCCACATTGGGCACTGTTCTAAGTTTCTGCCCATAGGCAGGATGTAAATACAGGGCTGTGCTGCTTACATAGTTACATAGTTAAATTAGGCTGAAAAAAGACAAAGTCCATCATGTTGAACCCCTCCAAATTAAAACCCAGCATACACACACACACACACCCCTCCACTCTTTCACACAAACCATATATGCCCATAGCTATACTAACTGTAGAGTTTAGTATCAAAATGCTTCTCCAGGTTCTGCTCTCTGAGTGCAGGATTTTAAATCTGTGGGGTGCAAGTGCTGTTAACTGAGCACTTAGATGCATGCTCTTGCACTTGAACCCCTGGTGTTTTGATTTACTCCTATTATAGATCTTTAATATGTTGGCCACCCAAAGTGAACTTAATTTAGAAAAGTTTTTTCACCAAAACTAGAGCTCTTGTTAGGGAGAAAATATATCTTCCTGGGGGGGGGGTGAAGTAATCCAGCACTGCACAGCCATCTTACTTCCCTCACCCAGGTGTCCTTCTTTGGACTTAGACTCATGTAAGAGCAGGTCATAAGTGACACCTGGGAAAGGTAAGTAAAATGGCAGTGCCGCACAAATTTTTTTTCCCCCCAGCCAACTGTAGGCCCCATATGCATAGCTTCATACAAGGAAAATATGATAAAAGGAAGCAACTGGAATTTTTTGGATCGTAAATTATTTATCTTAAGTGTACCTGAAATATGTACATAGTAGATTATTATTAAGGTGAAATTGCCCTTGAAGATCATATTACATTATATAACACAAAATAATAGTGAAAAACAACCATAGTTATACTTTCTTACTTTATTTACAACGCAGTTGTAAACAGTTATTCAGAACGTGGCTTAAAAGCTTTATATGGTAGTAATTAATAAGCAAGGTTTTTCATAGTACAGCTTTCTCACTTATTGACTCATTCACATTTCACTGACTCCATCTTGCCGTTATTGTAGTGTAGCTAAACCTGTTGATTTCCTAATTTCAATTATCAAATAAACAATACAAAGGCATAATTCATTTGTATACTTTTTACAGCCTCAAAGGAGTAACAACCATCATTTCCCCCTGCAATCATATTTCAGCTATGAAGGACGTGATTCTGATTTATATTCAGAATATAATGAGACTGTCCACTGCTGTGCTTTACCATAAATAAACAGGTAAAACTGCTGACTTCCATAAAATTCCTCATGAGTACATAGAATATGTTATTATTATGCTCAAATGAAATAGCATTTGTAATCCTTGAATTTATGGTCTTTACTACCTCGAATCTCATTATATTTTAAGGCAAGTGATGCAAAACTCTTCATTTTGCTAAGTTGCTGTAGTCATTAAAACCTCAACTCTTATATTGATGGATCCTAGGCGGCAATCTCATAAATAACAAGGGAGATGTGACAGATATTTGTTGATAATCATGTAATGATGTGTTCATGAATCATTTCCTTGAAGGGAGTCAGCCTACTTTTTTTTATTAGTGTATCAGTTCAGCTGGCAATGAAAGGGAGTAAAATTACAAAAGACATTAAAAGAGCAAAAATGAATAGAGATTTCAAATGCACTTCTAAATAGCAACATAAACAATGTACCACCTTATAGTGCCTATTAATGAGTAGGCATAGATCTGACAATAAATGCTTTCAGATATGCTTGTCAACAATGCATATTTGTCTTTGGAAGTTCCATGTATAAAAATCTTTTCTTTAGAGTATCCAAGTCAATAGGACCTGGACCTAGAGGCTGGTTTGATAGTAAAAAATAATAACATTAATTTTTTTTTTTAATTCTTGCTGTATCTGTGCGGTATATCCTAAAATTACTGGAGCTCATGGTGATCATATTCAGGTGCACTGTAGCCCTCACCTGCTGATTTCACCAACTATTTACTGACATTGTAGAACACATTACATCTACATAAAATATTTTTCATCCAACAAAATACTTGAAATGTATCTTCTAAAACTGATTTAACTTATAATTCTATTTACTGCCTAAGGTAGGGATGCACCAAATACAGGATTCAGTTTAGGATTTGGCCTTTTTCAGCAGGATTTGGATTCAACTGAATCCTTTACCCTGGAAGAACCGAATCTTAAGTTGCTTTGTCATGTTAATTTACATATGCAAGTTAGGGACAAGAAGGGAAATCATGTGACTTTTCATCACAAAACCAGGAATAAAAGACAATATCCACTTTATCCTTTACCCCCTAATTTGTATATGCAAATTAGGATTCAGATTCAACTGAATCCCAAATAGTGGATTCAGTGCATCCCTTATTTAAGGACTTAATTGAGAGATCACAGCAAGCTATTTAGTTACTAAGGCAAAATCATAGAAATGCCTACAAATGTATACAATCTCACAACTCTGTAGACAGAGTTGTCAGGGACCCTACGAGGAGATGTCTGGACGAAGGAGAAAGTATAGGGCCAAATCATGGCCAGATCATGGTAGCCAAAGGGTTAAACAGCAGCACTCCGGTGATAGTGAAAAAGTGAAAATACTTTACTAAAATGCTTTAGGCTAAAGCATTTTAGTAAAGTATTTTCACTTTTTTCACTATCACCGGAGTGCTGCTGTTTTCATTTGAACATATGCAGAGTTTTTACCTTGGCAGGAGGTACAGCTTGCACCCGGGACTGCAATGAGCTTTGTTCACTTTTGAAGCACACCTGAACTAACTACAAAGGGTTAAACAGGAGACATGCTCAGGATACAGGCAAGAGCTCACAAGGCAGGTAGCAAAGGGTCGAAGTCTGGATCCGAGCAGGGATCAAAGTCCAGGAATCAATCAGTATAATAATAAAGCACCCAGGTACTCCCAGGAAACAAGACCTATAATCGAGCATTGACCCAGCGTTCTCAGCGTCCTTTTATTTAGAATTTGGTGCTGGCTTGCTTGATGTCATTGCGCTGGGGCCACTGCTACCCAGATGGTAGCTATAGTGGCCGCGATTTTGGCTTCAGCGCCAAGAGAGGGGATTTGCCGACGCTCATCACAAGAACAATTTAACAGGTATTTGTGTTTTTTGATGCAAAACACAACAAAATTTTACTGCTTTAGGGAGGTTCACCCTTATTTACCATAGTCTTCAAGCTACTCTGTCTTCATGATACACTATTGGATATATCAAAAATCAATTTTGAGTTTCTTCTCTATGTGAGAATACACGTTACAAAAAAAAGTGCTTACTCGCACAAGTACATTCTGAAACCATAAATAGTCAAGATTTATTCAAGTAAAAATTTTGAAAAGTCACCAGAAAAATCTTAGCAAGTAACAGCTGGTGATATTCTATAGAAGTACAGTAATACGCAATATACTCCTTTTGAACCACCTCTATCACAATCCTGTAATTTGTATCTCTCATCTTCATCTCTCAAAAACACTCTGTTTTTAGAATTTAAGATCTAAGAAGCGAGGCCCTCTTTATGTTCTTTATTAGTCTGTGTTTTTATATAATTTGTATTCATTGATGTATACCATGAATGTAGGTAAAGTTGTACAGTGTTAGCCCACAAAAAAGTCACCTTTATTAGCTAACTAATGACACAACATGGTATTAGCTGCTTTTTAATGCTGATTACCAAGACATTCTGGGATGCTGCATTATGCATGTGTATGTGGGAAAAGTAAGGGAGTCAGAATGGGAGATGAATAGGAGAGGCAGCCTGAGGTATTAGGTATAAAGAGGTATAATAATCTTATACCAATACCGCAGCACACTATTGAAAAGAAATGGGGGCTGATTCCTTCAAAATCAACATTCACACCAGGCTACCACACCACCACCAATACGAGACAGGGAATCTAAAATAGAATGCAATGAAAAGCGCACAGATAGAACAATAGTGCCTTGATTAATAAAAATTAGTAGTAAAGCCCATAGACCCACAAAGCTTTTAAAGAGATGCCAGGAGAGGTATTTTGCAGGTGTTCCACCTCTGTGATACACTTCAGGATTCCCCCTTTTGGAATTAAAATTCCTTGAGTTTTATTATAATAGTGGCAATCCTTCTTATAGTTTCCCTCCAGTCATCCACCAAGTGATACAATGAAAATGTAAACCATAATATAGTATAATATTGCTTCAATATGTAGATTTTAGATTCCCTGAAAGGTTTACAATCACCGCTTTTAGTTCACAGGTTGACCACAACAACACATTAGTATTTTTAGCTATTCACATGAAGATTTATTTTTACTATTAATAAATAGATGATAGAGAAATAAATATTTAACATGCTTACATGTTATATCTAACAGAACAATATCTTGAGGATGACATGGTTTGTGGGCTGTATAAATCAGTTGTAGAAATCACATTCCTGTGTTGGAATTAAAAAACTGTGGCGTATTCATCATATCATCATGCTTATGTTCTAAACATCTAAATATGTTCTGGCACATCTGATGTGCCTAAACACCAGAATTAACTTTATGACCAGTCTCACAATGTGAATTTGTATTTATTTTGGAGAGCCATCTGTCCTTTCAAAAGATGCTTGGGTAAATGCTGGGCAAAGAACATTGTGGGGGTCATTTATAAAGTTCACGCAGCACATATTTATTTGCAAATGGTTGTTTTGCCCATGATTTTTACTGATTGCTAAAATATTGTACTGCTGTGCCCGTCTTTTCGCAAATTAGCGTTGAGAATACATTTTCACAAATGTCTCTCAAATGAGACCAATGTTTGAATGAGTGTGCTCATTGTGCGAGGTTGCTGTGCGTGAAAATAGCGTTGATAGTAATTTAAATTTGCAATTTGCAAACTGTTTTGCGAATATTGCCTCAGCCATCAAAGTTGTGGTGTAATTCAGACGCAGATTGTGCACATAAATATTCACAATTTGCGATTTTTGCCATATTTAAAAAACTCTTTGAAAAACAAATTTCCAAATCTGTTTGCATACTCTTATTCAGCTTTATACTGTAAATATAATCAATTGCTGGGCAAATATATTCCCTTTGCAAACCAATCCACCCTGCGCAATGTTTATAAATGAGCCTGTGTATTTAAGAGCAGTCATGGGGCATTGTCATCATGTCAAATATAGTGAGTGAGATTGATACTAGTTGCTTATGTAGCAGTAGCATATAACTACTAATACAAGTGTTAATGTGTAAATGTTCTTATTTTCCACCCTCCAGCACTTTTTGAACTGGCTCCAATAATACAATGATACATCCTGCAGTTCTAAGTTCAGAGATATTGTGGATGCATGTGTAGCTTGTACTGTATCTGCTGGAAAGTACAATAGAATTCAAAGTCATGGGGAAGGTCCATGACCATTTAAAAGAATAAAGTTGCAGCTTGAGTTTTCTCTTTTTAAACAAATACGGTTTAATTCGTTTAAAATCCTCGTGTGAGGTTGAATTACTATTGCAATTTTTACAAAAAAGAAGAAAAGAAAAATAATAACCCTCACTTGGATCTTAGTGCTAAGATAAAAATTTACGTATCAATCGATACTATAACTTACAACTTTATTAACTAAAGGACTAATCGTCCATATAAAACAGAGAGAAAGGTTTCCTGTATCTTAAAAAGGCGGTTCTTGAAAAGCAAAATGAATTATTATAAAGTGCTGGTGCTTATAAAGTGAATAAAGTGCTTAATAAATTAATATCTTGACTTCACAATTCATTCATCAGTTGAATTCATTAACCTATCAATTATATTAATACATGATTCAATTAAATCGATCAATAGAAATTCATAAAAGAAGAATTCATTAGATTAATTAGTGGTGATTAACTTAATTATAACTTAATAAATAATTTAAAAAGTTTTTAAGTCAAGATTGAATGTGTCCCCTCAATAAATAGGAAATTATAGGAGTAGAGGTGGAGAAGCCCCTTGGTAGGGACCCCACACGGGGAGAAAGGCAGGACACCGGGGACTGCGATCTCGATAATTTAACTACACTTTTCGTTAGAAGAGCTATCTAAAAAACCGCAAACCCCCGATGCCTTAGAGTAAAAGAGATAAAAGAATGAATTGCCGCTTGACTGGAACCGCTGAATCACAGGATGGTTTGAGCCACAAAATTCTAAGTTAAGATCGCTAAAGTTCATTAAAATTAATCAGGATGAAATCTTTTGCCCGCCGACGCGCGTTTCGCATATGCTTTATCAAGGCAGAAAAGGGCTGTTTGTCTCCGTAGCGTCCTATAAAGGACTTCCGCATCTGACGTCACTTTGTCTCGCGAGAATTACGCGATGGTATCGTTGTCATTGTTGTCGTCACTACGTTCCGTTCCTCTTTTGATATATAAATATGAGCGTGTGTTTCTTACACGTAACTCAGGGGAAGGCTGGTTAAAGGGGAAATATCACGATGATTTTGTCGCATGAACTGTCTAAGTATTTGAATGAATTGTAATTAAAAATGCTTCCATATAACCATTTGATGAATTATTTTAGCTTGATTATTCAACCATTATTTTAGACCAATCATTATTATTTATTGTTTAGTTATATTACTACATTTATTGAATCAGGCTTTACCATACTAGTGAGGCTTGAATGGCCCAATATCATAGTATATGTTCTTTAAAGAAAGGCATTGAAAAGCATATTTTCATTAATCCCATAAGGGGAAACAGTGTGCATTTTAAAAATCCAAAAACTTTCCCATTTGAGTAATTCTTGCTCTAAATTACCCTTCCTAATACCTAAATTAATTTTTTCAAGTACCCAGAATTTAAGATCAGCTGGATTCATATTATGACATTTTTTGTAATGGTAAGCTACAGTGGATAGGGTTGTATCATCTTTTTTAATTTTCCCTGCATTTCGTATGGAGCTGCAGTGTTGTTGTAATCTAACCTTCACCATTTGAGTAGTCATTCCGATGTATCTTTTATTGCAAGAACATTCTAGGCAGTATATCACTCCCTTAGACTTGCAATTAATGTACTCGTTGATTGAATGTTTTTTGCCAAATCTATCGATGAAGTTAGTTTTTTTCTGCATTTTGTGGCACATGTTGCAGTCTCCACATGGGACACATCCCTTATTAGCAACTTGTTTCTTGGGATTTTGGAAATGGCTCTTTGAGAGGAGGTCTTTCAGATTGGGACATCTTTTGTAGCAAATTGCTACCCTATCTTGCAGAACAGTATCCAAGGTTTCATCTTCTTTAAGGACCGACCAGTGTTTATTCAGGATCTGTTGAATATTATTACTCTGTGTATTGAAGGTAGTTATGAATCTCACTGTATTGCCTTCAATAATTTTATCTTTAGTTTGTAGTAATTGCGAACGATCCGTGAATAAGGCTCTGTGGTAGGCTTTTTTGATAATTTTTCCCGAATATCCCCTTTCTTTTAATCTTAATTTCAATTCTACTGACTGCTCTTTGAATAGTTCTAGGGAAGAACAGTTCCGTTTCAGTCTTAGAAATTCACCTGTGGGGAGAGATTTTTTGACAGCCTGAGGATGATAACTTGAATAGTTCAAGAGTGAATTGGTTGCAGTTTCTTTTCTGTAATTTCATGTTATTAATTTACCGTCATTGTTAGTGACGGTTAAGTCTAGGAATGAGATATCGGAATTTGATATATTAACTGTTAATTTTATATTTAATTCATTACTGTTGAGTTTGTTTACAAATTCGATAACCTCTTCTCTAGTTCCATTCCATAATAATAGGATATCATCGATGTAGCGGATCCACTTCACTACTTTGTCTCGATATAATTCACTAATCAAATTTGTAACAATAGTCTCTTCCCAAAATCCCAGAAACAAGTTCGCATAGGAGGGGGCACACGATGTTCCCATTGCCGTTCCTTGTGTTTGTAGGTAAAATTTACCATTGAAAGTGAAATAGTTAAAATGTAAAATAAAATGCATCAATTTGGTTAAAAATTGTATAGTGTCCTTTGTTTCTTCGAGGTCTCTATTTAGAAAATAATTTAGAGCTTTTAACCCCAAATTATGTTTTATAGACGTATAGAGTGATTCCACGTCTAATGTGACTAATAGTATATTGTCAGAGGTCTGAATTTGCTCTAGTTGTTTAAGCACGTCCAGGGTATCACGAGCATATGATCCTAATTTTTCCACCATGGGTTTAATTCTAATGTCCATATACTGGCTGGCTTTTTCTGTAAGATTACCATTGCCTGATATTATTGGCCTACCTGGTAGATCATGTATATTCTTGTGAATTTTAGGTAACAGATAAAACGTCGCCACCCTTGGATGTTCCACGGTAAGTATTTTAGTTCTTTTCTAGAGATTAAGTTATCATTATATGCTTGCTTAATCTGGTTGTCATATAATAATTGGAAATTTTCCGTTGGATCTCCCAGTATTTCTTTATAACTATGGGATTTAAGCTGTTTATATTTATCATTTGGCCAGATAACAATATTTCCCCCTTTATCAGATTGTTTGATTTGAACATCCCTCCAACTTTGCATTTCTTTAATTGCGGCTCTCTCTTGTGAGGACACATTATTTGCATATATGTGTGGTTTGTGTGTTTTCTTTTAAGAAGGTGACAGGGGCAGGCCAAGCCAGCTAGGCACTCTAGGCAACCCAAGCAGGCACTATAGGCAACCCAACACATTTTGCCCATCCTGGCATGCGAACATGTGCAGGCAATCATGCAACAAACAAGAAAAAGTTGTGCTCACCACTAATTTTTGAAACCATTAGGCGGGGGTGCAATGAGGCTGTGACCACAAAATACAAAGACAAAGACAAGAGGTCCTCTGCACTCAACCCATTATCAATATATTTAAGACATTGAGACATTCTGTGCATACAGCTAGTAAAAAATGCCTTACCCTTTAAACAACAGGGATTGTTTGTCCATATATTGCAATATATTTAAGCTGGCCAACTACGTCAAAGTCATCCCATATCTGGCCATTCCTAAGCTCAATTTTCATCTGATTCATTAAGAACTTGGTTTTAAATGGTTGCAACTTGCCTAGTGGTTTTAAAAATTAGTGGTGAGCACAACTTTTTCTTGTTTGTTGTAGTTATACTGGAGCAGTGACCAGCTCCTTGTTGTAGCCCCCACCCTTCCCAGCTATAGTCAGGTGATCCCACCGGTGTCTAATAAAAGGGCAACCATGATTGGGAGTTTTACTTTGAAAGCAGCAAGTAAGTTGCAGGTAAAACGTAGTCCCTTTGTAAAATGTATAATTAAGCAATAGAATTCTTAATCAATCAGATGAAAATTGAGTGTAGGACTGGCCAGATATGGGATGACTTTGACGTAGTTGGCCAGCTTAAATATATTGCAATATATGGACAAACAATCCCTGTTGTTTAAAGGGTAAGGCATTTTTTAGTAGCTGTATGCACAGAATGTCTCAATGTCTTATATATATTGATAATGGGTTGAATGCAGAGGACCTCTTGTCTTTGTCCAGGCAATCATGCAGGCATTCCAACAGTTGGGGAAAACAGTGAAAGAAGAGCAGCAGTGGGGGAAACAAGAGCCTGGACTAAGGGTAGGAGACAGAAGAAGTAAGTGCCTCTACTCTGGTTGTTGGGCACATATTCTGCCTACCCATAGTTCTGGTCTTGGAAGGTCATGTCTAATATCCCAATATCCAGCATGGAGAACTTTTTCAGCTGGTACAATTTCATGGGGAAATTTGTAAATATATTTGAAAAGTTCTTCTAGTATTTTACCATGCATTCTGTTTTGCAGGGGAAAAATAGGTCTGTTGCACCAAAAAAAAAACGTATTTAAAAATATCATTATTTTGGGACAGATTTACTAAAGTCACATAAATTCACATGAGGGATTCAAATATTCAATCGAATTTTCAAAAAGATTCAAATTTTGACTATGCAAATTAGGCAAATTCAACCAAATTCGACTATCGAATATTAGAATTCGAATGATTCAAATATTTGAATTTAATTTTATTTGGAAATTTGATGGTTGAATATCGAATTGCGCTTAAAAAAATTCAAATTTGAAATTCGAATTTTTTTAATTCCCTACTATTCCCCCACTATTCCCTGGTCGAATTTCGAATTTTTTTTCATTCGAAATTCGACCAATAGTAAATCTGCCCCTATGTGTACCTTACCTTCCATATCAAATAGTGGGATTGGAGTCTCCTCAGCTCTCCTCCTGTCTATCTAAGGAGCTGCCCAAGTGCCATGTTTGGAAGAAATTGGCAACATGGACATTATTATTGAACATTATTTTGTATCAAGAATGAAGCTTCTCTAACAAGGTAGGGCAATGTATGCTATTGCAGAGCTAAAAACACCTTACCACTATTTTACCAGCATTCAAAATTTTACTGTTTCTGCTTTACTTAAAAATTTTCAGTACAGTAAAACAGGACAGTTTTGCACATCACTACTCAATAAATGCCAAAATATCTGTTTAAACGTCCTAATTATTGGTTTATTATCAAAACACATGGAAAGAAAGTGATGTATTTAAATGTATGTCCTCTGTGTGCTTATTAAAATATGTTGTGTGTATTCAAACAAAAATAGTCTTCAGGTTTTTTTTGCATAGCAAGATAAAGATAAAGAGCTTATATTATTCTTAGAATCCTTTTGTAGAGCCATTCTCAACACCATAAGATTGTTCTGTTTTCTTATATTACATCTATATAATTCCTGTCACCTTCATTAACCTCCCCATGACCTGCTAATCCCATGCATACATATTTGTTTGCATTTTAGCATCTTCTTATTAACTGTGTGATATTTTGGCAAATAGAAAAACAGCTTGATACATGTTTTAAATTACTTCCTAACATAACAGAAATTTACAATTTGCTGTGAATCCAAAGAATGTTCAGGTTGGTATGTCAAAAGAACACCACAAGGTGATTTCTATTAAATTCAGATCCATGCAAGCTACATGGTAGTAGGCATTTACATATAGACTTATGAAGTATTTTTATAACAGGTATACCAGGACCTTGTTCATGCAGTGAAGTCCAAAGGCAGCACACACTCTCACCTGGAAACCAACACTAGTGCTAACACGTGTCTTGGCCACCGGTCAAAGCTAATTCATACGAAGCTTGAAAGTTCATTGTACGCAGCATTCAGTGGGTATGTGCTTAAAATCTTCTTTTATTAAATAACATTAAAATCATAAATCATAAATCATAATAGCGTGTAATATACCCCACACTTGCCGGGGGTCGCGTAACAAGTTAGGATGGAGGAGTCTCATTTGTTATCGGAACTCCTCCATGCTAACTAGTTACACGACCCACTGCAATTGTGGGGTATATGTCACACGCTATTATGATTTTAATGTTATTTAATAAAAGAAGATTTTAAACACATACCCACTGAGTGCTCCATACAATCAACTTTCAATACCCGGACCTTGGTGGCAGGAGGTCATTAAGGTTAGGCTTCTGGTAGGCCAAGAAACACTGCATTCATCACAGATTTTTGCAGTCTTTTGGACATTTTACTTGAAGGTCTTTTTTGATGTTAAGCTACAGGCTGTAAAGTACACAACACATGGATGAATGTGAATCCTTAAGAAAGCATTACTCTGTCATTTCCAGGGCCAATTGACACTATGGGGCAGATTCACTAAGATCCGAAAATTCGCCAGCATAGGCTTCGCTAGCGTTCGCCGCACTTCACCAGGTGAATTTTCGCCAGAGCAGCGCAAATCCACTAAAGTGCAAATTTAAGCTCAGGTCGGCGAATGGTAGCGTAGTTGCGCTAGTTTTACTTCGCTAGGCAGAGCGCTGTTACGGTAGCGAAGCCTAATTTGCATACGGCAGGAACTTTAACTCATAATAGAAGTATATGTTACAGCCACTACATTCCACTACACAAGCCCAGGAAACCTTTAATAAATTAAATGAAGTTGTCCTATTGCCCTACTTGTGCCCCCTGTATTGAGTTGCTATATGTTAGGAAATGTAGGGGGGAAGAAGGGTAACCCCTCAAAAAAATTATCGATCTTTTTCAGACTATCACCCTCCTATGCTAAAATACGCCAGCGTTTTTTGGGGATTTATAAAAAAATTAACTTTTTTTTCCCAACCTCCTATCTATTGTATTGAACTTCGCCTGGTCTGACGAAGTAATGTCTAGTGTAAGTGCTAACGTTTAGGAAAATGTTCATCTCAGTGAATTTGCGAAGTTACGATCCTTCGCCAGTGTGCAACTTCGTCTGGCGTAAGGGTGCGAAGTTCCGCAAGTCTATCTACTTCGCTAGCGAAAATTCGCCAGAGCTGGTGTTAGTGAATTTGCAAAGTTATGATTTGACGTCACGCTGGCGAATTAGCGCTAGCGTTAGACGCTTCGCGCTTTAGTGAATTTGCCCCTATGTGCTGCCTTGTGGCTGGCCAGCCTATGCTACCTTCCACCACATCGCCCAGTTTTTTGCATTGATCTAATTGAGGGGGCCATATTTCTAATTCAAAAAGCATGAGCAAAATAGCTTTACACTAGAAGAACTAGTATTTCACTCTTTAATTTACCAGTAGCAGTTTTTTTTTTCTACCCGTTAACTTGCAGGCTTCTCAACACACCTCACGGTAGCAGCACCCCTGGGTCCCTTTCTGAACACTGAGCCTCCAAACATAACTGGCTCACACCTAACAAACCACAGGCTAATTGTATTTGTGGCACTACACTCAATTGTGCCCTGTAAGTGAGATGATACAATTGTTGCAAAAGAAATGGTAAAACAACTTGTACATGGCTGACCAAAGATGATATTTTACAGTATATATATTTTTATTTCTATAACACTTGCAGTAATGTACAACAGATCAAATTTTATTTGCCATGTACAGAAGTTTGTTTATATGAAATGGCTCATAGTAGTAGGAAGGAACATTCATTTTGTTCTGCAGTGCGCTGCTTTAACTCTGCAGTGGTTAGTCTGCTAATTCTTCAAAGTTAAAAAAAAAGAAAGTATAAAGTAATAGAATCTGGTAAGCATTCTTTAATAAGTAAAATATGCATACAGTAATGTCTGTTAAAGGACAGACTGAATATCCTTACATGACAATTTACAAATTAAGTCTCGAATGAACTCTTTTGCATTAGTGCTGATGATGAGTAAAACATAAATCATAGCTTGTATGCCAAAGTACATTGTATTTCAGAAAACTCCCTAATTAGTGCTACTAATCACTTGATCCTTCTGCAAGGGACTAGAACATGGGGAATCTGATTTGAGGAATACAGCAGTCAGCTTATATACGTCTTTGTACAATGACACTCCTGAGATGGTGTTAACCAAAAACATCATTGACATTTCATCAATCAGAGGGAAAATATTGTCCTGCAGTTGCAAGAAAGTCAAAGTCTTTTCACAGCAAACAGCACAAAGCAACCATATTTTAATCCCAGTTCATTTCCCAGGTGCTGGCATATTGCCCACATACTAGCATAATTATTACAGTATAGTAAATATTCATCTTTTTTATTATTATTACTATGAGATGCTTACAAGGTTTAACTGCTTTCATAAAAAATCTTTTTTTTCATGTTTATTAAAATATTATTATAAAAATATTAACAGAATTCTATATATATATAGAAAGATATATAGAATACAGAAATTCGTATTTTACAAACTCTGTGTATCTTTTGCTATACTTTTAGCAAACAATTAGATAAATAAAGAATGTGTAAAACTATTATGTTGAATATCACAATTTTTATTTGTCTATTTTGTTCGGAGAGGGACATGATCTTGGTGAAAAAAGTGCAAAAAGTACAGTTAATGTTCAGATGGAATAGTCACATTCGCATTGCCAACATAGTTTTTTCACATTTTTTTTGTTTATAAATCTGCAGAACATTCTTGAGTACATAGCTGCATTTTTCATGAATCATGAAAAAACCCAAATACATCCTTTAAAAAATTGTAACTTTAATAAATTCCCTTCTAAGCCATGTTTTTACCTCTCTCTGTCTTTTTGAATTATTTTATCTTTTAAATTTTCTATCACCTTATGCCCAAATTTTCACTTTTAATTTTCTTATATCCACCATGTGCTTCTTCATTTTCCTTCTCTGGCTTTTTTATTTTATTGCCCATATTCTGATTTTATGTTACATCTCCTCCATTATCTTTTCTATTCTGATCTCTTTTCCCTGTATTTTGCACATTTCCATTTCTTATATTTTCTCTTCATGATTTTGCTCTTACATTTTCAGATGACCATTCTGTTATTTTACCTTTTCTTGCCTTTCCTGCATTCCTTGTCTATTTTGCTGTCCCTTTGTAACTGTATTCATGCAATATTATTATTATTATTATTACAATAGTATTATTATTATCATTATTTATTTTATTCTTTATTTACATAGCACCAACCTACTGTATTCACAGGCTTTACAGAGATTATACATCATTCCCTTGCCCCAGTAAAGTTTACAGTCTAAGGTCACTGTCGTAGTCACACGATGTATGGTAATTTCTTTTTAATCAGGAACCAATTAACCTGCATGTATGTTTTTTGGAGTGTGGGAGGAAACGAACGTACCAAGATGAATTGCATTTTTGCACAATTAAGTGAAAAGTTTGTTTGAATATGCAGCCAGCACTTTTTTCAAAATAATAATTGCTTATGTTAGGCTTTTAGACAAGTCACAGGCAGTTTGCAAGGGGAGAAAATTCTAGAAGTGATCACCATAAGTTATAAATGGCACAATTGTAATGATGCAGGACTGAGCTGCATATAAAGATATAATTTGCCAATTTGTCTCGTGGAGCAATGACCAAACTGTAGATTACAAAAATCTAGGGATATTTGTTTGCATTACAAACACAATATTTCAAGAAATCAGGTGATGTTTTTTTCTGTGAATTATCTTTATATTAGAAATTAAACTCTCTTCTTACAGCTACTTTTATATCGAAAACTATTAGGTTTGAATGTTTTTTCTGAATTTGGTCTTGTTATTAGTGATAATAAATTCGCCCATCACTACTTGTTATTCATTTATTCTTGGTGCATGGTACCTTACAGCAAAGACTCACACAAACCTACACTTCTGAATCAATGACCCTTTTAAAAACATTACATTTTTGTTGAGTTTAAATAAATCTGAATGCACAACTCTGCTTGAAATTTTTAACACCTTGCAGCTCTCTGCCTCATGGAGCTGTAATTTTTCAGTTTTTGTTTCTAACAGAAAATCCATCATTTAAAGTAAAGATTGTGAACATTAAAGTTGATAAATGGACCTCCAAGGTTACACTGAGAAATGTGTTTGTGTTTGTCTTTTAACATCAAATGAAGCAAAGGTCTATGTTATACTGTATACAGTGTAAATTCATGATGTTTCAGTCTTGTCACTGTAAATTAGATTATAGAGGCTGTGGTACCTGAATGTTCTCTGTTGTTTATACAAAAATTATTTACTGAAATACATATGGTTTCCATATGGACACAATGGTTGAGAAGAGGAGTATAATGGATTGTGAACTCTTGTTTCTCGATTTCCTATACTTATTGATGATCAGAAACCTGAAGTGTCAGATTACTGTTAAGGTGACATGTAATGATTGACAGACATGAAGAAATAAATATACTGTGTGTGTGTGTTTAAATTACCCTCTTGAGAACGTTACCTGTGACATGAAGAAGTTTAAAATAAATACAGTAATCACAGTTCATGGGTGACATCAGAAAAAAATGTACTGGCATGAAGATGTTGCCATGACACTTGATGAGTAGCAAAAGCAAGAATAAAAATAGAGGTTCAGTAGAAAGAAAAACCCATCACACTTCCCTCTGGGTTTAATTTGTGTGTGTATATGTTAATATTCATTTAATCTATTAGCACTTCAAAATTCAGCTATATTTTCTACTGGCTATAATTCGATTTCTCAATGAAATCGTACGATCGGATAATGATCGTTCGATTTCACGAAAAAATCGTACTTTTGCTTTCGAGCCTCGAATGGTATTCGAGCAAGTCTTAGCAAAAGAAGCCTATGGGGTGGGGGGGGTTCCCATAGGCTTCTATTGGTATTCGGAAGGTTCAATCTGGTGAAGCAGGCATTCAAAGGATTTTAAAATTTTAAATCCTTCGATCATCAAATGATCGAATTATCGAATATCCGATCATTCGATCTATTCGATAATTCGGTATTCGATGATCGAAGATGCCAAATTTGCATATTCGAATATCCAAAAAAATCTTACGATCGGTATTCAATCAAATTCGATCGAACTTCGAATCCTTCACGTGAATTTTGTAAAGCTGCCCCTTAGTGAATTGAAAACAAAAAAATGTTCCTAATTAAAATTGGTTTATTATAACAAATAGGGGCAGATTTTTCAAGGGTTGAATTGAAAAATCAAATTTTTAAATACATTTCGGTTGGTCATTTTCCCCCCCCAGAAATTTGAGTTTATGGGAGTTTTAATTCACTTTATAATTTATATTATAAACTCTTTGTAATCAGTGCTAAAAATAGAATTTTAATTTTAAAGCTTGTGTTGTACAATAAAGATCAAATCTATTCTATTTAAAAAAAATCATGAAATTTCTTGAATGGGCATTTTTTAAATGCAAAATTCTGCAATGGCAAAATATGTAATTTCACTGCAAAATTTGATCTAAAGATTATATATTATATTGTGATTATATAAAGATGATATAATATTTTGTCACATCATCAGTAGAGTGTAAGACACTGAATTCATTGCTGAAACTACTTAAGAAATCCAATTTCCATAATCTATGTCTTAGTTAGAGAAGGTATCTTAAAAAACTGAAATATGCAAGACTGTTTAATATTTAGCCCATCGACTGCTGTAGTTATATGGCAATAGTGTAATTCCTGCTGGTACAGGGGGAGGGATATTGGTATGGTTCCAGGTATAGAACCATAGAGCCAAAGGGGAGAGGCCCTGTATCTCTATTTAAATGTGCAAAATTGCAAAAACTAAATGAATCTTATGCAAAATATTTGCTGTTGCAATTGTTCCTCTTTAAACCACTGTACAATCTTGTCAACACAATTACAATTAACATTTCCAGAAAGTGTTCATTTGATTTGGTTTTATGTATGTTACTTACAATTTAGATACTAGTTTAGTTATAGAAGGTTGGCACTTTCAAGCCTTCGATATATGGAGAATTCAATTACAAAGGTGGCAGAGTAAAAGGCAGAAAGATAATGGTACTGAATAAAATGCAGTGGAGGAATGCTAAAACCCATACCAGACTATGCATTGCTCAAGGGCACAACTAATTTAATGGTTTCATGAACAGCGTCCTTTTCAGCATTTCTCTGTTCCTGCATACAGATATCCTAGAGAATGTCATGCATAGGTTTGTACAAGCAGCATGCTTCCAGTCTTAATGAGACACATTAGTAAGGGTGCTTTAACTTTTCAAATGTGTATTGTGAAATATCAACAAATAGCCTTTGCATCATGTGCTCTTATGCACACACACACATACTGCAACAATGATTCATTGTTCTGTTGTACCAACGAAGAAGTGGCTTACCCTCGCACACCCTGGCCGTCCAAGCAATGGGAAACCTTGGTGCTCAGTAGGAATAGGGTATGGCGACCCTCACAAATCGTAGAAAGAAAAGAAATCCAACAGCACAACAAGGATGCTGCTAGCAGGGCAAGCCCTTGCTCGTTTATTGCGGATGCAACGTTTCGGGGCGTAACCTAGACAAAGGGGTTACGCCCCGCAATAAACGAGCAAGGGCTTGCCCTGCTAGCAGCATCCTTGTTGTGCCGTTGGATTTCTTTTCATTGTTCTGTTGTCACATAAGCTAAAACACAGCTACACATACACATGCACAGGCCTCTATGTCTTGCAAACTAGCATTTGCTTTGGCAACCACATATATTTTTCACCTTTTTCTTCTTACTACTGTACTTTGTAACTTATTTGATACCTATGTCCCATTTATCTCACCCCTCACCTTTTGCAAACAAGTACATGGGTTCAAAATTGTGCTATTATGCAGCACTTCATCCTATACAAACTCCTTTTCATCATTGGACAAGCATCAATGCATTAATTAAACCTGCTCTGATTAATGCTGCACAAAATTAAACTGGATGCAAGTAAGCCCTGGAATTAACTATCACTATTGTAGTGTTATAGCAGGTTGTATTTAGAAATGCAATTGACAACCAATAACCAGTAAAGCCAGTTATGATGGCACACACCAAATAGTGATGGGTGAATCAGTGGCGTTTCCCGAAAATGGCGAAAAATTTGCACCCATCACTATTCACAAATGCAGCATTGTGGGGGGTAAACAATGGTATCTGCATCCAAATTTTGCACTTGCTTCAGAAATGAGCCCTCGTATGCGCTTTTTCATATTTGCTTCCTCTCTATCTTTATTAACTCCATATTACAAACGATTGTCCTCTTGCACAAATACACCAGGCTATCTTTGTTTGTACACGAGACCCTTTACTGCTTGTGCTCCATTCATTTACTCTTCTGAATGCAGGATATTTATTAAAATCTTGTTGAAGCTAATTCTTTGGTAGGCCATGTGATAAAAGGCAAGGCTTTGCTGGGTTTTTTTTGTTGGCTTGATCATGCAGTTGTAGAATGTCAATTTATTATTTAACATGTTTGAAAGTCGTAATATTGGCTATCTGGTTATTAAATAAATAACTGCTGCCTTTTCCCCACTTGCTTATTGTCTTGAAACTTTTCTAGTATCCTTGGGATCAAAGGGTGTGAGCATGTGCTACCTCTCCCATGAGACTGTCAAGAAAATTCCGGATGTGGGAGAGTAAAAGAGTAAAGAGTATCTCTTTATATCAGTCTGGTATAGGGGACAATACTGCTGCAACAAGGCAGACAGACTGCAAACAATATAGCAAACAAACCAACAGCAGGAAAAAGAGGAGCCAAATAAGTTAATCCTTTCTTACTCAAATAATTGTAACTTACAAATGCCATCTTAGCTTAGTGTGATGACAAATTGATGTAAATATCTTTGAAGGGATCCTGTCACCCTCTAGTAGAGGCAATAAAGAAGAAACAAAAAAAATTAATTTGCCCACAAATTATTTGTATCTGTTAAAATAGACATGACCCAAGCATTGCCCATAATTCTTTCTGCTAAATTAACTACCAAAATAAGATTAATATTACAAATATAATGGCATTAGATACAAATGAAAAAAGTTATCAGATGATAATAGGTAACAAACATTGTCGCACAAAAACAAAAGTACCGATATCACCTGAGCCCATATCAGTCTCACTATTATCATTTTATATTATTCTCAGGCCCGGATTTGTGGCGAGGCCACAAAGGCCCAGGCCTAGGGCGGCAAAAAATGAGGGGCGGCATGCTGCCCACCCGCTGTATGTGAAGCACTGAGGATCGCAGCTCCCCAGCATGCTTCCAAGCATTCTGGTCCGTGTGTGCATGCGCGCTTGTAGTGAAGGGGGTATGTGAGTGGGAGCTAGGACTGAGCGGCCTCGGGATGCCTGTCCACAAAATCTGGCGCTGATTATTCTCCTCCCAGCAAATCTTAAACTGTGATATTAACTAATGTACCCCTGCCCTCACAGAAGTGACAACAACAAAACAACAAACTACAACTTCTAGGAAGGGCATGTGGGGACCTCTGTTGTAATGGTCATCAACTTAGAATGGTGGAGAGCATTCCTACATCTCCAATTTAATCACCCCTTATTTTAAGGCCAAAGAACTAGTGATGGGCGAATTTATTCGCGAATAAATTCGCGAAACGGCAGGAAAAATTCACGGGCAAAAATTTGCCACCAAAAACGAGTCGCGCGTCGTTTTTGACGCGACGCCCGCCGAAAACGACACGACGCGTTTGACGCAAATTTTTCACCAATTCGCGAATTTCTCTGGAAATTCGCGAATTTTTCGGCGAAGCGAAACGCGGCCGTTTCGCCCATCACTACAAAGAACTAGTCGATGCCCATTGTGAGCTGAAACCAGATCATGCAGTTCCTTCCTATAATCTTGCTGAGATCTATGGTGTGGTGTTTATACAAATAGCCTGTAGATGTCACTGTGCACATAAGTTATACTGTGTATACACAGTAATTTCTATACTACTTAAGGTGCTAGAGTTTTATGTTACTGTTGTGTCATGGCTGCATGAGCCTGCTAATACAGCACGGTTATACTCTACTCATCCTCAGCTAACACAACAAATTGGTGACAAGATGTCTCTTCTACCTCTGCAGCAGCCTGCACCTCTTCTCCCAAACCCTGGAGAGTCTAACATACCTATTACTGCTTGGATCCATATGTTTGACAATTACATTATTGCTGCTGACCAAGGGGAGATTTCTGCTGCTAGAAAGTGTGATTTACTTATTCACTGCCTGGGAGCAGAGGGACAGTGTATATTCTATACATTACCATTACCTGATGAGACTTATGAAACTGCTCTTACTGCTATAAAGAACTTTTTTGTGCCAAGAGAAAATGTGGTTGCTGAAAGATATAAATTCTGCCAACATGGACAACATAATGACAAATCCACAGAATAATTTGTAGCAGCTTTGAGAGAGCTGGCTGTTACCTGTGACTTTGGGAATCTAACAGATGAAATATTAAGAGACCAAATAGCGCAAAAAACAAATTCACCCTGCATTAAAGAGAGACGATTTAACCCTTGCAAAGACTATTAAAGTTGCTAGCCAAATTTAAACAGCAGTGACAGAGGCTAAAACTTTCAGTCAGGGAACTGCTGGGAATGTACAGATTGTGAATCCAGTACTGTGGCCTAATAATGTACAGTCACAGGCAAATACAGTGCTAAGGAAAGGAATTCACTGCAAAACCATGCAGCAAATACAAATAAAAAATACTGCTTTTGCTGTGATCCAACACAATACACTGCAAATTATGCTACATGTCCTGAAAAAGCTGTACAGTGCTGCAAATGCAAAATGGCAGGTCATTTTGCTAAGATCTGCCATAGTTCTGCAAAAGATGTTCATGAAGTCATTACTACAAATATTACAGTATTAAGTGTGGATAAAACTGGTACATTGATTCCAGACAAGTTTATATACACTGTCAATGTCAATACTGCTTCTGCTGACAAGGGACAATCCATTAACATGATGCTTGATACAGGTTCAGCTGTTTCTATACTACCAAAGGATATTTTCTTGAAATACTTTGCAAAAGATCCACTTGTTGCACCTGCCCTGAGACTGTTCAGTTACTTAAAGGATTCTATCCCAGTGCTTGGTTGCTTGCCAGTGAATGTATAGTTTGAATCAAATACTGCAAAATGTGACTTTTACATTGTGAATAAGGGCACTACTATACTTGGAAGGGATCTCTTTGCTGCATTAAACTTTGATAGTTTCATTACTATAGCACCAGTGCCTGCCACACAGCCATTATCTAAAATTTCACCACAAAGCAACACTTCACTGGGCTGTGCAAATAACTTTGTCACAAAGTTAAGTTGAGACCAGATGTAAAACCAGTACGCCAGAAATTGGTGTGCTTGCCCCACTCTATAAGGGAGCCTGTCTCACAGGAATTAAAGAAGCTGGTAGAGCAAGATGTGACTGAAAAATCTGAATCTTCTGAATGTGTTTCACAAATTGTAGTAACAATGAAGAAAACTGAAGGTATTCAATTATGTGTTGATCTCCATGAACCTAATAAAGCAGTTTTTATGAATAATCATCCCTTGCCACACACAGAGGAAATATTTTCAGAACTCCAAGGAGCAAAATTCTTCACAGTGCTTATCATCAAGTATTACTGCATGAGGACATCAGAGACCTCACTGCATTTATCACCCATGATGGTTTGCTTCGGTTCAAGAGTGTACCTTATGGACTGGCTTCAGCACCAAGTTATTTTCAAAGACTGATGTCTTCTATTCTCCATGATATAACTGGTGTACAATGCTACTTGGATGATATAATTGTCTATGCTCCAACTATGGATCTTCATGACAAGTACCTAGAAAAAATGGTTTTGAAATGCATTGACTCTGCAGGAGTGAAACTGAACCTTTCCAATTGCCACTTCAGACAAACTCAGCTGTAATTTCTGGGTCATATAATTTCATAAGAGCGATTACTGCCTGACCCTGACCATGTCAATGCTGTTACACAAGCACCTACTCCATCTGATTTTCAGACCTTACGAGCTTTCTTAGGTCTTACTTCATGGTATTCTAAGTTTATTCCCAATTATGCTTCAGTTGTGGAGGCACTTAGAGCACTACTACGTGGAACTTCAAGTCTGGTTTGGTCAGAGACTGCTCAATATAGCTTTGAAATAGTGAAACAGTTAATTGTGAACAGTCCAACAATAGCTTTAATTGATCCTGCACTTCCCACTATGGTTATTACAGATGCTTCAGACTATGGCGGTGGTGCAGTTCTCACACAGATCCATGCTGATCATTCAAACAAAACTGTTGCATTTGCATCCAGAACACTTACAGAGACAGAGCGTAAGTATTCAACTGTTGAAAAAGAAGCTCTAGCATGTGTTTGGGCAACAGAAAATGAAGAACCTACCTATGGGGTAGATAATTTACCTTATGTGCTGATCATAGTCATTTAACTACGCTGCTTACAACAAAGGGACTAGGAAAAGCTGGGATGCTTATAGCTAGATGGTATGGTATAGTATAACTCTCTTTTGGATCTTGTAATAACTAATAATACTGAACTCATCTCTAGCATTTGTGTGGGTGAGCATTTAGGGAGTAGTGATCATAACATGGTCTCATTTAATATTCAGAAGCAACTCTATAAGGGAGTAACTAAAACATTGAATTTCAGGAGTGCAAACTTTGACAGTATAAGGGCATCTTTGCAACATATTAAGTGTGAAATCCTTTTCACAGGCTTAAACACTGAACAAAAATGGGAAGTCTTTAAAATGCTGCTTAATAAATACACATGTCAGTATATTCCTCTTGTAAGCAAGGAATGTCATTGTAAAGCAAAACCTTTTTGGTTCAATAGAAGTTTTGGTGTTGAGGTGGGTAAGAAAAGACATGCTTTTGAGGCTTTCAAGTTAGCTGGGACAGCCGAATCATTTATAAGGTACAAGGAGGCCAATAAATCATGCAAAAAAGCTATCAGGCAAGCTAACATATATATAGAAAAGGGTATAGCAGTAAACAGTAAAAAGAATCCAAAATTATTTTTTAAATATATTAATTGTAAAAAATGAAACAGGAGGGGGTACGACCTTTATTATCATAGGGGGGGTCAGCTGGTTGATGAGAACAAGCAAAAAGCTCAGATTCTGAATGCATACTTTTCATCTGTCTACACAAATGAGGAACCAGCTAATGAAGGTTTCCTTATTAATAGTACCAATTCAAATAATCTAATGATGCATGGTTCACACATGATGAAATTCAAAAGAGACTAGCACATGTTAAGATAAACAAAGGTCCAGGGCCAGATGGGATTCATCCCAGGGTAATTAACGAGCTTAGCTCTGTGATTGCCAAACCTCTCTACTTAATTTTTCAGGATTCATTGAGGTCTGGCATGGTGCCGAGAGACTGGCGAATTGCTAATGTGGTGCCGCTATTTAAAAAGGGATCCCATTCTCAGCCTCAAAACTATAGGCCAGTTAGTCTGACGTCGGTAGAAGGAAAGCTTTTCAAAGGATTAATAAAGGATAGGATACTGCACCTCAGGGCTCTGTACTGGGTCCCTTGCTTTTCAACTTGTTTATTAATGACCTGGATGTGGGCATTGAAAGTATGGTTTCTATTTTTGCAGATGATACTAAATTGTGCAGAACTATAGGTTCCATGCAGAATGCTGCCACTTTGCAGAGTGATTTGTCTAAGTTGGGAAACTGGGCAGCAAACTGGAAAATGAGGTTCAATGTTGATAAATGCAAGTTTATGCACTTTGGAAAAAAATTATATAAATGCAAGTTATACACTAAATGGCAGTGTTTTGGGAGTTTCCTTAAGTGAGAAGGAGCTTGGGGTTTTTATAGATAACAAGTTGTCTAATTCTGAGCAGTGTCATTCTGTAGCTACTAAAGCAAATAGGGTTCTGTCCTGCATAAAAAAAGGGCATTAACTCAAGGGATGAAAACATAATTATACCTCTTTCTAGATCCCTAGTAAGACCTCATCTGGAGTATGCAGTGTAGTTTTGGACTCCAGTCCTTAGGAGGGATGTAAATGAGCAGAGACGTGCAACTAAACTGGTTAGAGGGATGGAAGATAATTGTAAAGGGTAGACTGTACTGGTTGGGATTGTTTTCTCTGGAAAAAAGGAGCTTGCGAGGTGACATGATTACACTTTACAAGTACATTAGAGGACATTATAGACAAATATCAGGGGACCTTTTTACCCATAAAGAGGATCACCACACCAGAGGCCACCCCTTCAGACTAGAAGAAAAGGACTTTAATTTGAAGCAGCGTACAGTAGGTGGTTCTTCACAGTGGACAGTGAGGTTATGGAATACACTGCCGGGTGATGTTGTGATGGCTGATTCTGTTGATGCTTTTAAAAGGGGCTTGGATGATTTTTTGGACAGACATAATATCAAAGGCTATTTTGATACTAAACTCTACAGTTAGTATAGCTATGGGCATATATGGGTTGTGTGAAAGAGTGGGGGGGTATGTTGGGTTTTAATTTGGAGGGGTTGAACTTGATGGACTTTGTCTTTTTTCAACCCAATTTAACTATGTAACTATGTAACTATATGTCAGCAAGGCTACTGAATTTAAACTACAAAATGCAATACAAACCAGGGTTGAAATGTTACTGCTGATTGTTTGCCACTTGTATCTTTACCTGCAGCTTCTGATACACTGGATGAGGACCAAGAATTTGTAGCACTGACTGATTTACTATCATCTACAATTACTACTGCTGATTTTAAGCAAGCTTGGCTCACATGTACAATTCAAGTTAAACTACCGGACATCTTACAAAGCAAATGGCCAAATGCTGAGAAGACACTCAGTCCTGATCTTCAACCTTACTACAAGATTAGACACTAACTGTCGTTAGTAGATGGCTATGTTGTCTTTGGAGCTCACCTCTTACTGGTACCAGAGACCTTGAGAGAAAAGCTCATACAACTTTCACATGAGAGTCATCAATGAATCGTATTAAGAGAATTATACTTGTGGCCAGCAATGGATGCCGATGTGGTAACTGCCCTTCATTCTTGTGTTACCACAATGTATGTGTGATGTAGCCATCACACATACACCACCACTTCAGCCAGTACCATTTCCTGATTCAGCATGGGAAAAACTTGCTTTTGATATTGTGGGTCCTTTTGCAGATTCTCCAATATACTGCAGAATTGCTATAACCTTGATAGACTATTACAGTAAATGGCCTGAAATTGCATTTGTTTCTCATATAACATCAGCTACAGTTATAACTTTTCTGTCTACAGTCTTCAGCAGAGAAGGTAATCCAGAGGAGTTAATATCAGATAACAGACCACAGTTTGTCTCATTTGAGTTTGAATTCTTTCTGAAACAGAGGGATATTGTGCATAGGAAATATTCAGTGTATTACCCACTAGCAAATTGAGAGCAAATCGAGCAATTCAACAGAAGTCAGAAAAAAGCACTACAGACAGTAAATATTACTGGGAAATCTTAGAAAGCATTTACAGCAGAGTTCCAACATAACTACAGAGCAAGGTGCCATACAACAACCCAAGCAGATCCAGCTATAATTGTTACATGGCAGACAGATGCCCACTAAGTTAGATGTTGCAGACATCAAACTTCCACACAATACTATGCCTACAAAATCATCTACTTTTGACATTGTCAAACATCAACAAGCCAAATGCAAGGCTAATACTGACAGAAAATGTGGTGCAAGAGAAGTGCACTTTCAGCCTGGATCTTTAGTCAGAATTAAGAAATCAGGACTATTGAAACTAGGACAATCTAAATTTACTACACCAATTGAAGTGAGACACCAGGGAGGACCATACACATATGAACTATCTGATGGACGCATATGGTATGCAAGCCGTCTTGCGCCTGCTAGATATGACTTTGAAGAAGCTCCATTTGATGAAGGACATTTTCCTACTCCTGATGCCAACTCCAATAGGCCTGAAGAAAGTGAAACTATAAGCCATGCTGAGAGAATCAGAAAACTACCTGCATGGACCAAGTACATGTGCAGAATGTATATTATTGCTTTAAGATGCATTGATGTTGTTTATTACATTTGCAGAAATGCTTTTCTACTATAGGAAGAATATGTGGTGGTTATACAAATGGCCTGTAGATGTCACTGTGCACATGAGTTATATTGTGCATACACGGTACCTTCTATACTACTGAAGGTGCTAGAGTTTTATGTTACTGTTGTGTAATGGCTGCACAAGCCTGCAAATAAAGCAATGTTATACTATACTCATCCTCAAAACACAACATATGGCTCACATTTTTATACTCTCCTGTCAGTCATCCCCAACATAGCTAAGCTTTTCCCAAATTTCTCTCTCTGGGGGGAGAGTAAATCAAAGTTGACTTCTGCAATAGGCAACTGTTTGCATCTAACAATTAAGGGATGGAGACTGATTGTAATATATATTGAGGCATTGATTCAATCAAATTATAGTGACTTTTGCCTGGTGACAGGTCCTGTATGATATATAAGGAGAATAGCATGGCCTGCTGATTTCTTTTTTTTTTAAATAACCCTCAGTATCTTAAATCATGAACCATATTCTCTTTTCTCCCATGGACAGTCATCATCTTCTAAAAAAAACATGAATGAATGTCATGTAGTTAAGAATAATGTATTTCTGTAAATATACAAGACCCAGTCGTAATATCTAATCAAATTCACTGCTGTTTCATTTAGAAAACCATTTCATTTTATTACCATGTTAGTACTGGCTAACCAAGTGACAGTGTGCTGCAAGATTATTATTACCCTTATGCAATTTAATAAATAACCAACAGAAAGGGATAGATACTAGAAACAAAATATTATTCACACTGTGTACTCAGTGTGCACTGTCTTTGGAACAGTCAGGCTCAGTAATATTAAACTGCTCACAATTTATGAGCCAGTCAAAGCATGGCATATTTATGCCACAAAACTGTTTCAGGCATTTGTGATGAAGATTTACTATCTATTTTTTTTGTAACAGATTATATATTTATTTTTAATTTATACATTTTACCCCCTCCCTTCCAGAAACTGTGGCCACTCAGGAGCTGCATGTTGCTGGTCAGTGTGTTTTTATGCAGTAATAACTGTTTCACTGGTTCTTTCATTTTCCTGCCAGAAAGTTAGATTTTTTAAATATCTGTAATACATTTTATGTATTTTACTGACGATTGAAAAAAAGACATTGTCAAAATGTATAAATTGGTTGAACCATCTCTTTTATTAATAAATCTTCATAACCAGGAATATTCATTGTTAAGACCTAGGAAACATAGCAACCAGTAAGAAATTGGCATTTAAAGGAAAAATATACCCACAAACAACATAGCAATTCTATTGCATAAAACAGCCCATATGTAAAAACCCTGAATATTCATTAAATATATTTTTTTATTTGTATGTGTCATTAGTTAAATTTAAATAGAGCATTGCCATTTTAAGACCTGTTGGTTATGTATTCATTCTGGGGGATCTTTAATGATTACTCTTTTGAAAGCAAACATTTTATTGGTTTTGGTGGGCTATTCGAACGGGTACAACTTTGCTACCTTTATATCATTACACCAAAACATATAAGATGTATTCATATCTGTCATTTACTTATTAAATTATTAACGGTATATATAACACATTCATTTAGGAAAGTTAAAATTAGCTCATCTGCATTGTGGACCCCCTAATGTTTTTAAAAGTTTGTATGTTGAATACATCAGTGGAATGCAAATTTGCAAATTAAAAATGCAAATAAAACCAATATGACTGCTCATGTAAAAAGAGATCAAAGTGAATGCATAATGTCAGAACAGATTGGCTCTACGCCAACAAAGGCATAGAATTTAGTATACTAGACAGAAAACAGAAGTCTCTTTTAGGAATATGGTGCTGTATATCATAATAATTTAGAATGAAATTCCAATATTCATTGTGAAAAAGAAAATTGCATATACAGGGTTAGGAAGCAGTAAACCAACTAATCATTATGTATAATAATTTAACACAAAGAAACACTTTTTTTAAAGAAGACATTATGCCACAGTTATATATTAGTTTAAAAGGTATATGATGACATGTCAGCGCCATCCTTAAATACCATTATACAGAAATCATTGCTATTTCAGTAGAAAATAGAGTAAATTTTAAGCAAATAATTCTAATTGTTTTTAAATTATTTCCTTTTTCTCTGTAGTAATAAAACAGTAGCTTGCACTTGATCATAACTAAGCCACAACCTTATTGGTGGCAAAACAATCATGTTTGGTTTTATGAATCATTTAAATCAGTGTTGTCTAACTGGTGGCCCACAGCCCCCTTGTGTGGTCCCTCCACATGAAAGTGTACCTGCTGTGACTCCTTACCTTGTGTAAACTTTAAAAGGTATTGAAATTATTTGACCCCTGCATTGTTTAAAACTCAAATTCTGACTGCAATCCAGTGTATTGTTCACACATGTAATCTACCCTGCATTGTTCACACTTGTAACACCTCAATTGTTCACATCCTAAAGCCCTGTACTGTTCACATCTCAGAACCAGACTGAAAGTGCCCACATTGTTCTCCTGTTCACATCTCAAACAAAGGGGACACAGCAGTGTGTCATTGTATGTACTCATCTCACAGTGGTCCTGATAAGATTCCCTTTCTCCTGCATTGCTATATTCTGCCTTTCTTATGCTCCTTGTGTGTGCCATACTCTGCCTACCCTGTGTGCCATACTCAATCTGCCCTATGCTTATACGCTACCTGTCCTATGCTCATTGTGTGTGCCACACTCTGCCTGCCCTATGCTTATTGTGTGTGCCATACTAGGCCTGCCCTATAATACCTCTTTTTGCCATACTCTGCCATGCTCCCTCTTTTTGCCATACTCTGCCTGCCCTATGCTCCCTGTGTGCCATACGTTGCCTGCCCTATGTTCAGTGTGTATGCCTGCTCTATGCTCTTTCAGTGTGCCATATGCCACATGCCCTATGCTGCCTGTGTGTCATACTCTATCTACCCTATGCCCCTTTTGTGTGCCATACTCTGTCTACCCTATGCTCATTGTGTGTGCCATACTCTGCCTGCCCTTATGTGTTATGTCTTTTGTTTCCACACTTACCTGTTATAATTAGAGTTGTAGTATTTCTGGTTAGGTGATCTCTGAGGCAGCACACAGACCATCACAAAATGGTGGCTCAAGGCAAGAGATGTAAAAGGTCAATATTTACTTAAATAAATTCATTTTGGGGATATAGTTTTCCTTTAAAAGTTTTTGTAGTAACATGGTTGTGGTTTACATTGGGTGTAGTTGAAAGGGGGGAGTGGTCAACACAGACTTCCATTATCGGCCCTCCACCACGTAGGCCAGAAAAATTCAGAACCCTCGGTAATACAGAAGTTGAACAGCACTGATTTAAATAATTCCTGCAAGACTTAAGGTGGTATGGTGATTTAGATTAGAATTAAATTGATATAGATTACTAGAAACCAGGGCAAAACTTTATCATTACATTGCCTATATATTTAGCAGCAATCGGCAATATTACAACAAGCTGCACTGTTTAAAGAAGTCCTATATCTAAATAAATTATGTATATTGATCTGTATTTGTTTGAGCACTTTTGCAACTTACATTCATTTTCTATTTTTAGTGTTTTTTTTTTTAAATATTAGCAGTGATAGACTCATAATGGCAGGCTTTTGACTCAACAGTAGTGATGGGGGAAAAATTCGCGAAACGAGTCACGGCTCGCTTTTGACGCGCATTGCGTCAACTTCGTCGCGTTGCGTCAACTTCGTCGCGTTGTTTTCGTCATGTCGCGTCAAAAACGATGTGCGACTCGTTTTTTTTCGGCAAATTTTCGCGAATTTATTCGCCAGCGCCGAATTCGCCCCATGTGAATAAATTCGCCCATCACTACTCAACAGCCTCTCTGATAGTCATCAACCCTGGGGTTTTCCAAATACAGGAAGTTCAGAAAAAGTGCATAGACAGTTAGGTTCATGACACTCTGGTGTTCAAGTCCTGCAAATATCTCAAAAAAACACTAAAAATAGAAAATCGCATTATAAAGGGCTATGAGGACCATGTTGAGTAAATTTATATCAATTAATTTTGGGGATTTAGCCCCCTTTAGCATTCCCAACATTTTCTCAACAGCTGACATTATCCTGAATTCTTTATTTTTTAAATACAAAAGTACATACACAACTTGCCGAATAATTTTATGAAGCTTGGTAAGTAATTCTTTGTTTCAAGAACATAGGTGTTATGCTGGAAAACCACCTTCATCTGAGGACCACCCAGAATCAGGCTTTAAGTATGGTAAATAGCTGAGTCCAAGTCACTGGAGTTAAAAAGAAGTTGCAACAAATTATGGGATACTGCAGTTATCCAGCTCTTTCAACATAAAAAGATTACTTGGAGGGTAATCATGAATTGGATGAAAACATTATAGGGAAACTAACAAACAAAATGAAGAAGGATACTGAACCAGATCTACTAATTTGTTTCCTAAATTCTCCATTACATCCAAAGCTCTTTTTAAAAAGGTAAATATCCTAGGAAACCATTTAATAAAATATGTAAAATCGGAAAAATAATAAACTGTAGGTATTCATCTTTTTTATACAGGGAAATTAAAAACAGTTCATTAAAAATGGCTCTTTTTTTAACCAGTTTCCAATCCAAGTACAAATTATTCCCCCAAGGCATAGTTCCAATCCTTTATAATCCTTCCTCCTTTGTGGCATTACTGTATATCAAAATCTTTTCAGACATAGTTCAAAGATTCAGTAATTAGCATGGGGAATGATAACAAAGAATCAAATACAGAGTATGGGAGAAAAGTCCCATCTTCAAAGGGTAGGGGAATCAAAATTAATTTGAGAAGTTTTTTATGTCCCTTAGCCCTGATTTATAAAAATACCTTTGTCCACAGTAGTGCTGAATTTAGTGCTGAACTTCCATCCTACAGTATATCTCCAAATTTAACTTTAGCATTCACCTATGAGACTATTTATTAATATTATTAGTAATATAGCACTGCATGCTTGTTGAAGCATGGAATCCCAAACCTTCATTCAGTTAGATTTTCTGTTAAGAAATTATTATACTTAATAATGCCCTCACTTGATCTTTTTATGCTACTAAGCATTCAAGAGGTAATTATTTGGGCAATTATTGCAACCTAAGCCTTAAATGATCTAAGACCAACTTATAATGGTGGATCCACTTTTCTGCTAGTCTGTACATGAAGGGCTTCTGGGATTTCGTGCAAACGTAACTACAGCCCATTAAAATTGTTAACTCTATGGCTGTTCCTTCAAAATCACTATTATTATTATTATTATTTTTATGCCTTAAATTTTATAAAAAAAGTAAGGTTTTAAGGAAAAAGTTTCAATGGATTCTAACAGGTAGAGCATGACCAGATCTGGGTTTCAAAGATTAGGTGAGGAGCAAGCCTGTTTTTATATTATATTTCTACTTTCATTGGTGTTGCACATGGTTTTTAAAAAGGATGTTTAATTAAAAATTATGCTTATGGGGTGGTGTGGCCTGACGCTGAACCAGGACGTATGTAGCTGGAGCTCTGTGCCAAGGGGTCCAGTAAACTAAGTCAGAAAGTACCACCCACACAATGACTAAACAGAAGCGACACAGATTGAAGCCTGCTCTCCAAGGGACTGCGTGGAACCTGCGATTGGTGAGCGGCGGCCATCTTGGACGAGCGGCCTAGGTGATGAGGCGGCAAGAGAGGGACAACCACAAGAAGCGGATGTTATAAGTGAACCAATACCTTCTTCCACGTTGGAGGTAAACGCCAGCAAGTAACAGTGGTGGTGCAGATTCACGGCGGCCTCACTGATAGTTCGCATAGGTCACCCGAAAGTAGCTCTTCAGCCTGGAGCTCAGGAAACGGCGCAGAATGGCACTTTACAAAGAGCCAAGAAGGAATGGATACGGGGAACCAGAGCGGGCCAGCGAACACTGGGCCTAGAGGAAATGTGCAAGACATTTTGATGGAACAAACAACTCACTCTCCCATTAAGCATACTTCTAAGCATGCAACCCCCTCTCAGCCAGAAATACAAAGCAATACACAAGATGGCTGGGCCCTAACACCTGCCAAGGTGAATCCCCTTCAGAGAGCAGCATGTGGGGAAGGAGCCCATCACAGAGGATCAGGGGAAGAAAAGGAAAGGAAGGGCCCCTGAAATGGGAGAGCAAAGAGTTTCTGTAATGAAGACTCACCCTGGTGGTCTAGCGGGGGGGCAGCAGGGATGCCTGCTACCTCCACGACGGAGATGTCCATCTGTTCCCTTGCCGCGCCAGTAACTAAGGCGCGCGCGGCGCGCACTTCCGGGTTTTGGTGGCGCATGCGCGCTGGCGTGATGACGTCAGCGCGCAATGGCGCGAGATTCAAAAAGTTTAAAAGGCCAGTTTGGCTCTTTTCAAATCGCCCGTTATAGGTTTCTGTTCCTGGTGCCTTTGCTTGTTTCCTGGTTACTATTTGTTCTGATTCCTGTGTTTGACCCCCGCCTGGCTTTGACTACTCCTGACCTCTGTATCCTGATCCGTGCCTGTTATCCAACTACCGATTCTGATTGATTACCTGGTTTTGACCCTTTTGCCTGACTGACTACGCATACTATCCGCCTGCCTCGACCCAGCCTGTCCTCGATTACGATTTTCGTCTCACGCCTCTGTACTTCGACCTTCTGCTCAAAGACTTTTGCTTACAGTTGTGCCCCTTTGCCTGCTCAGAACCTCTTGTCTTGCACCTCTCGTTTTAAGACCTGGCGGCATCCGATTAGCCAAGGGCTCCTCCCGAGGTGAAAGGCGGCTGTTATAGGCAGAAGTACGAGCCGAGACCAGGGTGCTTGACACTGGTTCTGAGTTTAGGGTGCCAACCGTTACAGTTTCAGAGGGAAGGGGGCTGGTGTTTTTGGAGGAGGAAGGTGATTCCCAAGGAGTAAAGGGAATTCAGGTAAAGAGATTTGGGGAAGGATTGGAGGAATATTTTGTTAAATCCCCAAAAGGCCCCAAAGGCCCCAAAATCTGTAAAGAAACCTAAAATACAGTTTAATGTAACGGTTATAGATACAGATGTAAGGGAAAGTTTTTTCAGGGAGAAAATGTGTTTATTAAATGTTTGGTTTGTATGTATATTACACATTGTTTTGTTTTTTTTTGTTTCTTGTAAAGAATATTGTATATTGCACTTGCACTTATTGTTTTGTGTGTGTTATGAAACAAGATTTTGTTGCTTTGTTATAGTATTTTCTTAATAAACAAAATTCCCTAACACCTTCCAATTTATGAACGGAACCTAGCCTATTGAGAAACCCTACATTTCAGGATAATGCCCAAAGGAGCACAGTGCACCTGGCCATACAACAAGAAACCTTTTTGTCAGACCTAAGGGCTATTAAGGAATCCCTAATTTGCCTTCCCACGAATGCAGATCTCACACAGGCCATGGGCAAGCTCAAACAGACTCTTAGATCTGAACTGACAGACCTTAATAAGAACTTTCAGCATTTGGAAAAGACCCAAACAACACAAACCAACAGTATTGAAAGCCTGCAAAAACCATTGGCCTGCAAGCCATGCAGATATTCCATCTACAGCAACATCTCGATGATCAAGAAAATAGGGGACGCGGCAACAATATTAGAATTAAAGGGCTCCCAGAGACAAGATCAGAGGACTTGAGACCTTCAATTCAAGGTATTTTCAATCAGCTACTAGGGAGACCCCAACAACGCAATATAGAATTGGACAGAGTCCACAGAGAGCTTCAGCCCTTCAGACCAGAGGCCCCCCAGCCAAGAGATGTAATATGCAGAGTACACTTTTATGCATAAAAGGAACGAATAATGCTGAAAGCCAATCAATCTAAGAACTTTGACTTCGATGGGGCAAAACTACATTTCTTTCCTGATTTATCAAGATCGGCAATGGAGACGAGCCCTAAGACCATTGCTACAGGTCCTGCAAGCGAAAGGGATCAAATCCAAATGGGGCTTTCCCTTTGCTCTCACAGCCTTTTATGAAGGGAAATCAGCAACAATGAG
>CM044445.1:83070071-83125237 GCA_024363595.1 Xenopus borealis
CGAATAGGCTCAAACCCTTACTGCCTACTCTCATACATATAGATCAGGTGGGATTTGTACCGGGTCGGGAGGCTAGGGACGGGTCGGGTTGATCAAGACCTTCTCTGTAACCAAATTCGCACAGAAAGAAGGGATACCTCTCTTGCTACTCTCTACAGATGCAGAGAAGGCCTTTGACCGAGTCAGCTGGAAATTTTTGAAAGAGTCCCTTAAACAAACAGTGCTGGGAATGCCATTTATTACCAAGATAATGGCTTTATTTACGAAACCCACAGCCAGAGTAAGGATCAACGGGACCTTATCAGACACCTTCCATTTAACGAACGGGATGAGACAAGGCTTCCCTACTATTGTACATACTGACAATGGAACACTTGATCCCGGGAATCAAAATAGGCCCCCACAAAGTTAAAACTGCTTTACTGGTTTATCTAAAATCTCAGTTCCTCTCTTTACCACCTCTGATGCAAAATTTGCCCATTTCAGTAACTTTAAAGTTAACAAAGCTAAGTCAGAGGCACTAAGTGTCTCCTTGTCTAACACTGAGGCAACTAGAATCCAGCAAAACTTCCCCTTCATGTGGCAGTCCAAAGCCCTAAAGTATTTGGGGATACAGATACCTCAAGATTGCTCCACAGCAGCAACACTTAACTATTCCAAGTTATTGAGCCAGATAAGAACAGATCTACAAAACTTGCTTGGTTTGGAAGAATTAATATTGTTAAAATGATATTTCTACCAAAATTCTTATACTTCTTCCAGACCATCCCTTTACCTCCGGAAAAAAACTTTTTCTAAAGAACAAATGCACTTATAGCGCAATTCGTATGGGCAGGTAAGCCACCTCGTATTAAACTTACAACCCTAGTCAGGAGAAAGTCAAATGGAGAAGCTGGACTCCCAGATCTATATTCTTATTGCACTAGATTGATAGACTGCTTCCACTCCAAGTCTCAGAAGGACTGGATCCATCTAGAGCAGTACCAGTTGAAAAATTAGCCGATAGCAGTATTGCCCTGGATACTTCCCAGGGACAGGAAGGAGGGATTGGAAATGCCTTTAGTAAAACAACATACTGAAACAAATACCCATCTCTAATAGACTAGGAGCAATGATGCCCTTGATAGGTAACCCGGCATTCCCCCCTGGCCTACTAAGCAGAGGATTCTTAGGTAAACATCATGATGAGATTTACCTCTTTATCCAGGTGAGAGGACCTAATGGTATTGCTCCACTGGAAACAGTTGTAAATAATCAAGCTCCTAGTTTCTCACAGAAATGCATGCACCACCAGTGCAACCGCATTTGAGGAGATATGCCTGGCTAAATCACAACCAAAGCATGTCCTCTCACAGGTTTATAATATAATTTTAGATCTCAAGGTCTCTCCAGTGTAAAACTTTATGTCACAATGGGAAAGGGATTTTAATAACTCCTTTTCGGCAAAAGAGAGGGAATTGGCATTTAAACTGACACATAATCTGGCAACAGCCTGCAAAGCACAAGAAACAAACTACAAGATACTTACTAGGTGGTACAAATGCCCAACCAATTTGCATGCTATATATTCGACACTCTCAGATGTTTGTTGGCGAAGCAACGACCAAAAAGGAGATATGAAACACATTTGGTGGGATTGCCCAGTGATTAAGCCCTTTTGGGTCAAGGTTTTTCAGGTTATTTCTAAAGTCACAGGTATAGTCATCCCACCAGACCCATCCCTAGAATTAATTTCCATTCCAACACGGAACGCAGTATCAGGTATAAAGCCTAAGGGATTTATAGCTTTTGCAATTACAACAGCTCAGACGGTAATACCCAGACACTGGAAAAGCCCTAGAGCACCCAAAATAGGGGAATGGGTAACAGAATTGAACTTTATTCAACATATGGAAGAACTGCTTTCTTATAATACGAAGTCTCCAGGAAAATATGTTACTGTGTGGGTGACATGGGTTGTTTTTAAAACATCTACGGAATACACTCAATCTCTGACTATTTAACTTTGAAGACACAATTGAACTTTAAAGGCTGCTTGGGCCAAGTACTTAAATTGTCTTATTTCAAGAGCTGGCCACCTAATACCAAATATCAATTCAGTAAATGCAAGTGATTTGAAAACATATTATTCAGACTGCTAATTGGTTAAACACATGAAGGTTTTGGGCTCTGATCTTCTTTTTTTCTTTTTCTGATTTTTTTTCTCCTCTTCAATTTCAATACACCCATTTTGAGGAAAACCCTGAATGAATGAATGAATGAAACAACCGCGTTTTTAACAAATGCTTTATTAATATGCAATAAAGGACAAGTCGAACAACTGTTACTTTAAACATCAAAATTGTATAACATGCAATGTCAGAGTATAGTATGTCCTCAGCATCATTGTTTTAAATTGTATCTTTTTTTCCTTATTTTTGTAATATGTTTGATTTTTTTTGAAAAATGAAAGAAAAAGACAAATAATATGTAAAAAAAAATCATCATCTATTAGCAAAAAAAGTCTGTGTTAAAGGCAATGCAAACTGCTATAGTCTGCTGTAGTAAGCAGTCTAACAAAAACAAGACAAATTGGAAAGTAAATCATCTATATTCAGATGTAGTATGTGCTATTATCTGCAATTGCCATAGGGAAAAAAAAGCTAGTTAATACTGGCAACTTGCTGCAGTACAATGGGGCATGATTCAGTTTAGCCTAATAAGAGCCATCTCAAGGAATACTTGCTGAGAGCGAATATAAAGAATAATTGCTAAGCAGTTTTATTTGTTATGGCCCTACCTTGGAAATTACAGAAGCTTAAACAGTACAATGCAATGTTTTATGGTGTTAAGCTGCATTATATACCATGTTAGAGACCTATGCAACACTGATGCCCAGTATTTCATTTCAGAACAAGGTTTGAATATATCATACTGAATTAATCAATCTTGCTCATAGTTTGGATTTCTGGGCTTTTCCAGATGTAAAAATTGTCAAGAAAATGCAAAATTTATTGCCCTTCACATATGGGCAATCCCTGGTCAGCTTATAACTGGAACGGGGTATCAGTATTCCATATCTTATCTCTCTGATGATACTATGAAGTAGTTCAGTTGATTAAGACTGAGCAGGTAAAAGCCTCCTTGAAAGTGGTAATTTATCTGACATCTCTTTTGATTTTATGGATACATCAAGAAACAGAAGTGGGACTCAAAAGTATAGTGTAAAAGAATGAGAAGCAGTGCTGGACATGCAAAAACTATGAATGTAAAAATAGTTTTCTCATCATATTGCTATTATTTGTTAGCAGATAGACAGACATGGTTGTATATTTACCATGCTTTAAAATATAAAAATTTTTGCTAAACCAGGATGTTAGAGTTCTTGTTTCCACTGTAGGGCAGATAAAATACCCAGTAACTTGCTTATGTTACTATTAGGCTTTTATATCTTAAATATCAATGGAGAAATGCATTCACCTAGTGAGGCTCAAATCATCCCGGTGTTACCACCTCTGTACCAAAGTTAGAGACATATAGATGCAATGCTGTATCAGTCCTACAGGGCCAAATTCAATTCAGTGAGAAAAGAGTTTATCACATGAAAAGTCATGAACATGATTCAATTGAGAAAAACAAGTCAAGATTTATCATGTGAAAACTATATTAAAGTCTATGGGAAGAAACTGGAACTGTATCTTGAAAAAAACATTTTCTCCTTGAATTGAATCTCGTCCATGACTTTTCAAGTGATAAACCTCGAGCGCACTTGTTACATCTGGCCCATAGTTTGAGCAACATCTAAAGCAGGGATCCCCAACCTATTTTGCTCGTGAGTCACATTTAAATTTAAAAAAGAGTTGGAGAGCAACACAAGCATGAAAAAGTCTATGGGGATGTCTAATAATAGCTCTGATTGGCTTTTTGGTAACCCCTATATGGACTGGCAGCCTACAGGAGAGAATGTTTGGCAGGACATCTGTTTTTTATGCAACCAAAACTTGCCTCTAAGCCAGTAATTCAAAAATAAGCACCTGCTTTTAGACCACTGGGAGCAACATCCAAGGGGTTGGAGAGCAACATGTTGCTCGCGAGATACTGGTTGGGGATCACTGATCTAAAGCAACAAATAAAAGTGGCAAATATCACTCTAACAGATAATTAATCAGTTTTTCTAGCAGTATATAATAACCAGCATCATGAATTGTAAATCAGAAATTGATGCACCTAATGAACACTGCCATGCATTGTGCATCACAGAATATGATTAAAATTTGCCCTCATTACATAGAATAAATTAATTAGCTAAAATTATAGAAATGTTGGGGTTCCCTCATTTTAAACCCTGAAGGCCGGTCACCTGATTCTACATAGTAATTGGAACTTATAGGGGAAAAATTAAAATAAGATTCATTAAACTGAAAAAAGGCATTTCATAAAAATTATGACGGGATACTGAAATGAAGTTACTCTTTACTATTCCCCCTCTCTGTTCCATTTTCATGGTAGTTCCCCGTAAATGAACTCCCACACAATCATCACACATATCTGGTGTAGCACCCTATAATGTGTGCAGACTATTTGAACATTATATTGTGGGACTACAATTAGTATTAATGGACCACAGATTACTAAATTGCTCCCCTGATGTGATAAAACAGAGACTGCAAACATTTGTGTAACCCATTTTTGTCCACCCCCTTGGTACCTAAGTGGTACATCACAATATTTCACCAACTTACAGGTCCTGAGTCCCCATTGCTAGATGAAAGGGTACTGGGAATTCTTCTTCTGTGGCAGTTCCTCCACCCCATGGTATTCCGGAATATACCTAAGGATAGTCCCATTAGGAATAATATGACCCACACACTTTATTATATAAAAAACACAACTTTATATAAAGAAAATTAAAGTTAAAGGGGAAATAAAGCAGAAAATACAACATATTAAATCACATTCATAGTTAACCCACTACCCTGGGAGTCCTGTGCTGTCCAATCCTGGCCCTCCTGACCTGTCAAAGTCCCACACTACTCCATTGCAAATACAGAGTCTCAGTCCCTTATCCCCAAGGAGCACTCTTAAACCCATGTAGCGCTTGTTATGGCCAAATACCTTTCCCTCCTGGACTTGGTATTTGCTCCCACATGGCAGGCATAAAACAAAGCCTGTGTCACCAACGGAAACCATCCTGGATTCTCTCTTTCTCTACCCTCCCCAAGGCACACCTTACCTTTGGGATTCACACTGAGGGGTAGGCTCACTCAGAGCTGGAGCAGGCATCCACAGGGATGAATTCATTCCATGCACACATTGAAATATGCAGATCCTCTTCCTCTACCCTCCCAGGCAGACTCTCCCAGGGCTCACAAAGAGCTGGCAGGCTCACACAGAAATGAAGCAAGCATCCACTTAATCCAGCTCTCCACGCTGTCTATAGCACGAGCATACTGTTGCGAAATCCAAAGCAGAACTACAGCTCCCAATGCTGTCCATAGTGCGGGCACGAAAGATGTCCAGCAAACTCCAAACCGGCATGGTTGAGCTTTCCAGGCTTTTGGAGTACTTGTCATCAGCCCACAGGGCTATCGAACTCCCTTTAGCCCTACATCTTTGCATTAGTTCTGGTCACCTCCTACACAAAAGTGAAAGTTGGAATCCTCCAGCAGTACTAGCTGCGAGCACATGGCAATCTCCTTTTATATTAGAGAACAGCGACACCTTGTGGCTGCTCTTGGGATCAGCCATGGTCCAATGAAAAGGCTCAGCCCCTCGGAAACTCTGGGTAGAAACCCCATTCATCCATGAGGCATGGAAATTCCCTTAGACCGTAGAATTAACTCTATGAGACCCTACACTTGATATTTCTGGAGGCAGAACTATTGCTTGGGGTTAAGAACTACATTGCCAACAAGCCCTTGCTACAGGAAGTGCACAGAGACATCCAATAGGAGCTCACCCCAGAGAACCGGAAAAGGAGGGGGAATAACCAGCAAGGAAGACTGTGCTGTGCTGGAAGACTTAGTGACTGGGAGTGTTGTGTTGCAGCAACTTTAGTGATTAGCCAGAAAGGGAAACTTTCACTAATCTGCAGATGAAGACACTGCAGTTTTGCTGAAAGCGCACAAGGTTCCAATAGCCAGTGTGATCCTGGGTTGTGACCTTCCAGCCATATTTGATCAGGAGGAAACTCCAGGGAGAGGAGAAGCAGAGTTCCTTTTAAACTGTGAGTCACTATTAACCCCTGCCCTGCCAGTTGGGAGATTATTATTCAGCCTTAGGGCCCTTACACACAGGCGTTTTGGACCTGTGCTCCCCTGCGTTGCGTTTAGCTGCGTTCAGCCGCAGGGGAGCGCAGGTCTAAACGCACCTCATTAGTTTCAATTAGTTTTGAGACTGTGTGGTTTCTACAGATAGAGGAGCACCTAAGTTGCTGGATGTTTTCACATTGTTCAGAAGTGCCTTCTTCTTTATTACAATCATCAGCTGAGAGTGTTTCCATGAACCAGCAAAGTTGCTGAGGTGATTTCAGGGATTACAGTCACCTCATTCACCTGCAAGGATTATGAGTAAGGCTGACAGCATTGCATTCATCACAAGGGGCTCCCACCAGTTCACACACTATATACAGCTGGCAACTTGTCGGGAGGACTTGGGTGTGCACACCAGGGTTACACTGGGCTATTCTCACAGCATTGTTATTGTTGTTATATTATTGTTATTAACTATTATTCCAAGTAACTAACCTCCTTTCTTACAGCTTCAGCTGTTAAATAAAAATAGGGGTGTGCCTGTTGCACTGTCATTCTTGTTTGCTTGGTTACTGTATCTTTGGGGTGTCACCAGTGTGGATTGCCTGAATATACCCATTAGTACAATCCTATAACACACTCACGGGTGTGCTACATCTGGGTTAACTTAAAGCTTGTTATTCTTTTCTAGCTCATCCTGCCAAATGGGAACCAGATAACATTGTTTATATTTAGTTATGACATACCTATCCATAATCAAAAGTTGACCTGAAAAAGAGAGGCAGCTGCTCCAAAATCTTTGGCATGCCAGACACATATCCCCAAATCTCATATTTATTGTATATTTACTATACATCCCAATCCTGATGAGAAAGTCCCCTTATATATGTTTTCCATCTCATAATTCCATTACTCCTTTCAGATGCGTTTTCAATATTTTGTTTTATTATAAAGAAAATTAAAAAAAGATTTCATCTGGACCCCATATGTTATACTGTTAACTGGTTAAAATACTGAAATTACTTAAAATACTTGTAACCCTTTCTTGGCCAATATTGACCAAACCAACTAGCATAGGTAGAGCATTGGTTACACGCGACTCTTTCACTCTCAGGTAGGGCTTTCGCTAAGTGGAAAATCACGTGTGAGGTAGTAGAACTACAACTCGATACTGCATATGGTGTGTAATAAAGGTTGTTGGACGCCAGGGGTTCTTTGTGCAAACAATATGAACAGTTTATTTACAATAGCAGCCAGGGTAGTGTATACTCACAGACAGTGGTATTGGATCAGCAAATACTTAGTACAGGTACAGCATAGATTGTGCCCTCAGGTAGGATACCAGGATGGGAATTATAGTTGCACCAGCCAGGTTATCAATGCCCATGTGGTCCGGATCCCACCAGCAGGTTCAGGTGACTCAGGGGTTAAGTACTCTTCCTGCAGTCCCTATCTCTGAGGTCCCTTCACTTCAGGCAAGGTAGAGCCTGGGGGAGAGCTACTCCCTACTATCCTCCTTGATGGGGCTTGAGCTGCCCTTTCTCGCTTCCCTCTCTTTCTCACCTCTCCTAGAGAGTGCTATGACAGGACTAGCCTATCTCTGACTAGTCCTCATTCACGGGGCCCTGTTCCCCGACTTAATACTGTGGTACCTCTAAAGGTGTGCTGTCCCTTTAGGGTAGAGCGCCTCTGGGGCCCGGTTGGCACCCAGGCTCAATGGAGCACTGCCCTCCTCCTCTGCTGCAGGCCAAAGAGGAAGTGCCACTCCCTGCAAGCACCTTTATTACTGCACTGCAGGGGTGGATCACAACCTGTAGCCAATAATATGAAACAAATCTAACCACCTGGACTTTAGTCCAATAGAAGGCAGCTAGTGAAAGGGCAAGGGAAGAAGCCATAAGGGCCATGGTACTTATGGGTCCCTACATACTATATTTGAGACATTTTCAATTTAAAGGCGAAAAAATAACATATTTAAGATTTAGCTTTCAAAAATGAGTTGAATTATCAGTTCTGGCAATGTTTAATTATGTATGAATTTCAGCCTGGCCTCTTTAAATATTAACGCAATATGTTTTTGCACTCATGACCTGAGCCATTCTCTGAAGTACTATGTTGTGAATCCTTGCGCCAGTAGAATATTTGCTGCTGTTATTGTAAAAGACATATTTGCCTTTCTGAAGACTTTTGAAAATGTTATTTTTAGCAGAAGTCAGTGAAGTAAGACATTTTAAAATAACAGAAAATTAATCTTTCATTTATTTATGACTTTATGAGAAATCATTAATGAGTAATGTCATTTTGTGAAACATTAATTGAGAAGGGAATGCTAATCAAGAGTTATTTGATTTAGAACATATTCAATTAAATCTCATCATTCGCAAATAAATAAGATTCACAGAGACCAGTTGAATAGTGATGGTGCCAAAGAGTTTCATGTAGAAACAGTAAGGATTTGTGTAACCTGAGAATGTAATGGGTGCAACAGTAATTTTGATGTATCAACAGAGAAGTTCAGCTGAAAGCAAGCTAGGCCGTAAGACACTGAAAATATTCCTTCAGAATGTGTTTTCCTAGATTAAAACCAGTGTACTGTATGTGTCATTGCTTCGTCAATTAAAATTAAATGTGAATATGGAATGAGAAACAATTTATATGGAGCCCTGGACCACAACCATTGTATATCATCTCTCTGCGTAGACCTCTGCCAAATGCAGGAATGCCTATTTGAGTCTGAATAAGTAGAATTGAGGGAGAAAATATTATCTAAATTTTTACTGAACTTTAAAAGCAAGCATCTGTTTGGCTGTATTTGGTTCCTGGACCAGGGAAACTATTGACTGGCTTACTATCTTTAGCTGGCCTACATCTAAAGGTTTGGAAATTTGGTGGTCTTGCCAAATAAGCAGACCAACAATCAGATCATAGTAAAGCTAAATGCAGGCCATTGGGTGAGGTGACTTCAACAAACCAATCCTTACCCCAAGGGAAAATAAAACCTACCCATTTGATGGTGGTTGGTCAGACACATCAGGCCCCATACAGAAGCCAATAAGTTGTGAACCTGGGCCAGAAAGGCAGAGTCAGTAATGTTCGCACCTATCCTGTTTGTAGTGCAGAGTTGCTAAACAAATTTTTATATTAGATCTCTATGCATGGAAAGAAAACTTTGAAAATTCATCTCTTTACTTCCTGTTACTGCTATTTTGCTTCATCTGGATCTAGTGTCATCTATAAGGAAAACATGTTACCAGGTTATTGCACTGTAAGATAATTACAATAATCTGCATGCTAACATGAAGTTTTCTGTGAATTAAATGTTCTGTATATATAAATATTTAAGGATTCTGTAGTGTCATATCATTTGTTTGAAAAAGTTACTGCAATGGTTATCACCTTTAGTTGCCAAAAAAGTTATCAGGTTTACATGACTTTTGCTATTGTATTATAACTTTTGTGTTGAACATGCTCCCTGTTTGTAAAATTTTTACTATTGAAGCAACAGAAAAAAAAATCACCACAAATCCGATTCATGTTAAATTTGATGTAGCAGACAGTTATGTAAATCCCAGTAAATGGGAAAGAAATTATGCTAACAAGTAAAGGATGATCCTAGTCATAGTGTTGAGGGTTAGGTAGGGGGTGCTATGGAGATAAAGGAGGAATGTGAGTCCTTTAGGCAAGAGCTGGCTGAACCCACAGGACACAGACAAAAAAAGGGCAGGAACATGGTGACAAGGGTGTAGTCTGTCAGAATGGAACAAGTGCAGAGTGGAACAGAGGCGAAGATCAGGACTGGACTGGACGGGATGAAGAGGGTGACGAGTCAAGACAGGAGCAGACTGGGTAGGAAATAGGTATGAGAAACTCACTGGTACACAGGATTTGGAGCAGAAGGGCAAGCCCTTGCAATTTTATTTCTGAAGTACAGAACAGGACAGGAAGCAGGAATAGGCAAGGCAAGGTCAGGTCAAGGCAAGGAAAACAAGGCAGGGTTAAAGCAAGGCAAGGTCAATATACAAGGCTTGGTATAAAAAAAGGAACAAGAATACAAAGCAGGTACAGGGGAAAATGCTAGAGCAGGGAACCGGAGCTAGGGGCAAGCCACAGTGCTCCAGAAGACAAGGTAGAACAAGGGAAAAGGGCTAGAGCTGGAAACCTAGCCAATGCTCATTCCAGGAGTGGGCTGCTGCTGGGCTAAGGCTGCAAAGGCCAGGTATAAGATAGTGAACAACCCTGCAAGCTGCTTACCTGGCCCAAGAAATTTTGCTAGAAACCCAAAAGTCCCCGTCTCAAATCCCAGCAGAGCCTGTAAATATGCCACAGTCAGCACAAACAACCTACAAAGACAAATAGTTTAATGATCAAATAAAAATATTAAAAAGTCTATCAAATTAACAATAATAATGTTTCTATATCTTCGCTATCACAAGTTTGAATTATCCTGAATCTGACAACAATGAACAGCATTATAAAAAGAACCAACTGGATATCTTAGTATTGAAGCCTATCAAAAATGTTCTAGTAAATTTGATCTTCAACGAGTTAAATAAGGATAGAGCATCAGATTTTGACTTTTTTCTGAGATAATAAGATATATTAGGTTTCATCCGATCATCTCCATCATTAAAATGAGTATATATGCTTGTTAGACTTGTTAGCTTGTTAGACTGCACAGCTCTGTGTCTCTCTGGCAAAGCCCAGTCTCCTTGGAATGCTTTAAGCAGATTAGCAAATGCCACTTAAGCTTGGCACCACATCTGTCCTTTGGTCACAGGTGTAAACAAGCTCTTCTGCTGTACACTACTAAAAAAACCAATACACAGAATATTATTGTAACAGGCAACATTTTCAAGGATAATGTCAATGAATTAATGGTCTGCAAGCAACTAATTGTAAATGACTGCAAATATCACACTTTAAACACCCTATATTATGAGCTACATATAGATATCATGTATTTCAACATTTTTATTTGCCCATTATGTTTGTCTTACTTGTTTAGAACCCATGAGGAAATTAAGATGTAATTATCCCATTGTATTCAGTGCTATCCTGGTATCTTTGAAATTACACATTATAAACATAGATGACAAACAAGTCGAAAAGCTTAGTTCCTTTTCCATTAGAACAAATACCTTTTCCACAGATCAGAGCTGGCTGGTATTCTGGGTAGAACTGAAGTCTGTTCAATGAACCAGAAAGGGTTCTAAAATCCAAATAAGAACCATAACAAAGGATTTTTGGTAGTTGCAAGTGCTTATATATATATATATATATATATATATATATATATATATATATATATATATATATATATATATATATATATATATATATATATATATATATGAGAATGAATTTATTATGCTTGTGGAAGAACTAAATAAACTGGATAGTCCAATCCGTTTTACCTACCAAATAAGTCCAGTGAAAATACATTTCCTGGATGTTGAATTGTTTATTAGTTCCAATCAGCTACAATATACCCTCTTCAGGAAACAACAGACAAGAATGTTTTATTGCACCATAGGAGTTGTCACCCCCGTCATATGAAAAAATCTATACCCATTTCCCAGTTCTGCCGGGTGCTAAGAAACAATTCCCTACCCCAACAGGCAGAACAGCAGTTGGGTGACATGTGGAAACGTTTCAGGGAACGGGGTTACCCTGTAGAGGTGCTACGGAGTGCCCTTGAGATTGCCAGGGTTCGTAGTAAAAACAAGTCTCCAAGATCGAGAACACAGGACCCCAATATAGTATTCACGACAACTTATAGTGAACAGATTAATAAGATGGGTAAGAATATCAAGGAAAATTGGAAAATCATTGAGGCAGATGCAGAATTGGGAGGATTAGTCAAAGGACCACCTATGATAAGCTACAAAAGGGGAGTCAACCTTAGAGATCTTTTAGTCAAAAATGATCCAATAAGGTGTTATCAGAAAAGTCCGACCGGGTGGCTATCGGAACTTAAACCAGGTTCCTACCGTTGCCCAAATTGTACCTCATGCCGCTATATGACTCCGGGGGTTTCGTTTAATCATCCCCAGACAGGGAGAAGATTCAACATTAGGCATCATATTACGTGTAAAACTACTCACGTTATATATCTAATCACATCGTTCGGCTATTAGCACAGCATTTCGTGATGGCAAAACTAATAAACCGGTGGCAAAACATTATTTGGTAAAAGGGCATAGATTGCACGTTTAAATATATGGCGATTGATCATATACCACCTTTACGTAGGGGCGGTGATAGATCCAAATTACTCCTTCAAAGGGAGTCATTTTGGATATATAAACTTAACACCGTGGCACCCTTAGGTTTAAATGAATTTTGCCCCCTGAACTGCTTCCTAAAACAAAGGTGATGTCAGGCAAATATGCTATTATTCTTTACGTAATAGAGATCAGGTTATCTTTCTTTAGGTAGCAATATTATCCTATTAACTTACAAGATTCTGTGATAATGTTTCTAATCTGGTTCCTTTTGTTTTTAAACATCCTAATGGGTGAGACAAGTGCATGCATTATCTTTTAATCACATGATTGGTGGGTGTGTTGGGGGTGGGGTGTCTTTGGATGTGGCTATATATGTTTTAAGTTTTTGTAAAGGACAAGGTCTTGAGAAAGGTCTGAGGAAGGGACCGAAACGTCGACCAATTCCTGTTTTTAAAGATGACTAATAAATTATGAACTTTTATTAACTCTACAAACCCCAGTGTGCACCTAAATCTTCTTTTTTTGATTTTTGTAAATGAACCGTATTAGGTAGCACCTGGGTATCTTACTCAGTAATTGGTGTGCGCTGGAAAACATTGGATTGTATATATATATATATATATATATATATATATATATATATATATATGTAAGTTTAGGAAGGGATACAAGGTGTACTGTTCTTAACGTTTATACAAATCCAGAAAGTGCATAAATCATAGCTAAAATTGGCTAAAAATAAGCATGATAAATTGACACAAGTCCTAGCTATTCATCCATAGGAAAAGTTATTATTAGAAAGCCTTAAAACCTCATGTTAATGGTTCATTATGTATCACTGCATATCAGGTGGAAATACACCCAATCTGAAAATGTATGCATTGGATAGTCTTATGTATTCTGGTATTCAGCACAGACTGTTTATATCTATCAACACAATTAATCAATCTTTAAGGCTTCTTGATTGTAGTCTTTCAGGAACAGTTCACAGTTCAATGACAATACATTCAGTGCATTGCAAGAGCAATTCTAAACAATTCATTTCAGTCATTGATCAGTGTTCCAAGCTCTAAATTCATTCATCTGAGACAGTACTAGCCTCCCAGTTGCCTTCAATTTTAGTAGCTGGTTATCAGCTTGTGTGTCAGTTGGTAGGTATTCATTTTTGACAACTGATCAAATGTCCGAGGGTCAGGTTTGGCTAGATTATGGTCACTGGACAGATAATATCAAGCATCATTCAGCCATGTGTGGCAACCTTCTCAGACTGATATGGAGCATGGCAAATGTTGCTCATGTGCAAGGTTTGAGAATATTGAAACATGGCACCTTTCTCTGTTAGTTGCCTCACCTGCTTACAAAAGCTACACTGGCATATTTCTACTAGTCATACTTTTGAAATAACCCTTCATCTTCTTGGCTTTGAAGAATTTCAACAAATCATGCAACTTAAGTTTTTTTACATTTGAATGTTCACAATCGAAAAAGCTTGAGTACAGAACCACCTGGGAAATCCCCAGGAATTACCAGGTTAAAAATCTTCTTTACAGTTATCCTTACATTTGTGATATGTACTGTATGTAACAACGATTGCCAGAATATGAGGAAGGTAAGCAGGGGCTGTTGTAAAGGATTGATTTGCAAAAATGAAACTGGCAAATGTTTTTATTGCTTGCCTTCACTTGACTTCAAAAGTGTAATAAGTGTTGAGGCATAACAGGCTTAAATCACAGAACATATTCATTTTTTGTGGGTGATATAATTAAAGCTTTCTAATGCAAGATGCTTTTTCTGCTTTAACACATTTGATTACCTACTTCTTTTACAAACATTCTATTTTTGGTCACCTAGTGTCCATAGCATCTTGGTCTTCATTTCAGTCATTAGTTCCATCTTCTCCATTCTTACCTCCACACCTGGAAATTGCTTCTTCTTGTGTATTTCATTATGAAAATAATGATACATTTTTATCCCGTTCTTAGCAGATTGGTAAAAATAAGCCTTTCGGTAAGGTAAAAGTATATTTTTTAACACCGGCACAGGTCCGGCCAGATACATATATATTTATTCCACTGAAGGAAGTTTTGTCATCAGGTTAAACATAGTATGCACTTCTTCAGACAGGTTCCTTATTAAATAGAATTTGCAACAGCGTGGGACGAATTAAATTACTGAATGTGCCAGTTTAATCATATACTTTGTAGCTCATTTAATTAAATAGTTTTATTTTCAGAAAAAATATTTGCAACTTTTATTATTCCGTTCAGTTTAACACACTGTAACTTTTTAATCTCCATAGCTGATTGCACTCTATGGAAATGTGTTTTGTCAAAGACCTTAAATAATAGTCTTAAAAATTTAAATTTCTTTCTTTTTATGGTTTTTAACTGACGCCCATTATACCTAGCCTAGTTTCAGAGTGCAGCGCTGAGTAATTAAGTCAGGTTCTATGAACATTAAAAAAGAACGGGAATTTCTGCTTCAAAGACCTTGCCGTGTATTATAAGGTGATTGATAGGGTGATATATAGAAAATGAAAGAATGACAATTATAATCAGGTGAACTAGGCAGTTATGGCATTCCCCAATTAACAAAGAATGTCACAGGTGTCACCAAACAAGATGTAGTTTGATTGGCTTGTAGTGCTTTAGTGATGTCATTTGTAAAGGAAACGACAAGTTCTTTATTAAACAATTGTAATTGCTTCTGCCCATAGTGGCTTTACAGATAATGGGCAATTAGAAATGAATACCATATACAATTTTACATTGAACAAATGGGATATCACTCTAGCCAAAAGTCAAAGCCTGACTGGCATGCTAATTGAAAATAGCATGGGCAGTGATTTGTTATTCTCAGATAAATATAGATTAAAGCATGGAACACTTGTTATGATTTGTTCTATTACTATTTTCTAGTTAAAATTTGGTGATTTTGAAAGACTGATGTGTATGCATTTTTATGATATGGTACAGTTACTTCAACGTTCAAGAGACTACTGAAAGTTGCAAATAAAAAAACATGGCAGGGTGCAAAATGATAGGAATGGGCACCATCCTATGTTTTGTCACATAGCATCTGGGGTGAACTTACATTTATGTCGTGTTACCCAAGTAGCTGAAATGACAAAAATCATTGCTCATATTGGGTGTCTTCATTTTGGGCCTCCTAGAGGGGGGAAACCTATGCACATTGGGCATTAAACTGTTCAGCGGCCCCCTCATATCCAATTATATGTGGGAGATTAGAGATGGGCGAATTTATTCGCCAGGGGCGAATTCGCGGCGAATTCCCGCGATTCGCCGCTGGCGAATAAATTAGCGAAACGTCAGAAAAATTCGCCGCAAAAAATTCGCCGGCAAAAACGAGTCGCGCCGAAAACCACGCGACGCACGCTGAAAGCGATGCGCGTCAAAAACGACGCGTGACTCGTTTCACGAATCGCCGAAAAATTTGCGAATTTCTCTGGAAATTCGAGAATTTTTCGGCGAAGCGAAACGCGCCCGTTTCGCCCATCACTATGGGAGATACAATGCTGCAAAATGAACGCTTTGAGGTGATGTTATCAAACCTGTAGTTTTAGGAAATCATTTTGACCGTGTAGTTTTGAGTAGAAAGAGAAACATACTTATTTCGGATTCACCAGAATCTCTTCTTTGAAAAGTTGTATGGTTGGCTAGGGTAAACCTACTTTCAGTGGAATTTCTGTCCTTGAAATCTAAAGTGTGCAGTTTTCTGGAGCAGTGCTTTGGTATTTAGGTAAAGTGCTACTGGGAGTTCCCCCCAGGAAAGGCCCCAAAACTGAAAGAGCACAAAATGTTCAAAAACTTTCTGATAATAAAAGTTTTCAAATGACCAAATTGTATGGCAGTGAAAGGGTTAAATGGCACTACTTCAGGGAGGACAGGGAAGTTCCATGTCTCCTAAGACTTTGCATGCCTAATCCACCCTGACCATGTCCAGTCATATCTACTGCCAGACATGCACCAAAACACGAGAGACCTAATAATATGGACTGTTCTTTTTAAAATGGTGGAGCTGGGTGAATAATGTTTCATAAATTGCTGCAATATGGATTTATTCTAGCAATTTCTTGAGAGTTGTACAAATAGTCTTTCAAGGTGGTGACTTCATTATAAAGATTTTCATTCATCCAGGTCATGGTACAGTATATCTAGTATAAGTAATTCTAAAACAACTGGACTTGAGCTAAGTAATCACTGAAGATGTTTTACAACTCATCCGAGCAGCTTCTTCAGTTCAGACTCACGTGTACTATCCAGAGTCATCCAAAAGCAGACAACAAGGGATATATGGGGTAGAGACTGAAAGGATAAATAGAAAAGCTAAAGGTCTTTCTGACAAAGACCTTTGTTAGACCTTTGCTAGTAGCCAGAAAATACTTCATGTGGCCAAAATATCTTGTGAAGCATACCTAGTGCTCTAGGGTTTTTACAAATTATTACTAATGGAACCATTGCTGAAAACAGGAACAATTAGACAATGATCAAACTCCAACTAATCAAATCTGTATATTGTCTCTTTACATTCCGTGATGATTTGAATGTGCTTCAGCACCTGTAGACATGTAATGGTGTCCACTGCCAATAGGCACATTTTCACTGCCCTTTTTAGGAAGAACTTTATTTTTTTTTAAAAAGGACAGCTTAGTGGGATGGGAAGTACAGATGAAGCCACTTTGGATTGTGCATTTGACACAGAAAAACTTAACTCATCTATCCCATTTATCCCACTTAGCACAGAATATTGTGTCACAGCATCCCATCCAATTAAAGAGTTCACCATTACCTCATTGGAAAAGTACCTATGGAAAGAGGACTTACTGAGGCCTACCTCTTGGTTTTACACCTTACTATGCCAAGCAAGCCCAGACCCCTTGGCCAAGGTCAAGGAGAAATGGGTTAGAGATATCCCAGAGTTAGAGGAGGAAATGTGGGTAGACGCCCTTAAACAAGTCCCTGACATCACAATGTCGATTAAAGACAGATACATACAAACAAAATTTCTGAACCGTATATACCTCACCCCATATAGGCTTGCAAAGATTTATCCAATGACACCAGACTCATGTGTGAGGTGTGGTCGGGAGGTGGGTTCATATATGCATGTATTTTGGAACTGTCTGAATATCCAAAGCTTCTGGGAAGAAATTCTGCAGTACAGCTCCAGTATCCTCCCTCTACCAGTTATTAAGACTCCACTGGTGTGCCTCCTAGGGGTAGTGGATAACTTAGGGCTTCCGCCAAATGTTAAAATATGCTTTCTCCAATTGTTGTACTATGCAAAAAAGGCAATTCTGTTACATTGGAAATCCACGGCTCCTCCGACTCTTGCCTTCTGGCGCGCATTAATAAATGACGTTCTCCCAAGCCAGAAATTGACTTATATAGCCCGGGGTTGTCCTCGAAAATTTGAAGCAATTTGGGTTATGTGGTTGGGTAAAGAAAATGCTCATCTGGACACTAATGTATAATTATTGTTGGGATGGGTAAGAACAATTTACTGACTACTGTACACAACACAAATATGACAATGTGAATGCGATTGACAAAATGTAATTTATTAATTGGCTCCATTGGCAAATGTAAATGTATATGATGTTTTCTTTCTTTGTTCTTCTTCCCTTTCTTTTCTTCCCTTTTTACCTGTTAATATAAATGCAAAAATAAAAACTTAAAAAAAAAAAAAGAGTTCACCATTGAAAACAATGGTGCTTTGGTATGCTAAGGAAAAAGTTAAATGCATTAAATGAGTTAAGATAACTTTAGATAACACAGTTTCTTCAATTAACTCTGAGTCATGACCATTTAACTCACAAATCCCAGTGGCTGCATCTGTAGGTTAAGCCATTGGTGCCATCTGCTATATTACATTGCAGGAAAAGAAAGGTATAACATTTAGGATTTTCTCTTTTCTATTGTCTCTGAATGTTCCCCTCACTTATGTCTCTCACCATAAGATTCAGGAACTGACCAGAATTCATTATATTGGCAGTTAATAAAAACTTAAATAGCTCTGAAACTGAAAAAAAAATATTAATTCAAATTGCCAAATAACAATTTTAGATTTTTTGAAGTTACTTATTCTAAGGGGACAAACATAGTAGAGGAAACCCAAAAATAAGTTCTTGCATCATGTGAAATATAGAGTTATTTGCCGTGGGGAAATGTACAGCATCCCTATTCCATTATGCCAATTATATTAAGCAATATTTTCTCTGAGCTTTGCTTGCTATATAAATGCCAAGTGGCTGCAATAAATTTGCATCCAACTACAGGCAGCAAAAAGGGAAGGCTAACAAAATCCATGCAGTTCCCTGTATTTAAATGGGGAGGCTTTCTAGGTAGAATGCAGCGTGTGCAAGATTTACATCACTTGGGTACAATACAAACCTAGAGGGTAGCAGTGACTTTATACTTGACTCAAATCTTGAACAGAGTAAATTACAGGGCCCTGTCAGTGCTGGTGTAGCTCCAGTGCAGCCTGTGTATTACCACCTGAAAAAAATGAATTAAGCTGAAGCATTTGTGCAGATGTGCTAAATTAGAAGATAATTAGTTTTCTGAATTTTGTGCTTTAAAACAGTGTAGATCTCCACACTGATATTGTCTTTCCTGACACTTGGAAGGGACAGATTTATCAAAATATGAGTTTAGATTTTAATAAATAAAAACCCATCTACATTTTATTCATTCTTATGGGATTTTTGGAAGTGCATTTATCAAATGGTTCTAACGTTCACCCATTGATAAATATGCTTCTAAATATCACACTGGAATGAAAAGAACGTGCTGCCCATGATATTTCTGCTTGCATGTGATATTATTTAATTTGGTTATCCAATTATCATTTATAGCTAAACTACTTTGTTCCATTAGTTTCTATTGTGAACTTGACAAAACATTCACTTTTGCTGACAACAGCTCCATCTTGTGACCACTTGCACTCGTGTGTTAACAGCACAGGCAATTTGTTCAAAGTAGGAAACCAAAACAAGCTATGAGGTTGATGTAAGACATTAAGGTTAAGGGCACACTGCAAGATTCGGAGAGATTTAGTCGCCTGGCCACTAATCACTTCTTCGTCTGGGCTACAATCTCCCCAAACTTCCTTCCTGTGCCATAACTCTGGCTTCAACGTAAAATTGCTAGCGGTATGGCACTCGTGGCGCTTCATTTTCCGAAGTCGCCAGAAGTTGCCTCACAAGGAAACTTTGGCCGGCTTTGGAAAATGAAGGCAACTAACTTAGGGGCAGATTGATCAATGATCTAACTTTTTTTTTTAATCTCCCACAAATCCCCTTGAACTCAAAATCTGACCAATGGAAATTTATTAAGTAATTTGAATTTTTCAAAATCGGGTGAATAGGATTCAAATCAAATTCGAATTTGAGTTTTAAAACTCGAAAAAAGTTTTTTTTTCAAAGAAAAACTCCCATAAACTCCCATAAACTCAAAATTCAATTACCGTATTTGCCGGCGTATAAGACGACTGGGCGTATAAGACGACCCCCCAACATTTCCACTTAAAATGTACAGTTTGTTATATACTCGCCGTATAAGACTACCCCCTCTGCCGCACACCTTCTGCACACCCTCTGTGCCCCTGCTTGCTGCTGTTGGCCCTCCTTCTGTGTCACTGTTGCTGTCAGCCCCCCTTCTGTGTCCCTGCCTGCTGCTTTTAGACCGCCTTCTGTGTCACTGTGTCCATGTTTCCCTGTGTCCCAGTTAGGTGCTTAGCCCTACCTTCTACGTCTTGCTGCTCAAACTCTGTTTGCTCTGCCTCCCCGCTCTCTTTTCTCAGAACTCACTGCTGCCTGGTTGCGCGTCTAGTCTCGTCTCGCCAGACTTCTGACGTCACAACCAGGAAGTGCGGCTGGAGCAGCGGGGCAGATCGCGATCGATTAGTCTAATTCGAATTCTTAAAGGGCCAGTGTAAGATTAATTTCGAAAAAATTTTTTTAAAAACTCGAATCGAATTTGACAAAAAAAGTCTAAAATTTAAATTCCAAAATTCAAATTCGAAATTCTCATTTTCACTTCTACCCTCAATTCGATAAATCTCCCCCAAACTGCCACTTATGATAGAAATATGCACAATGTTCATAAAAATTGGTATAAGCTGTTACCCTATTTATTCACTCTAACCCAGTGGTTTTCAGACCTTTTTAGTTCAAGCCCCACTTGAAGGTCCAGCTTTTGGCAATGTTTCCCACACAAAATTAATACAGATATACAAAAATGTCACTGTATAATTTTTTCATAGTTTCTAGAATATCTTGGTAAGCAAATACATGTTCCCTAGTGATGTGCGGGTCAGGTTTTTCCCGACCCGCAAAGCCCGCCACCCCTCAACCCACGCCCGACTTCTGGGTTCCTTTTATAGACCCGTGCTGACCTGCCCCACCGATGATGTCATAAAATGGGCAGGCAGGTGCACATCTATAAAATGTCAACCCTGAAGCTGGCACGTATAAGGTGATGGGTGGGGAGAGCAGTCAGAAAAGCTAAACCCGCAGCCGCCCGCGACCGCAGGCAGCAGCAGCCTGCAAGTTACAAGGGGCTCCTGATAACTTAAACAGATGACATTCAGATCTTTAAATTGGAATATTCGCTGTTCTCTGCTAAAGAGATGCAGCCCCCTTGACCAGATCCAAAATAAGTGTCCATCGAAAAGCCCTCTAATAACAATCCCATTTTTCTTCTTTTCTTGTATTTCTTCTTTGTATATTTTTTTTTTTTAAATCTACCATTTCCTTTATTTAAATGGAGCAGGATCCAGGCACTATTTATTCTGTGATTTAATCTTAAACAATAAGCAACACCAAAATGAAATACTTACTTTGCCATGGCTGAGAGAGAGGCATGTTTCCGGGTGCTTGTACATTTAAAGCAATCAAGTCTATTCTTTGTGCTTAATTTTAAAAATGTCAGCTCAGCACTATGGCTAACTACATACTATAGATATGGTCTTAAACCTGTCTAGTCTAATAAATCAAGGCTTGAATTTGAATAACCTCTGATGGCAGGTCATTTTTCAGAACAACCGTATTTTTTCCTCTATAGTAAACCAGTTTAAAATGTTTTACCTTGAAGTTAACAAATTAATAAAAGCTTTCATTATGACATGGAGCTTCAGCTTTACACAGAGCACTCCATTATGCTCTAACATAATTGCTTCATACCCAACAACATTTACACAGACAGTCTACCCTTTAAAGGCAACAGGGACACAGATATCCAATAATACATGTATGCATTGGACAAACAGTCTATTGTGTACAGTCAGAAAGGTGTTAAACACAGATTATTGCAATCAAAAGTACCTTAATACTTTTTGATCCTATTAACTGTAATTATTGTCTAGTCAAAGCATAAAACTCTTTGTCCTAGCTTGTTATTTTGTTATTAGAGAACACGAATACCCTTTAACACATGCTCCTCTTCCAGTCTTCTCATTTGCTAAAGGGTGAAAATTTGAAGTTGTTCCACCAAAAATGAATATTTCCAATTTACTAAAAAGAGGATACATCAAGTTTTGGAGAATTAACTTCACAGTGGTGAAAATTCTTTTTGAATTGGAGTAAATTCACTACTCTTCTCCAGTTGAACTTTCTCCAGTGAAAATTCTCCAATTTATTAAGAGACCAAGAATGTATTTATTTGCAAAGAGAAGGTTCAGGCTGGTGAAATACCATTTAAAGCCGCTTTTAAATCTCATCAATATTACTCTTTCCAAGCTAATTTTCTCCATGATGAAAATTCTCTAGAGAAAATTTTTGAGAGAATTTTCACCCCTACTATTGTATGGGCAAAATATACTGATGAATTTTCACAGAGAAAATTAATTTCTCTTGGAAAAAATGTATTTTATTAAATATGAGATGTGTTAAATTAAGAGAAAATTCACAGTTTAGTAAATGTGCTCCAGAGAGATTAACTCTTCAAAGAACTATCAACAGCTCTTTCTATTCATACAGTCTCTTTCTGGTGGACATCCAAGATATTTTTAAGCTCTCCAGTCTGCTCAAGGGAATCTTGGATTTTTTTTATATATCATACTTATATCAATACAATCTGACTCTTGGACATATTGAATAACAAAGCTATTAATTGCCAAGGGGACAAGAAAGCCTGACATCACCACATTTGCTTTGCCCTAAATGATCAAAGCAGCAACTTTTTATGCAGTTACAGTGGTACATAGCTGTCTTTGTAACTCCATTGTCTTTCTGTGTTATTTTGGCTGAATTGTACATTCCTCAAATCAAAAGTCAGAGATTTCTCTGCAGATTTATAACAGAGTGCATAGTGTTGTATCCAATCCACAAGGTGACTGCAATTCCTGCAAACTACCCCAAATACATCCGATGCATACCATATCCTACTCATGCTTTATCCAACTAAGTCTGTCCCTTATTACATCTGTTACAGAGGCTTATAATAATGGGGTTGTAAGGAGTGTTACTGAGACGGGGTTTATCTATTTATAGGGCCAGTCATTATCATGAGGGGAAATGTATTAGAGCCGGTCACTGATACATAGTTGTAAAGATCAGTTCAATGAACAGATTAGAAACTGACATGAGTTGTACAAAGTAGGGAAAATCACATGAGGGGTGGGTAGGGAGCCCAGTTGAAAGATTTTGTCTTTAATTACACCACAAACTGGCTCCATTATTGCACATCATTCCATGGACTTAATGTACCACCACAAATTATCCAACCACTAGACTTGGTGAATAGACAACCATGAATTCCCTCAGAAGACTACATATATAGGGTATGAATTCATAGCATGATTATTATTGTACCTGTAATCTGGGAAAATGCAATCTTTGCTTTTTATTACACAGGGCCACTAATGTATTAAGTGTATGATAAACAAGCACATTAATCTTCACTTGCCCTGTTATACTGTGATTTCTCTATATCAATTTGATAATATACCGTAGGAGAAGCAATTTGTAAAGCAATGGACTTTTGGGGTGACCCTCATTCTGGATTATGATATTTCGTTTCATGTATTAAAATAGTAAAAAATGTTTTGCCCAGCCCATGAAGATCATTCTTTTTTTGGGTATTGGGTTGCCATATGGTAACTATATCATTTGCAAGTTTGAGTATATGTTCGTTTTTAGATTCCAACATGAATTTTTATGGAGTTTAAAGCTGTCAAATTGCAATAATGGGCAAACAATAAACATGATGTCAATTTACTAACCCTAGTAAACCCATCTATTTATATTAGTAGCTATGGATGCACAATTCACAAACAAACAGAACTTTAACAGGTTGCCATGTTACACAAACAACTTTAGAGATATGGTACAGTACATGAAGGGGCAGGCTGTGGATTTAGGCTAAAACCCCAAGGGAGCCATAGCCTGGCAACAGTAATGGAGCTAGATGATAATCCTTGTTTGAAATGAGGCAACAAAACAAGAAATAAATAAGTAGTGTTCCCAGAAAGAATGGGAGAGTGTATAAAACTGTACAGCAAATGTACAAATAAATAATTGATGGTTGAGGTTTAGAAAGCTTTATGTACGTACTGATGGTGTGCTGTTTTCTTTTAACTAATGTAGTGGTACAGGTATCAAATCTGTTATCCAGAATGCTTGAGACCTGAGGTTTACTGGATAGTGATCTTTCCGTAATTTGGATCTGCATGTCCCAAATCTACTAGAAAATCATGTCAACATTAAATAAAGCCAGTAGGCTGGTTTTGCTTCCGATAAGGATTAATTATATCTTAATTTGGCTCAAGTACAAGGTACTGTTTTATTATTACAGAGAAAAAGGAATCACTTTTAGAAATTTTGATGATTTGGATAAAATGGAGTCTATGGAAGACCTTTCCATAATTTGGAGCTTTCTGGATAATGGGGTTACAGATAACAAAAAGAAGAGAAACAGGACAACACTTAATCAGAATAATATGTTTTCAAATAAGAGTAGCAGCATAAAAATGACTTCTCTGGTGACTGATGACTTTTGGTTACCATTAACTGATATCTTATTAAAATGCAGCAGGCATATGTACCACTGTATGTTAAGCTCAGACACAAGTCAGTTCAGAATATTTCATCATAAATGATTTTTTAAATGCATTGTGCATGTAGTAGAATTCAAAGTAAACTCTGCTGTTGTATACTAATGTATGATTATGGAATACTTACTAATTTGGTTTGCATGTGCTATTGCAGGCACTTGGCCCATCATGGTTATGTGAAATGTACTGAAGAGTAAAAATGTAGAGCATGTGGGCAAATGCAGAATTTCATTATGTTAATGAGTCCCCAAACATCAGCCTTAAATCTTCTATGCGGTGCTCAGAGCACTGATTGTTAAACAGGCTATTTGGGTCCATATCCAGTTCATGTTTATTGAATGCCCACACAAACAGTACACTGGAGTATCTGTCAGAATTAACCATGACGTTCACCAATTTCCTATTTTGTTACTATGAAGGAGCCACTAAATATTATTTGTATTTGTTTCTCAAACAAGCTTTTTGGTGGTGGGGGTAAGAGTTGGAGCTTTAAAGGAAAAGGAAAGCCAATTCTTGCCTACTTCCCCCTTGAATAGGCCTCACTTAGTCAAAGCACTAAGGTTTTTTTTTTCAGAAAATTGTTTTCTCAAGAAGATATCAATGTGGCAAACTTGCAGTTTTAGGCAACACAGCCACCATCTTGCTTATGGAAGCTCCACTGCCTTCTCTCACTGCACCAAAAATCCCCAGGTGTGTGTCATGATTCCTATTGGCTGGGGGTTGGGATGGCAAAATAAATGTCTGCAATTACAGATAAAGAGCATGTCACTGAAGTAGATAGATTCACATTACAGGCATACACAGAGCTCCTAAGAGTAATCTATTGCGACTCTGCTGAGGCTGAGATTCGAGATTTTCCTACATCACCAAGCCCCACTTTAAGGTGTGTTTACCACTCACTAACACAGCAAAGACAGTATTCACTCTGTAAGTTCTTAGATAGAAAGTGACCCTGGGAACGAAGTCGAACGGTTAAGGGACAGGGACATGATTGAGGGACGAATGAGGCCTTCAAGGGGGTGTGGAATTATGGGTATTGTAGTTTCAAGTTAGGGGAGGAACAGAGGGCATAAGTAGGCATGGCTTAGAGGAAGGGGCAGCCATTTCACCTGAAGTGGAGACAGCGTCCCACCCTCCCTCCCTAGCAGTTTGACGACTGAGGGTAGAAAGGTATAGAGGTGGTGTTGTCACAGTGCAGCAGGGGCATGGTGGGCTGCACTATGGGTAGTCAAAAAGGGGAAAGAAAATGGAAGGGGTAGTTTAAATGGGAGAGATCAGCATTTTTGGGTCTAGGTCCACTTCGGTGCCAAAGTAAGTGGTCGTGTTGGGAACTAGTCTCATGTGTGGTAACTGTCAGATTGTTTAAGTATATGTAATGTATGCAGCCAGCAATGGTTTATGTATGTGTTTATGCATGGTTATGCATAAGCATATACATAAACCATATGGGTGGTTAATCAGTTATATGTTGAAGGTATTTATGGTAACATGTATAATAAATTAAGCTGCTGCCTTTCCACCCAGTTTGGTGTCAGTGTCAACTATTGGTGATGAAGGTTCTGGTTGATTGAGAATCCATATGTCATGACTATGTCCTTTAAATCCAGTGTGGTATCTACCCTTCAGGAAGATGCTTTACAGGTCAACAACATTTTAGAGATCATCTGGTACTATATGACTAGTTATGGGCGAATCTCCCCAGTTTCGCTTCGCCAAAAAATTTGCGAATTTGCCCCATGCGAATAAATTCGCCCATCACTATATGACATAACAATGTGCACTCTTTGTCAATTCAAGCACAAGTATGGGACCTGTTATCCAGAATGCTCAGCACTTTTTTTTTTCTGGATAACAGATCTTTCGGTAATTTAGATCTCCATACCTTGAGTCTACTAAACAATTATACATTAATTAACCTAACAGGAATGTTCTGTCTGCAATAAGGATTAATTATATCTTACAGTTACAGGTATGGGACCTGTTATCCAGAATGCTTCAGATTTGGGTTCTTCCAGATAACAGATCTTTCTGTAATTTGTATCTTCATACTAGAAAATCATGTAAACATTAAATAAACCCAATTAGCTGGTTTTGCTTCCAATAAAGATTAATTATACCCTAGTTTGGATCAAGTACAAGGTACTGTTTTATTATTACAGAGAAAAAGAAAATAATTTTTTAAAATGTGGATTTTTTGGATAAAATGGAGACAACCTTTTCATAGTGGGGGGCTTTCTGGATAAAGTATTTCTGGAAAGCAATCCCATACCTGTACAGTTTTATCAGTACACAGAAAAATTAAAACATTTTTTAAAAAATTATGATTTGATTAAAATGGAATCTGTGGGAGATGACCTTCCCATAATTTGGAACTTTTACAGGTTTCCAGATAACGGATCCTATACCTATACAGGTATGTGGTGTATTTTTACTTTGCTCTCTTGATGATATAATAGTGTTTGCTCCATCTCTGTGTAACCTCTATATTCTGCTTTCGTGTACTCTAAAATTATGTTGAACAGTTGAATCCAGCTGCATCCATTTGAGTCTCTTCTTGGTGAGCTTATGCATTAAGGAACTGCAATCCCTGCTCCCTACTGGGAGTAAGAGTGCAGACCAGTTTCAAAGTAAATCATAGGGAAGCCAATAGAGATACAACATTTAAAAATGCCCCAACATGTACATTTCTTGAATGGGCCCATAGTTGAACCATTTTCCCTGAGTAATTAGAGGCCTACATATATAAGACAATACAATGTTAATTTTATACCAAAACAGTACAATGTCTTACACATGCTGAAATGTGTAAAAAATCAGTTATAGGAGAACTAAACCCCCAAATAGAAAAGCCCCATCCACTTTCCTCGATCGTACCCCCCTATGCTTCTTCCCTACATAGTCTGTTACTGCAAATAGTGTCCCTGAATGTAGGGATGCACCGAATCCAGGATTCGGTTCGGGATTCAGCCTTTTTCAACAGGATTCGGATTTGGCAGCCGAACAGAATCTGAACCCTAATTTGCATATGCAAATTAGGGACTGTTAGGTAAATTGCATGACTTTTTGTCACAAAGCAAGAAGTAAAAAATGTTTTCCCCTTCCCATCCCTAATTTGCAAATGCAAATTAGAGTTCGGATTCGGCTTGGTATTCGGACAAATCTTTCTCGAAGGATTCGGGGGTTCGGCCATATCCAAAATAGTGGATTCGGTGCATCCCTACCTGAATGTCTTTCTGACTTATCCTTAGAGACTATTGGAGACTACTGCAGCAGAGCTTATGGGCACCATCTTCTGCATCTTCAGTTTTCTTCACTAAGGCATCACTGACTGGTAGGTGCACCAACTGTGCATAGGCTGGAAAGATCTATAAATTTCCGAGGATCTGAAGAAAAATGATGTTGCGAGAAGATCAGAGTTATATTCAGGGACACTTTTTGCAAGTAATGGACTATGCAGGGAAGAGGGACAATGGAAGGTAGTGGATGGGCTTTTCACTTTAGGGGGATTTAGTTCTCCTAAATGGATCTATATTTCTAATATTGTATACCCTAGAGTTACGCTGGCATTTAAGCCAATACTTTACATTACTCTGGACTTCATTGAAAATCAATTGAAATGAATGGGAACAGAGTTACAAATAGGTACAAAAGTAAAAGCAGCATTACACTACAGAGACTTACATGGTGACATGCTGGGTTAAAAAAATCAGTTATTTAAAATATAATTATATTCAGTATGTAGTTATTCTACATTCTGCAGAATGTTCACAAGAGAAATTGTAACTTGTAACAGTTGCCCTGTTGTAAGAAGTTTCCAGTGATCTTCCAGACAGGAATAGAAAGTCTGCAAAACCGAAGAGTTGGAACCATGTACCAATACAGGTATGGGATCTTTTTGGAATGCTTGGGACCTAGAGTTTTCTGCACAGGCTATCTGGGGTCTATCTTTTAAAGCATCTAAATATAAAAAACAGGTTTTGCCACCAGCACAGATCATCTGATAACAACTAACATCAGGCATTATTTTATAAATACAGAAAAAATACACCAGTCATAGGACATGATGGAAAATGGCATTGCTATATTTAGGAGCTTTCTGGATTATATGCTTCCACTTAATTGACCTCCTACCTGTATTATATACACTGGTGAGCCAGCCCAACCATGGAGTTTTGTTAAAAGCCTGTATAACTTGTTGCTCCTTGGGTGAATAAGAATTCTCAATTCAGAGGAAGCGAATTCTGCTTTTAAATCAAAAGCTAAAATTTTACTAAGAATTCTATTAACCCCCCCCCCTTCCTTTTTAATAATGCTTTACTGCCAAATAGCAACTATGAGCTTCATATAGTGGCAGTTGTTACAGTTTCATGGCATTATGTTCCTCGACATACGTTCATACCATTAAACAGCAGAAAGAGTTCTCATCAGGGGTCTGATGCTTATTGTAATGCACAGACATTCATGCGCAGCTGCTCAAACTGTGTGCAAATTGGGTCTGCTATTGCTGCACGCAGCTAGAGTAACAAACAGTTGTCACTCACAACTGAAATAATCCCACTACTGTATGTATAAAAAGGCTTTTAAATAATGAAATGCAGTCACAGCTAATGTTCTGTTCCAGATCATCACACATGAACATCTCTGTGGTTATCTACAAATCTACAAGCCATACAGATTTTGGGTGAAACATCCTGCTTGATTATTAGACCACAATAAGAGATATATAATAAAAAAAAGAACTCCTGCTGTTTTTTTTCTAAAAATACGAGATGCACATATGCTTAGGCCTGCCTGCCAAAATACTGAAGGATGGCTAACAGTGTATTAGTGAAATTCCAGAGCAACAATACTGGAATCATATGGCAAAGGGTGTCACTGTGACTTGTTTTACACGGTCTGTCACACATGATATTGCTGAATGAATGCCTTTCTTAAGGGCAGTCACCAAGTGAGTATTTTCCCTTAACAAGGTGAAAGGATTCAGCACCATTGCTCTCTCAACTCTGCTGTCGATATACATAAAGTTTGTGGGTTCTGCCAATAAACTCCCATTATTACATCCCCTGCATTCCCAAGCTATGCCACTGTTTCATGGAATATTTATGAACTGTTGTGAAATGGTAATGATTATTGCTAATTGCATGACTCATATTAGTTCCCCGCTGTGAGAGCGAAAACTAAATATCCCAGTGTGGGCATTCAGTCGGCCTTTGCTTCTCCATTAATATTTTCTGTTAGTATTATCTGAGCTGGTAAGAACATTCCTTTAGAACATAATTTAGACACCAATGTCAAACCCCAGCTGTTAACTCTGATGACATTATGTGTAGTTATTTCCTTGATGCCATTATTATACGTGAAGGGCCTATTCATCAGTCAAATAAATTGTTATTGGTTCTGTCCATTTATTTAATAAGGCAAAAAAGTGCAACAAGCCAAAGCAAATCCTTCTACCGATACAAATCATAAAGTATGCATGAAAGAATGAATGTTATGGGTTAGACAGTGATATAACCTACATATTTAATATTGTTGATGGTTCTTAAAATGCAGAACAATTTGTACAGAACTTCATGTCAAGAGATTCTTTTCACTGGGAAACAAAGATTTAAGGTGTTGATGGTTTTATATAAAAGGAAATGAAAAATAAAAAAACTGCATTAACATCTTCTCGTATCAGCAGTTGAAATAAAATCCAACCTCCACCCCCATGTGCCATATAAACAGAACTCAGCATTTGATGGGAGCTTGAAGGTCAGAAAAAATCTATTGCTGTGACAGCTGTATCTCAGTCAAGGCAGGCTTCTTTTCTTAGTTAATGTCCTTGTCCATCTCATCCTCTGGCACTTCTCCTACATATCACCCACTAGACTTCATCTGCCGAATGCGGTATCTTTAGAATTGATCAAATCTTGCGTGTCAACTTAATGTGGTCATGCTCTTGTACTATAAAAATAGAAGAACTGATTGCTTTCCTTACAAACACTGTCAATACTGGCATTCTGAGATCAGGCAAATATCCAGACTCGAAGATACCCAGCATTCCATAGAATGTCACATAATTCTTTATATGGTATATGACACATGATGGAGTGTAATACTTTAGACTAGAAACGGAGTGTTGTTGCTAAACTGAAACACAATCAAAAGGTTGATTTAGAATCTAACTTGATTTACTCCTGATTTATTTCATATATATATATATATGTGTGTGTGTGTGTACATTTGATCATGCATGATAGTCAGCGCTTAAATAAAAATGAAAAGGGTAAATTCATTGCCACAACTGTAATTTAAGTCAGGAAATCTTAAATGCACACTATTCCATCTATACCAGTTTTTATGTACTTTATGTTTTGTATAAGCCATAGTTTATTTGTTTTAGGTTTTCCAACACAGTAAAAAGCCTGTTGTTACCTTTCCACCTAACATGTGCCTAGCGTAATATAATTTTTAAGTTGCTGTATAAGGGCTAGTGTGAGATGTGTGACATAACCCAAAAAATGATGGTCTATACCAGTGATCCCCAACCAGTGTCTTGTGAGCAACATATCGCTCTCTAACTTGGATGTTTCACTCAGTTGTCTCAAAGCAAGTACTTGTTTTTGAATTACAGGCTTGGAGGTAAACTTTGGTTGCTTAAAAATCAGGTATAATGCCCAACAGATACTCCTGTAGACTGCCAGTCCACATAGGGGTTCCCAAATCACAACCCTTTTTGAGCATCTTTAGGGACTTTTTTCATGCTTGTGTTGCTCACCAATTCTTTTTTACATTTGAATGTGTCTCATAGGAAAAAAAGGTTGGGGACCCTTGGTCTATGCACTCTTTAAGTACAGTTCCTAATAGCCTTAGTTTTGTACACTGTTATCTGCTCTTTTACCAGGACTCTGCAGCTGTCTACCAACCTGCCAATAGTGGATGTTAGTTAGTCTATTTGCTGACTATAATGTTCCAGACAGTGATTCATTTATGTAAAATACAGTGCTAGATTTCTTGTAAAAGTTGGTGGGATATATAAGCAGCAAATGCAAAGGTTACACATAACGCATGCCTTATACCAAAAGAAAAAAACTATATACAGTAAAAGCCTCTATGTGCCTTATAAACTGAATTCAACATCTCATGGAAACTTAAAGCTAAAAGAAGATTCTTGATAATTTCTTGTAGCAAGTGGTGATAGTGGTCTGTGAGGATGGGTTAGAAGGAGGTTGAGAGCTCTACTGGGCATGTTAACATACCCTTTAAAGAGCAACTAGTTGTAGGGAGCCATAAAATATGGGTTACATAGATGTATGTTAACCTTTATCCCATTAGTTACTTTTGTTATACCTGAGTTGAGCACATCCAATGGTATAATAGATTATACCACTGGATGATATTTAGGTATGCTGGGACTATAGACATAGACTAGTTGCAGTGTGGGCATGCACAAGTGACATTAAAACTAGAGGTTAGTTAGATATGTTGAAATGTATGTACAGTAGGTATAACTACATGATGCCTAAAGTGCTGCCCATTTAAAATAAACTTATTAAACTTCCATTTGATATAGAACTCTTGAATACAAAAAAGGATAAAAGCACCATATATTTCCATGTGGTTTATACTGTACATTATCCCTGTGAGAAAAACTAGGGTTTCTAAAACAGAACTTATACAGAACATCTTCTTTGCTGGCAGATAGGATAGTGCCAACACATACACACAAGGCATGAGAAAAATGCAAACCCAATTTCACAAAGAACCCCAGAATCCATCATTAGTTTTCCACTTCATCTAACTAACTAGAAAATCACTGACTGCTCAGTACAAAAGAAACACAGCTGCAATGTGACGCAAACACCATTAACAAGAAAAATGACTCCCCCCCTCCTTGTTTCTTGTTCTAAATAAAAATCAAAAATTATCATATTACAATATGAGTGTGCAGGTGCAAGTTGATAATACTGTGAATGAAGCCTGGGAGAAGAGGGTGGCATTGCTTGGAGAATCAAGGCATTGTTTGGATACTATTAAACTTGACAGTCCAGGCCTCAGTTTAATGGAGTTTCAGATGCCGAGCCTTGCAAAGCCGACATGAGAAAAAATGTTGGGCACAAAAGACGTGACATTAATTATCGAAGCCAACTGAGTATTATGCAGAAGCAACAGAGAATGTGGCCGACAATAGGATCATAACTGGGCAATTTCAAATGCACTCCTCTCACGATCGAAGTTAAAACGAAGTTGTTTAATGCATGCTAGTTAACTAAATGAGATCCTAGAGTCTCTAGGAATTATACTCGTAAACCAAAAATCTAAATTACTGTATATTATGCTAAATACAGGTTATTGTATAATTCCAAAACTGGATACAGATACCATGCTACAAGTGTTGTTTTTTCAGCAGGCTTTGAGACAGTGAAGTCCAACAAGTAAATTGTTCAACTGAAAGTTGCCTCCTACATCTTATTCTGTTGTATACATGCAATTATATAGTACAGGGCTATGGGGTAACGGAATGATTTAATGTTAAAATTGATCCTTAAGTATGTATTAGTAGTATTAGTATGTATTAGTATGTATTAGTAGTGACTTTCTTGCACTGCTGAATTGTGCATCAGTAAAAATAGCATGCTAGAGTTTCACCATGCGTTTTTTAACACGGAAAACTTTTTATTTTTATTGAACAAGATATAATGCAGAAAAATGACAATGTCATTATATTGAATTTTGTTTTGCCAGAAAAATTTAGTTTTTTGCTGTCATTATTAGAGTTTGTACATTACAAACATTACATCATGTCTGCCGGATAAAAACTAGTTTGCTTTGGTTTTTCTAGTGTAGCGAAACAAAGAAAAAGATGAAGTCTTCCCATAGATTTAAATGCATTTCTCCCAATAATCCATAGTTTTGGAAATGTTTTTACAAAGCAAAACATGCCAGTTTCTCATGGACTCAAAAGTATTTCACAATTTTTTTCATGGATTTGTAAATTGTTCAGCCAGTTTCGCTCATACTGTGAATACTGTAGGCATTTGTAGGCAAAAGTATTTATAAAAATGGGTTCTGCACAGGCTTCTAATATTCATTTACTTTACTCAGAGTAGATTTGGCATGAGATCTTGAAAAGACAGAACATTTCAGTCTACTTTTAAAACATTTTTACATTATACTCTGATTTCACTTTCTTCCTGTGCAGAAAAGACAAATTAAAATAACAGGGTATACTGGGTTGGCTAAAAACTAACTTCAATTTGAACAGTTGATCTTTGTTTGTAAAGAAGCAGTCATAACCTATTTTCAGACAAAAATTATATAAAATAGTACTCGCACCACAGTTTAGGCAGTTGGAGGCTTTGAATGTAATCCTTGTCTACTACAAACACGAAGACAAATTTTAGGGGTACAGGTATTGGAACTGGCTTCGCCACACTCCAGCAATTAATCCAACAAGCAAAAAGAAAGCCAATACCTTATTTTGCAGCAAATGGGGTGATCCCAAATTTATTTCATGGTGCTGCAGATACCTAGGGACATATTTACAAAGACTCGAAGTGAAAATTCGAATTAAAAAATTTCAAATTAAAAAAATTCAAATTTCTGGCTTCTTTGACCATCGAATAGGCCAAAATTTGATTTGAATTGAAAAAAATTTGTATCGAATTTTAAAATTCAACCATTCAAAAATCGAAGTACTGTCTCTTTAAAAAAATTCTGATTTGACACGTCGCCACCTTAAAGATGCTGAATTGCTATTTTACCCTAAGGGGGTCCTCCTGGAACCTTTAAGGAGTGTTTTTAAAAATTTTTGCCCAAAATCGTTCAAATCGAACAATGAATTTTATCAATTTTTATTCAATTGAAAACTGACCTATCCGAGTGAAAAAGGTCCATTTTCGATAGAAAAAATTTTGATGATTGAATTTTTTATTTTTTTTATTGGAAATTTGACCCTTTATAAATCTGCCCCTTAATAAAGATCAAGCAGAATCTGGACCACAATGCCCTTCCTCAGTGAACCAAAGAGACTGTGCAAATTTATAAATGTACAATCTCTCTGGTTCATTATCAATGAGAAAGGTGTAGTCCCAAAATGTTTGATCTGTCTAGAACACCATGGAATACATTTGGAATCATCCTCTTTTTGCTTGTTGGATCTTTCTCTACTGGGCACCACAGCCTGTCTGATCATTTCTGTCCTGCTTGTATGCCTATATCACTCCAGCCAATATTATTTGTGAAGAATAACAAGCAAGCAAAGCAGCCTTGTAGCTTCATCTTCTGATAAGTACATCAAAGCCAAAAACCTTCTCTTCTACCCTGTGTTTGTCTCTTCCTCATGCAATGCAAACCAAGTTACTGGACACATAACCAATCCACTGTTTTATGACTGCAATAAAGATGAAATGTTAAGTGCCTTGAGAAAGGTCTCTGCTGAGACTGAAATGTTGGTTTAAAAAATGACCCCTTTTTTCACTTGAGAGCAGTATAATACAATGTTACATTTAGTTTTTTATTCTGTCACCCATTAGCTTATACAATCTGAGTGCAAAGTACATAATGATGTATTTATATAGAGTATATATATATATATATAATATATTATATAAAGATGTGTTATAGAGGGAATCAGTGTATCAATATTTTTCCAATGTTACAAGCTCACTAGCAAACAAATCTGCAGTTCATATTATGGATGTCAAAAGTGGTATTTAGTAAGTCAAATGGGTGCACACTTGAATGGGGGAAAGGTGCTAAGGTTCCATGCATAATGCTAAAAATCTAACCCATGATTAAAGGAGACATATAGGATAAGGTCAGGGAAAGAAGGCAGCAGAAATGTAACAGGTGGTCAGGACTAGTAAGTTTTTCTTTTAATTTGGCAATAAAACAACCTGAAACACTTCTTTAAGGCATGAACCGCATAAGGCTATTCATAAATTAAACTTATGGTCTCAAAACCTACTTCCCATAAATATTAAATTAAACTAAAATGTAATAACTATCCACAGATATTTCAGCAATAACAGTTCAACTCGAAGTATAAAGGAACATTGCAACTATGTTTCAGTTGTATTCATTCTTTTAACATTAGGGTCAGTCTACATCAAGAAATGTCTTCATTTGAACAATTCCGTATTTTAAAAAAAATTCCATTGTCTCTATTTTGTGGAAGTGCTTACAATTCCTAGACTTTAAGAATTTGGATGTTAGAATACACTCTGCTGATTTAAACATACTGCACATTTTTAGTGGAAGATTCAGTGCTAATTCTGTTTATGTACTTGCATTTTTATGGGCTTTTTAAGCATATTCATCAAATAGATGATATTGCTTTATGCAAGATAATATCACTTCAAGTTATTGCGAGAGGCTAATTTATCATCGTATAAAGAGCTCAACGATTGATGAATCTGCTCCAGAGATAAACATAGCACAAAATACAACTATATTCAGAGGAATATCTTCTTGCTTTTGTTTTATATGCTTTATTTTATTGCCTTGATGTAAATTCCAATCTTGTACAACAACACTAATATATAAGTGAATACATGCCAACTGTCAGCATCATTAATAATCTTATAAACCAACATTATTAGGAAGACAGACAGAGGGATTATATCAGGAAGCAAATTAAACCCACTGGACTTTAATCTCTTCAATACCTTAATAATGTACAATTCTGCTGTGAAATTGTAATTTCCTTGTTTTATTTTATTATGCTGCAGTAAATCTCAGAAGAAGTAATTTATTCTCTGTCTCTCTTTCTTGAGCTGGATTATCAGTGATCCTTTAGGTAGGATTCTGCCTAGAGTACACCAACATTCTAACAAATACCAAATATAGCATATCTATATTAAGTTTAAGGAATGGCTAACATTTTAAGGAGAATCAGTATCAAGTTAAGGTGGAATGATTCTTTAAACCAAGGTTTCCAGTTAAAAGAGACACATGGATTTAGAACTCAGAATTACTGTTATAAGAACATTGTGCATGTGAAATACTGCTGTAGCCTACCGCATGAGTATAGTTAATAATATACTATATGGGGCATATATGAATGTGAATTTTCTTCTCATCTAACTCCACCTCAAATGTCCAAGGTTATTTTGACAATTCACCAGAGTACTTTCCCCATACAATTTTATTGGTGGAAATTCTTTAGAGAATTTTCGGCACAAAAAAATTGTATGTGGGATATTAGCACTCAATAAAGTAGTTAGTCTGCACTGAATGAATGGGTACAAGGGCTAAATAATGAAAGGGGCATACATGACATGCTATAGCTTACTGACCTAAGCAGAAGGTGGATAGGCCGACCAGCACTAGGATTGTTATAAGTCAATGTGAGATCTGATCCCTCTGCTACTAAAGAACACTGTTTTAAACAATTAAAGGAACAGAAGCAGCTTTGTAAAAAGCTTCTACTTCAAAAGTATCTATTGCTAATGAAGCTGTATCACTCAGTTGTATCATGAAACTGTTGCTAAGGATCTTATATAAATATAATTAATACAGTATACAGGATTGTTTATGAAACACAAGTTTTTTTAGAAAGTTATAAAATAAGAAATGTCCCCAGTCCTGTATAATTTTAAATGAATTTCCTTTAAAGTACTCTACTTATGCAAAATAATTAAGTGTTTTCTAAAAAGGCACTTATCTGGACGTGCTATTTTGTCGTTGACTACGGTATGATAATGCCACAAAGAATGTAAAATTAACATGCATTTAAAAGGTATGAGTATAAAACCAAATGATCTGCAGTTGCAGATCACAGCATAATTGTGCAGCCCAAGATGAGGTCACCATTATAGAGTAATTAGGCTTTTATACTTACATTATGTCCTCAGTGTGATACTACTAATTGTACTTAATTTACTTGGACTGAGCTTGGATGTTAATAAATCTAATGGAAAAAAACACACATTTTTGCATGTAATTTGCTTTAACTAAGATCCGTGGAAAATACACATCTGTAAAAATGTCAATGCTGATTTTCTTTTTTAATGAAGGAAAATAAGATCTAAAGGAAGAGGTTGACATACATTTGGCAGCACTACATAACCGAGGGTGAATACATTAAAAATAAAAATGACATACAAATAATGATCAAAATGAAAGTATAAAGAGGGCTCTGATCAACAGAGTTTACAATTCTAAATGGGGGTAAGAGACTTAATGCCCAACCAGTACTTGGGCATGTACCATAAACTATCTTTGAGAACATTTCTGAAGATGTGATTTACCAACAATTAGACAAAAATGTCATCCAAAAACAAGAAGGTGACTCCAAAAAAACCTTTGTAAGAGGAACAGGTTTGTGTTTTCTCCATTCCAGTTAACCAACCCCTGTTAAACAAGCTGACTTTAAGGCAGTTTAGTCTCAGTATTTATTGCATATACAAAATGTGGATATTCAGTTAAATTCAGATCTCAACACAACTATAAACTGCAACACAATATCTTGCCCTTCAACAGTATATCCCAAAACTGACCCCTATGAATTCCTGGTTGACAATGACATTCAGTTCTTTTAAAAAAAAATGTCTTCAGCAATTTTTTCCATCTTAAAGAGTACTCAAGGATCAGAACAAATCTTGGAAACATTTATTCCTATACCTGTAGGTATCATATAGTAATCATTGTGCCGCTTTTTAGAAGACATTATTTGCTTTTCTTCTATTACCTGAAATCATTCCTTTCAACAGCAACAGAAAGAACTGCCTGCATGTGAACAGTTTCCTGGATTTAACCAAACTGGAACCATTAAAACCATCATATATAACTTTAATTCTATTTACTAACATATCGATTTCCTTTTTTTCACAAATCATAATTTTCCTCTAAAAATTCAAATCTTTTTTATATTTCTATAAAAGGCAAAGAAATTTGAGATTCATTAAGTATAAAAACCATAATAAACTCTAAAACTTCTCTATGTAAAAGCAGTCAAGGTCCCATAGACGTCAATGGGAACTGAGCTTTATCTTAGCCATTCATACTTTTAGCGGTTTTCAGATTTATTTTCGCTAGCAATTATTGTTCGTATTTTTTTCTGTACTTTTTTTCTCTTTCATACTTTTTATTTTTGTATCTTTTAATAACTTCTATGGCATTTGTGAATTTAAAGAAATAGAGTTTAATTGTGGTTTCAGCTGCAATACAATTATAATTCAACCTTTAAAGGACATTTAAAGCCTACATTTTCCTACCATATATATGTTGGGCATATCTTCTCCACCCAAACATCATTTGTACTGAATATACCCCCTACATTTGCCAACAAAATCACATTTTCCTAAAAAATATAGCAGATTTCACTCAGCAGCTATTTTACCTCTGACACATCATCAGTAACATTGACATTTGCAAACAGGACATGTATGCTCTAAAGTTCATGCAATGCAGAATGCAGGTTTACACAGGCACAACATATTTTGATAAAATCTGCTGGGGTTGAGCACTGTAATGGTTAAGGAACAGTTCATGGTAAAAAATAAAAACTGGGTAAATAGACAGGCTGTGCAAAATAAAAAATGTTTCTAATATAGTTAGTTAGCCAAAAATGTAATGTATAAAGGCTGGAGTGAGTAGATGTCTAACATAACAGAATACAACACAACATCCTGCTTTTCAGCTCTCTAAATCTGAGTTAGTCAGTAACTTGAAGGGGGGCCACATGGCACGTAATTGTTCAGTGAGTTTGCAATTGATCCTCAGCATTCAGCTCATATTCAAAAGCAACAGTTATGACCAATGTAGCCCTCCCTCAATTCACTGATTGGTTACTGCCTGGTAACCAGGGTAACCAGTCAGTGTAAAAAAAAAAAAAAAGTAGTGTTCTGTTCTGTATTTTAGACTTACAGTCACTCCAGCCTTTATACATTACATTTGTGCCTAACTAACTATATTAAAAACAGTTTTTATTTTGCACAGCCTATCTATTTACCCAGTTTTTACTTTTATACTGAACAATTCCTTTAAGCTGAGCTCAGGAGAGGTGGTTAGGAGAAAAAAATAGACAGCTATAGTTTCTATGGGAACCAGCAATTATATCTCTTAATTGGCTGTTAGATTGGAGTGTGTGTTTAGTAATCTAATCTGACAAGAACTGAGCATGCTCATAAGTCAACAGCCAAAGTAAATTCCTGAGGGAGGAGGCAGAGTGGGTTAGAGGACTGGAAGGATTTCCAAGTGATTAAGGGGATGTTGCAGCCTTACTGTTAACCTTTTAACAACCAGAGTGGCAGGTATCTAATGATTTCAAAGAGGTTGTTCATTGATTAATTTTTGTGGGGGGGTTTACATGTTCTTTAATAAATGGGCCTCCCCAAGTAATGTACCATCAGTTAGCAAACTTAGCCAATTATAAAGCTGTTGTTGCTAACTTTTGCACTTGATATATTTTCCAGGTGTTATTTTAATCCTATGTTAAATGTGTTTTTGTGTGTCTATATGCATTTCTATTTGTTGTCACCTCCTTGTTAGCATTACATTCTATTAGACCTTCTTCCAAAAAGAGTATCCCTTTATATCTCCTATAGATTGCCTGTTAGTTTGGAAATAATTTGTATGCATGTCATACATAGAATAAGCACTGATAAATGCAAGCTTGATGTGCATCATACCCTCATACAAACTATAAAATGCAGGAGAATATAAGCGCATGTCAAAGCACATAGACTGCAAGCAAAATCTAGGGCATTTTAACAAGCAGATAATAAGATCAGGAGATTGTAAAGGAAGACATTCATGAAGGATATGGGACATCCTTGAAGCAGCATTTATAATGGAACACAGAGTAGAGGAAGGTCAAGTAGAGGTTTCATAATACTCAAGGGATGGCATATTCAGAGGGTCTGTTCATCCTGACCAGGCTTTTGGGCACAGGTTCAATTTCTAGTTATGTTAAATAAGTCAAAAGTAAAGGTAAATGAATAGTCAGAGTAATTAATGCTGCATATGTTTGCTAACTGACAATAAGAAGAAAAATGCACAGTCTTAGTAGACTGAAAGTGCTACAGTTAATATAAGTGGACAGTAAAATATCACCTTCCCTAACAATTAGGGTTGCCACCTGGCCAGTATTTTACTGGCCTGGTCAGTTAAAATGATGGTTAATACCAATGTTATTTATGGGGAAAAAATATGAATCTATAGGAAGGACGGTATTTTTTTCCAGAAAATGTGGCAATCCTACTAACAACAGGCCTCTGTAGTGGATAATATTTAAAATATGCAATTTACTATCATCCCACCTTTAGTTCAAGTTTCAAGGTTTAACACAGGGCATTTTTCTGCTTAGTCATCGTAGTTTATCATGTACCGAAAACCCATGGGGTTGGATATGTGACTTAATAAAACACTACCTTCTACAACATTCTTTTGCAGTTGTTGTCATTGCACCTGTGAAGGCATGAAGCCATGAAATGCAACCTCTAGTATTTATAATTCTAAAACAACTGGACTTTCTGAGTATAACTGAAAATGTTTCACATTCATCCAACTGACTTTTTCAATTCAACCAAGTGGTAGTGAATTTCACAGCACATTATTTAAGGGTAATACCATCATCAACACTGTGAGCTTCTTCAAGATTACTCTGAACTGCCTCTGCAGTTGTTGTAGTCTTATCCATATTGGATACTTGTTTTTTTTTTTAGAAAAATATCTTATTCCAAAAATGTAAATAGCAATGTTCGCATAAACAGGGATGTTAAATTAATCCCTCATGACACTGCATGATGGTGTATTTTATAAGAATTCAAGAGGAAATAGTAAGTTAAAAACAAACCAGCAAACACAGAGTGCCAGTGATGTTGTCATGTTTTTGGTACATTTAGTTTATGATGGAGCTGAAAAGGTTGTGCCAAATATATTCTTTTCCCAAACAGAAGAAACTTTACAAATTAAAAAAATACAAATTTGAGCATAAGACGTTAAATCCATTACGGAATATACAATAAAATATATCAGATGGTGGCACATATAATCATATTTCAGTAAGCTACATGACAGTCCTGTCAGATATAACCAACAAATATCAATGTCCTCATACAGGTTCCCCTCTTACACACTGATTTAGTATTCATTGATAAACAATCTTAGATGTTTATTTTTAATCCAACCAATGAATAAATTGCACAGTATCCACGCCAACATTATGTATGTTTGTATGTATGTATGTATGTCCTCTATGTACCTCCTCCCCAAGCAACTGCATATGTCAGACCCTTATACAAGAAAACCTTGTGTATTGTAAAATATAATGAACCCACTTCAGCAAAATATACTGTAACTAGTAAAAGTGAACTTGAAGTCCTATGAGCTATTTAACGGCACTTGGCATTACACTTTCAGCCATTATACAGTCACATAAATATTTGGTAGCTTTCAAGAAGGATTATGGACAAAGGAAAAGTGACAGACTACACAGTTGTTTCAAAGAGAATTTCAACAACTGTCATATACAAATACTGATACCAGATTGAATTCAATATTCCATATAATGTAGGGATAAAGTAAGTGTTTTCAAAACTGATTTTAAAAATCTACTTTTCTTAAAAAAGGAGAAAGCATCTGCCTGAAAGACTAAGATCTGCCTTAATTGATTTATCCTCATTAATAATTGAAAGGTTGTCATGGTTCATTTGATCAATAAAATGTTTTGTCCTTAAAATGAAGAAAAAAAAAACCTCTCATATATGTGTCAAATTAGCTGTTAGGAAAACAATCTGTATGTGTCAGGGAGACAGTCTGCAGTAAATAAACCCTCTAATCCTTAATTAGTGGGCATAATACAATGAATAGACAGTAGACAAAAAGAAGATGGTTGTTTAAGGTAGTTCTTTTGTTACATGTGTCATCTAGGAGACATATTTGGAATGTAGCTATCCTTCTAACACAAGCACTTTCTATCCTGGTTTAATTTCAACAGGACACCACGCTCAGCTGATACTCCACACCTCCCATGTCAGATTCCATTTTCTTTCAAAATGCACACAATCTGTCAGAAAATTCTGCTAATGCCATTGAAAGGGTTCTTAGAATGGAAACCTGGATTGCTTTTTTCCCCAAGAAATCCCTATAAATAACTAATCAAAAAACAGTGTGGGATAATAATTAATTTACCATGCTTTTTTTCACCAGGGGGTGCGCAATTAGGCCATGGAATGAAATTTTATGAAATCTTTTTGTCTAAGATGTTTTAAACAAAAATGGTTGAATTTTAATTATAATTTAGCCTAGATCACAAGAAACATCTTGTTATATTTTGTCCAATACATCAAGATTAGACACATCTAAAGCGTGCCATTCTTCCCAAAACAAATTGTATACAATTCATTAGGCAAGGTAATGCTTTTTGAAGTAAAGTACATTTTACTTGAGTTTACGGATAATAACCAATTCCAGCATGGGATTTACTCCTTACAAAAATAGTTTGTTTCCTTTATACGTACAGTATATGATATCACATATGTCACAAGGGCAATATTAGTGTTTTCCAGGCTGAAACAACATACTCTTGCTAGTTCTCATGTTGACATGTTGATGTTGGTGGATGCACTATAGATATTTAATCCCTCTGACTGTACTCCTTGTATTCTGCTTCTCATGCTGATCTGTTCATCTCCTGCTATTGACCTCAGCTGTTCCTGTACCTCAGTTCCTGATGGCTGCCTTGGCTTTTTATTGACCAAGCCTCTGTCTACTGATTTGGACTTGCTTATTGCTATTCCAGATACACTTTCACAGTGCTTTTCCAGCTTCAGAGTTATTTGCCTTATGGCAGGAGTAGAATAACTATGCTCATCATCATCCCTCATTTCCCTATCCCTATCAATAAATGCTATACCAATGCCTTGATTTGTTACTTATTTTATCATAATTTATCAGCCTGCAATTAAACTCTCTGACTCCTACTTAAAGGGATACTGTCATGGAAAAAATATTTTTTTTTTAAAATGCATCATTTAATAGTGCTGCTCCAGCAGAATTCTGCACTGAAATCCATTTCCCAAAAGAGCAAACAAATGTTTTTTGTATTTCATTTTGAAATCTGACATGGGGCTAGACACATTTTCCCAGCTGCCCCAAGTCATGTGACTTGTGCTCTGATAAACTTCAATCACTCATTACTGCTGTACTGCAAGTTGTAGTGATATAATCACCTCCCTTCCCCCCCCCCCCCAGCAGCCTGACAACAGAACAGTGGGAAAGTAACCAGATAACAGCTCCCTAACACAAGATAAAAGATGCTTGGTAGATCTAAGAACAGCACTCATTGATAAAAACCCATGTCCCACAGTGTTCCATTCAGTTACATTGAGAAGGAAAAACAACAGCCTGAAAGAAAGCAGTTCCTTTCTAAAGCACTGGAACAAGTCACATGACCAGGGGCAGCTGGGAAATTGATAAAATGTCTAGCCCCATGTCAGATTTCAAAACTGAATATAAAAAAATATGTTTGCTCTTTTGAGAAATGGATTTCAGTGCAGAAAAAAAAACATGTTTTCCAATGACAGTATCCCTTTAAAGGACAATGAAAGTCCCCCACACTGGAGGGTGTATATATCTAAATACCAAGTCAATGAAATGTTTTTGCAATAGCCATTGTTGCCATCTTACCCTTTTCTCTTTTGGCTCCATTGCTCCTAATGTTAGACTCTCAATCTTGCACATCTGCAGTGCAGTCAGTTTCTGACATTAGAAAACTGCGTATGTACAAGAATACCTGAGATGCAAGGGATCCCTGTGAAGGAAGGGTAAAATGTCAGAAGCTATATAGATGGATAATTATTTTCTGGAGAACTAAGTTACTCAATTCACTCAGGTATGCCTAAAAATGGCTCTTCCAATACAATGGGCTTTCCTTATCTGTTAAGATTTTTTTTTTGCTTAGTTTTGTTTTTAAGGAATTTATTTATTTTTAAACCCTCTAAATAACTGTAGGTGTATGATCTATTTTAAATAGCTTCAACATACATCCATGCCATTTTCCATGGTGTTCTATTTTAATAAACTATTCTTTATAACAGGCTGATTTCCATTTTCCTTATAATAATACAGTACTTTTATACCTGGTGTTAAATAAGATAGCTCAAACCCAGGTTGATGGAAAAATAAGCCCATTTTGGTGGTTATATTTTTTAAGCAGCACTTTTAATGCATTCAGCTCCATGAGGGAAACTCCTTATCCAGAAAACAAATTCCAGGCCCTTAGCATGTCAGATCAAAATCTGAAACTCAAACAAGCTGTTTAGACTGCCTTCCTCTCAGTAAAATCATTGTACTGAGGATGGAAGGTGTACCCCCATGACAGAATGTGCTCTTATACAAATGGCAATTATTATAGGAATTAACCTAATAATTTGTCATAATAATTGCAGCCGTTTCACTGATTCATATGGTTTATGTAATTTTGTCATTGGAGAAGCACTGGTTACAAAAATTAGCCTACATGTACTTTATTTCATAGCTTTGATCATTGCATTATTATATAAAATTGAGTTTAAACTTTTAGTATATCATAGCTAAAAATGTTAAACTCCAGGATAATATAAAAGCATATGCATATATATTCTTTGTAATATTGTGCTTCAAATTAATGAACCTGTGCAATAATTAACCAAATGAGAAGGCCCTTTTGTGTTAAATGGCCAAAGGCCTCTCTCTCTCTTTCTGCCAGCCAGCCAGCAGGCTACTATCTGCTATTTCCATCTGTCCCCTTCCTTCCGTTTCCTGTGCTGGTCATTGACCTATTAGCTGATATGATTCGGTCATTTAGGGAGTTATTTACTAAACCTTGAATTTTTTATTGTCAAGGTTTTTTAGAGGGAAAAGTCAAATTTTATATGCAGAAACAAAACACACATTTTTCAAGATTTATTATACCCAGAAGCTGCTAAAAGTCAGAATCTGAAAATTAGCCATCTGAAACTTGCACAGGTCACCTAGAAGTCAATGGCAGATGTCCCTTTTACAATTTGAAGATTTCATGATCTACACTGGATTTTAATAGCCAAATTCCTGGTTCCAGCACCAACTTTCAAATTCTAATGGCTGCCAATTCAGGTGTCTGTGTTAAACCTTAAGGTACAATGGTCAAATGAGTAGATGGATCAAACAGCTCCAAGCAGTATTTCGTAAACTGCAATGTGTCTTTATTAGCAGTGTATGCACACTACATGTTTGGGGCAAAGCCCTTTATCAAGCGTAAACTTGATAAAATGCTTTGCCCGAAACATGTAGTGTGCATACATACTCATTTGACTACACTGGGTTTTGTCTGATGATCTGCAAAATTCAGTACTTTCAGGCGATAACCCAAAATAGTTCAATGATTTGGGTGTCAAATACAGAAACTTGGTAGGGACAGATGACCCCTGAAGTACACCACTAACAACACTGGGCCAGCTAGAAAATTTATCACCACTTTTTGTAATACTTCAGCCAGTACTCTTACCAAATGTTTTAGCAAAATATATTGTAAGTAGATCTAATCCACTACCATCCAAGTCCATGGTTTTGCTTGCTTTTTTATTGCGGCAATTATATTTGTCTGGCAAGATCTATTATGGACAAAATCATGCTGCCACAAACTCATAGTATTGTGATTATCAATGTATTCAAGCATCTTATTACCCCTTCCAAAAGCTTTCCTACCATTGATGTCAAACTAACAAGTCTATAGGCTGAGAACAAGATTTTTAAATAGTGGCACCATACTGTATTAGCAATTCTCCAATCTCTTGGCACAATGCCAGACAGCAAGAAATCCTGAAAAGGGGGTTTGGCAGTCACAGAGCTAACCTTGTTAAGTAACCTGGGATGAGCACCATCTGGTCCAGGACCTTTGTTTACCTGTTTGTTTACATGTTTTAGCCTCTTTTGCATTAGCTCCTGAGTCACCCATTCATCAATCAGCAGAATTGGGTCTATTTAAAAGGAAACCTTCATTAGCTGGTTCCTCAATTGTGCAGATAAATGAAATAACAATAGGAATCTCTGCATTTATCCTGTTTTCATCAACCAACTGACCTCCTTCTGATAAAAATAAGTATTCTAAAAATCAATAAAAGTCCACCATTGGTAAACATATTCCTGAATCCATTATACATTGGTTCAGACACTCATATGCCACCAGACAGGACACATTGTTACAGAGAAAATATTGCAGCAACATTTAAAACAGGCTGAAAGAAGTGGGCAGAGTAAAGAAATGCCACATTATGTATATAGAGTTAAATGTTTTAACCTTGATTTAGTAAATAAAAAAATTAAATTAGACATTTACTGTCTTAATTTTGAAATTAAAATATACTACTCGACCCGGTGTTAAATTATATAAGCAATGACATATAATCCCCCTACAACAGTTGACATGGAACAGTTTTACATTTGGTGACAGCATTGAATAGTAAGACCCATGGGGCTACACAAAAAAATGCAAATGGAGGAAGGACCCTATAACATATTTAACTAATCCTTTATGCAATTTACATATACAGCTGCTTCCACCACTTTGCTATTATGCATACTTAAAGAGTCAGGTCCCAGGAGGGTTTTAATCAGTCTGTGTTTTACTCTTCACTATAACAGTGCAAATATTGCAGGATTCTCTAAAGTACAGCAGCTCTATAAACTCTTGGTCAATCTGGGCAACTTGGTCAGAGCCTGGGTGATTCATAGTAGCGCACCTCCTACTTCTTTTGTGTGTCAGTGATCTTAAAGGGAAACTGTCATGGGAAAACATGTTTTTTTAAAAACGCATCAGTTAAAAGTGCTGCTCCAGTAGTCTTCTGCACTGAAATCCATTTCTCAAAAGAGCAAACAGATCTTTTTATATTCAGTTTTGAAATCTGACATGGGGCTAGCCATTTTGTCAATTTCCCAGCTGCCCTGGTCATGTGACGTGCCAGCACTTTAGAAGGGACCTGCTTTCTGGCAGGCTGTTGTTTTTCCTTCACAATGTAACTGAATAGTACGCAGTGGGACACAGGTTTTACTATTGAGTGCTGTTCTTAGATATACCAGGCAGCTGTTATCTTGTGTTAGGGAGCTGTTATCTGGTTACCTTCCCATTGTTCTTTTGTTAGGCTGCTGGGTGGGAGAAAGGGAGGGGGTGATATCACTCCAACTTGCAGTACAGCAGTAAAGAGTGTTTGAAGTTTATCAGAGCACAAGTCACATGACTTGGGGCAGCTGGGAAATTGACAAAATGTCTAGCCCCATGTCAGATTTCAAAATGAAATATAAAAAAATCTGTTTGCTCTTTTGAGAAATGGATTGCAGTGCATAATTCTTCTGGAACAGCACTATTAACTGATGCATTTTGAGAAAACATTTTTTCCCATGACAGGATCCCTTTAAGAAAATGTTATTTCAAGGGCTAAAGTGGCCAGTTATGGGGATATGATTTACCGAAGCATCTATGTGAATAAAAGTCTGAAAGGCCCTGTAAGCTTGCTATTTAAAGTACAGATCAGATGTTTTGTGACATGGTTGACATGAAGGGGCCCATTCACTAAATTCACATGAAGGATTCCAAATTCGATCAAATTTAAAAAAAATTTTATTTGAATTTTGAATATGCAAATTAGGTCACTTCGACCATCGAATTTTCAAAATTTGACCACGAATTCTTATCATTTGAATTTAATTTCATTTGAATATTCAAATACTCGATGGTTGAAATACTTCCCCTTCAATTCAATAGGCCAGTTCGCCAACTTGGACCTACCGAATTGCTTCAAAACCCTATGGGAAGCTCCCATAGGTGTTTTAAAGTTTTTTGTGATCGAATAAGAAAAATTAGATCGAAGGGTTAAAATTATTTGAATTGTTCTATTCAAACGTTTAATCGATTGATTGAATTATTTAAGCGATAGATTGAATTATTTAATTCAGTCAAATTTAATACAGTCAAATTTTTCCTATTCGATCATTCGAATATTCGAATAGCGGTAAAATCCTTTGAATTCGAATATCTTACCTCCCTAACTATTCACCTGGTCGAATTTCTTTCAATTCGAAATTCGACCAATAGTAAATCTGCCCCGAACTGTGTGAAATGCATTTGATTCATGCAATAAATTCTGCTTATTACAAACATTTAATAAAGAAGACCCATTACAAAATCTACCATATTTTTATTATGAATGCACATTTGCCATTTATTACAATTTACAAAATATTATTCAACTTTTATCTGCATTTCAGTCACCATAAAGAATACAATCCAGTCGGGTGATAGAGAGACAAACGGAGAGGCATCAGATACTGCTGGTTTGATTGATGGGCCCAAATGTAACTCCATTTGTTCCCATTTACAGAGATACATATTTAATTAATTTAGGCAGTGACTGCTAAGATGCATACTATGCATGACCCATTCTCCTAATGCGTACATAGCAAGCATGGCTTGTTCCCTATTAGCTTGCAGGAGATGGATGTCACTTTGAGACTGGATACAGACAGTTTTATAGCATTTACGAATGCGTGCCGTGTTTATGCAAGCAATCTTAGGTTTTAGACCTATAGTTCCCTTTAAAAATGATGCATACATACAATGCTGGAATTGGGGAGGGATGCACAGGGATGTCATCTCTTTACTTTTTTAATTCTGTGAAATAACATCCCCTCTGAGGGGATGCAAGAATTTTGAATTCCAGAACTTTGTTTTACTCCTCTCCACTTCTGTATGCAAATAAAATGCAGTGGTAAAATATAATATAGTTAAATATACAGAGGATAAAAGCAGAGAAAGGATAGCTGGGAGAGCAGTAGAAAAGATAGAGAAGTGTTAAAAAGAAAAAGAAGGTGGAGGCATTAGACAGGGGTATAGAGAAAAGGAGAGAGAACGAAAACAGGGGAAACAAAAAACGGAAGGCTGATTTTTTTCACCATAAAAAGACCTATGAGTGCGGAATATATTTTGTTTTTCTATTACAATCAGTTATCCTAGCTGAGCCTGTTGAGTGTGGTATTTTTTTGCTATTCTGTACACATTTTACCTGCAACCAGGCAAGCTGTGTTTTTTGTTTGGTGAGTGCTCCTCCATGATCATGTTTTCCCTGATGAAAGTTCCGCTTTGGAACTGAAACGTTGGAGCTAATAAACCACCTTTTTGCTTTATTTTTTTGACTTGCTGGAAGTCCTTGGAGTGCTGTCGCTCTTGCATTCTTTATATATATGTATATATATATATATGTATATATATATGTATATATATATATATATATGTATATATATATATACTCATAAAGAAGGAAGATGGACCAGCACTCGCTGTATTTCCAAATGAAAGAGTGATTCTTTTATTACAAATGCATCTTAATCCAACGTTTCGGTCCCTCCTGGGGATCACACTTTCATTTGGAAATACAGTGAGTGGTCCTTCTTCCTGAGTCTATGCAACTTTGACTTCCACCTTTCACTTCCCCGGTGCTAAGCCAAGTTAATATATATATATAAATGCTCAAAAGCAACCAGCACTCCAATTTCGTTTTATGATTATGATTATGATGATTATGAAAAATATTTATTATCACATCACGGCCCTGATTGGGGCCTTTATCAAGGATATATATGTGTCTTGATTATTGTATTCCAATATCCAAGATTTCATAAGCACACTCAAAGCTCAGCATTTGCATTCAGTGAATTTCTCCTACTTCCTTATATATGCAAAGGCATCCTGGACCCTTACCTCCAAATATTAAATAAATGTTACGGGAAGCCTTTATATACTGTTCCCTTTTCATTTGTATAATGCAGGTTGAAGAAATATGTCCTTTAACTAAACAAGCTAATTTTAATTTAAACTAACACTGTTTTTATATTGTACAATGTTAATATGCTATATTTATTTTGTATATGTTCGCTTTGAAATGAGGTTCAACCAGGAAAAGAATTTCTATTGCTTGAGGATATTCCACTATTGTTCATTAGACGCACACCAATGAACACAGCAGGGTGCAGTCCTATCAATAATATATTCCTCTCTTCTTATCCTGTAGACTGCATTCACCGGAGACAGCTGACAGCTGCAGCTACTGTACATTTGTTGGGAAAGCTGTGAAAAGAAGCAAAATCAGTCCAGTACAAGGTGATCTTGGCTCCAAAGTCGGACATCACTTGTAGCCAAGCATTCAGCTCTTTAGCTCAGACACAAGTAATCCCAGCCAGACTTCTCACGGAACAAGTCTCCCATAACAAAGTTCATTTTCATAGATGGCCTCAAATTAGGGATGCATCGAATCCACTATTTTGGATTCGGCTGAACCCCCGAATCCTTGCTGAAAGATTTGGCCGAATACCGAACCGAATCCGAACCCTAATTTGCATATGCAAATTATGGGTGGGAAGGGGAAAACATTTTTTACTTCCTTGTTTTGTGCCAAAAAGTCACGTGATTTAGCTCCCTGGCCCTAATTTGCATAAGCAAATTAGGATTCGGATTCGGTTTGGCCAGGCAGAAGGATTCGACCGAATCCAAATCCTGCTGATAAAGGCCGAATCCTGGCCGAATCCCGAACCGAATCCTGGATTCGGTGCATCCCTACCTCAAATGTGCAGTGTCATAGCTGCCTCTTGCAAAGAGAAATCATGGCCATTTAATAATTTTGAGAAGGGAGCTGGAGTACTCTTAAATGAAAATCTTGCACTGCAGAACAAGACACAGTTCAGATTTGTAGATATCTATAATAATGGTCTGAATCCTTGCTTGCAGACCATGTGCTCCTTCTATGAAGTGCTAACATATGCTGTCATCAGAGAACAAAAAAGTGCATTACTTGTGTATTGTGTATTCAGGACCCCATGCCCTGCCCCCCAAATATACACACAAACAACTGCTTGAGTGGTAAGTCAGCTTCTTAATTTATTCACATATTCTGTATTAACATAAAACACATTGTCCTAAATAAAACATCCTATTTATATTGTATTTACTAACTTCCACGCCTACTGGGCCTTCTTTCGCCTAAAATAAGCCCCAAGCCTAATCATCATCAACCTCACCTAAAACATATTCCCGACCTTTCTGGGACCCTTTAGGGCAGTCCTTCCACCACTGCACAAGCTGCAACTGTCCATCTCCCTTACTTTCCCTCTATAGTGCAAAGGAGTGTGAGTCTCTCATTTATTTCCTCCACCATTTAAAGCCTAGGACCTTCCTTTCCTTCCCCACAAATACAAACCTCATAATGGCCATAAATGTGGCCATACATGCTCAGAAATTATCATAGAAACTTTATTTTGTTCAATATTCAGTGAGTGTATGGCAGGAGACAGCAGACCCACTTCAGCAAAAGACTTTGATATCAGGCAGATAATTAGGGTTGCCACCTTTTCTTGAAAAAAATACTGGCTTGCCTATATATTTATCTTTTATTCTTATTAATAACATAGGGATCAACCATAAAAAATACCGGCCATGCCGGTAAAATACCGACCAGGTGGCAACCCTACGGATAATTGATTGCTCAGGTCAGAAAATTTGTACCTTTGTAGGTTTCTACAGTCAGGACCGTTTCTGACTGCCTGAGGCAGCAGCCCCGATGCTGCCCCCCCTTCCCGCTCCGCTCTTAAAAATCAGCATCGGAGCAGGTCAAAAGGGGGCGGTATCCATAGTGCATTGAGCGTAATTGCACTCTTAAAGAAATTCGGCTCTCAAAGTTACAAGAGCCGGCTTTTTGCCGCCCCTTGTAACAGGCTGTTCCGTGCCGCCTGAGGCAAAGTTCTCACCTTGCCTCATGGCTGGAGCGGCCCTGTCTACAGCACCTGTTTATCTGCCGATTCAGCTCTAAATGTCTGCATTGAAAATTCAAGATCTTTATTGTAATGTGTATGTATGTATGTAATGTGCCACTTTTACACTAACCACTTTTCCTTGTCCCTCTTTGTCCAGTCATGCCCCTTCTGCCCCACCTGCCCCCGTATCACTGCATTAGGTAATGAGAAATAACTGACAATCATATTTCAGTCCATAAGGCTGTACACAGGAATTTGCAAACATCAATTCACAATAATGCTGTCCCCTGCTTGAGGAAGCAATTGATTTGCAGGGGGTGGGTGAGATTAGTTGAAAGATCAATCAGAGTGAGAACTGGAGTTGAATGCTTAATATCACTAGTGGATAATCTTGGTCAATATGAGTACAAACATACAAGGGCCTTGCTATGGAGATACCCATAAAAGCAGATAAATGTATTTTAACTTACTTTCTGTTACAATTTCAGTAGCAGGGTATGAACAGTGCAGCCACCAGAGTACACTCTAAATAATTTAGACACCGGTTGGGTTACCACAATGCAATTCAAATAGTGGGCAAAATTGGGAGACAACAGGATGGCTGCTTAAAACTATACTTCTGGTCGGACAGGTGCTTTATTAAGAGCCATTGTAAAAGCTGTGTAAAAGAAATTAGCATTAAAGGATTCATGTCATGGGAAAAGAACTTTTTTAAAATGCATGCTGCTCCAGCAGACTTCTGCACTGAAATCTATTATTCAAATGAGCAAAAAGTTTTTTTTTTTTTCATTTTTAAATCTGACATGGGGCTAGACATATTTTCAATTTCCCAGCTTCCCCCAGTCATGTGACTTGTGCTCTGGTAAACTTTAGTCACTCTTTACTGCTGTGCTGCAAGTTGGAGTGATATCATCCCCTCCCTTCCCCCCCAGCAGCCTAACAACAGGACAATGGGAAGGTAATCATATAGCAGATCCCCATAGACGCACTGATCTTTCCCTACTGAACAACCGATCTTAGGGAAGTCCGACCAATCTGTCAAATTATTGTGTGGTTAGTGGGATACCAACGATCATTCATCTTGCGATTTTTCGTCCGACATCGGTCTGAAGATTGATTGGCCAGGTTAGAAAATCTTTATCGGTCCCCATGCAATCTACCTATGTTTGCAGGGCCAAGCAGGCAGCGATCCTTCAGTTTTGCTGGCAATATCGCCTGAAATGGTCTTTTTAGTTGATGGACACATCGGACATTTAAACGATTGTTTTGAGACAATCATGGTCTCACGATAACCATTGGATCTTTCAAAAATCTTTACGTCTATGGCCAGCTTAACACGAGATAACAGCTGTCTGGTAGATCTGGTAGAACAGCACTCAATAGTAAAATCCAGGTCCCACTGCGTCACATTCAGGTACATTGAGTAGGAGAAACAACAGCCTGCCAGAAAGCAGTTCCCTCCTAAAGTGCTACACACCAATATTACAACTGAAAAAATACACTGCTGGTTCAGGAATAAAATGTTATATTGTAGAGTGAATTATCTACAGTGTAAACAGTGTAATTTAGAAATAAAAGCCACATCATGAAAATCATGACAGTAACCCCATGGTACACCAGTTAAAATAACCTTTATTGTTCAATCTGTTAGGGTATAGAAATTCTGGCAGATGGAACACATTTGGCAAAGAGGGAGCAAACTGAGTCAGCAACAAGCAGGCAGATTGTAAGCCTCATGCTGCACTTTGCCTGCGTTTAGATGAAGTCACAAATGACGTACCAAACCGGCAGCGAGTGTCTCTGAGAATTATTTCCACTTGGCAGCAACTATGAGCCAAGGGAGCAGCCAATTTGCAATGCAGTCAGATCAGGTCAGAACTTAAAGTACAAACACAGAACTAGCTCTGCCAAGGGCTTTCCCAAAGCCTCTCACTAGCCCCAACTGGCTTTGTGTTTAACCCCTGAACTGATGGAGAAAATGAATGCAAAACTATAGCACCTCTAAAATTCCTCTTGATATTAAGTGAATGTGTGTTCAAATGCATGAAATATATTCCGCTAATTGCATAAAGTCTGGCTACACACAGAGGAGCTGCCTGCCTGTACCCCAGAGTATAGAATAGCCTCCCACTGCTTTCTGCTGGGTAGTGCCCATTATAAGACATAACCAAACACAAAGAAGGAATGAGAACGTTTAAATTGCTGGAAACTGAGCTTCCAGTATAAACTCCTCTTTGCCTGTTAATGTGAGAAGTGTTTTCACTTTCATCACAAGCTGTGGTGCACTCCAATTCTGCAGAGTTTAACTGCCTGGGTGCTATCATATATTGTGTAAATATTCATATTCCAAGGAATGACGCACTCCAGGGCTTCATAGTGAGATGAAAAAGTGAAGTTTATTTGTTAACGTTTCGGTCCAGTCTGAACCTTTCTCAAGACATAACAAACAGAACATGCTTTTAAACACAGGGTGGGTATGTTCTGTTTGTAATGTCTTGAGAAAGTTCCAGACTCGACCGAAAGGTTGACAAATAAACTTCACTTTTTCATTTCACTATGAAGTCCTGGAGTGTGTCATTCCTTGGAATATATATATATATATAATCGATCCACTAAGGTTCAGCACACCATATGGTTAATTCTGACCCAGGTGCTACTCTCCATAGCTGAAGATACAAAAAACAAAAAATTGAGATGCACACTGGGAATCTTTTTTAAATAGTTAAAAATTCACTTCTTTATTTAATCCATTAAAAATGACAGGTCAACGTTTCGGTCCGTGTCTAGGACCTTTCTCAAGACCATCCACCGGATGGTCAATTTTTTGTTTTATATACAGATAGAGTCACTTGGATTTGTAAGTTAAATGCATCGTGACTCAGCATTAATT
>CM044445.1:83126659-83153221 GCA_024363595.1 Xenopus borealis
TATATATATATATATATATATGCATTGCTCAAGACTGTGCTTTGAACACAGTGGATTGCTATTTTTCCAGCGCCGTTTTAAGGCCTTGGTGGGCCCTGGGCAAAGAGCTAACTAGTGGGCTCCCCTTACCCCAGAAAATTTTTGAAACTGGTCTCCCCTGGCCTCCCCTCCCTCTGTCTCCCTCCCTGTGTTTCCTCCCTCAGTCTTCCTCTGTGTGTACGTCTCCTCCCTCCCTGTGTGTGTGTCCACTTCCTCCCTGTGTCCCTCAATCTTCCTCCCTCCCTGTGTCGCCTCCTTCCATCTTCCTCCCTGCCTGTGTCGCCTCCCTCACTGTGTGCATCCCCTCCCTCCATCTCCCTACCTGCGTCTCACCCCGCCCCCTCTCTTTTTCGGCGCAGGTGTGTGGCAGGGGGGGTTGACTGCCGAGCAGGTTTGTCTGGGCCAGTTCTGGACTCTCCAGACCCCCCTCTCCCAATATTTGGAGCTCCAAAATATTTTTTCTTCTTTATTGCCGCTCGCAATGCCATTCGGTCATGTGTGCCGCGCAATGTCATGTGCGCCAAGGGGGACTTCCTGTACCTGCTCAGTGTGCCACAGTAGGTGAGCAGGGGCCCGGAGGAGGGCCCTGGATGTCAGTCCCTGTGGCAGGCAGCAGTGGGTCCCCAAAAGCAGTGGGCCCTGGGCAGATGCCCCTTTACTTGCATTATTAAAGTGGCCCTGCCTGCACCACAGAGTATAAAATAGCCTCCCACTGCTTTCTGCTGGGAAGTGCATGTTATAAGACTTACTGTACAGAACCAAACACAAAGAAGGAATGAGAATGTTTAAATTGCTTGCAGTATATTTTGCATGTTCCTTCTGAAATTCGGTTTTCCAGTGTTTTTACTTTCATCATATCCCAAAATAATTTACATTTGTAATTTGAACCTTTAAAAAAAAAGGGCTGGCAGTTTTAAGAAAATTAATCTACTGTAACAAGTTGTTATCTGTGCACCTCGCACTATAATGGATAGATACTTTGGTTTTAACTGCTTTCCTAAATGCCCACCCTGCTCATAAACAAGCCATAACACAAAAGATGATGGGAAATTTCCTTATAAGTTGAAAGAAGCTTCTAAATCTTAATAGGGGTTTAAAAATCATTTTAGGCCATAATTTACTGAAAAAAATGTTATTCCCGGGACCGCAAATATGCAATTATATGTGTTTGTGCAATAACTGCATCTAAACAATTCCTTTCCAGGAGCCTTTTATTTTCCTAATAGCACTTGGTTGTTCCCAGCAGCAGCTATATTGTGCTTTTTTTCTAGAAATGATAGCGTAGTAAAAACATTATGTTATTTGCAGAAGTGAATCTAAAAGTGTTTTTATAGTGGCACTAAACAAATTCAGCGCTAACCGAAACATAAAACGAATGACAAAATACAGACAAAAACTGTATGGGAAAATGTTCCTTTTTGTGCTTTTCGCCAGTGTTTTACTCTATTTTATATATAGATTATTTGGAAGACTGGAATCTCATTTGCATTTGCCTGAATGGCTTTGTCACCAGATCATTAAATGAACTAAGGAATAGTTCTTATATATATTCTGAATTTGTACTGTTTAGTGAAAATATCAGTACTTGTGAAGTTAGTTGTTCAATCCCCATTGCTGTTTTAGTAATAAAAGTGCAAGGTCGCCCCCTACAGCAGCTTTGAAATATTTCAGCAAAGTCTATTGAAAACAGCACACACATAACACAGTAATATCAGTTACATATACAACTATGGGATCTGGAAACCAATTATCCCAAAGCTCAAAATTATGGGATTTTCTCTAATAATGATAGCAGAACCTTGTACTTGATTCCCAATGCACCAATTCAGGTCATCCTTATTGAAAACAACACAATCCTATTAGGTTTATTTAATAGTTAAATTATTTATAAGTAGATGTAACGTAAGAAGATCCAAATTATGGAAAGATCCCTTATCCTGAAACCCCAGGTCCTCAGCACTCTAGATAACAGGTCCCATACCTGTACAGGATATATTTTTGGCTAAAAGCTTTATTTTAGACTTTCCAAAGCAATCTAGATACAAGATACTTTTTTACTTACTAAACAGCAAAACACCAATAATCACCTCCAAAACACATGGAAGCAGACACACTAAAGGGCGAAGTGGCCTTCGCTAGTGACGCCAGGCAACTTTTCGCTCTGGCAAATGGTTGTTGCTCCACAAATTCACTATAGTGTGAATTTTACTGGACGTTACCTCTTTCACAAGACTTTCCTTGGGCAGTCCATGGGTTCTTACATCAACATTTCCAGCTCAAATTCTTCTACTACAAAAATGCACTCATTAGAGCAGGGGTCCCCAACATTTTTCGCTCGTGAGCCACATTTAAATTTAAAAAAGAGTTGGAGAGCAACACAAGCATGAAAAAGTCCATGTGGATGTCAAATAAGTGCTCTGATTGGCTTTCTGGTAACCCCTATATGGACTGGCAGCCTACAGGAGAGAATGTTTGGCAGGATATCTTTTTTATACAACCAAAACTTGCCTCTAAGCCAGTAATTCAAAAATAAGCACCTGCTTTGAGGCCACTGGGAGCAACATCCAAGGGGTTGGAGAGCAACATGTTGCTCGCGAGCTACTGGTTGGGGATCACTGGGTTAGAGCTTAATTTAACTTGGAATTGACCCAGCTGCACCTCTGTCAGTTCATCTGGTACAAGGAAAACCTGCATTTTGAACCCAACTTTTGGTGGCAATAAGTACAGAGGTCCTAATGTGCTTTCTACCCATGGGTATTATATATAGCACACAATGAACTACTGTAGTAAGGGGTGTACATGTAGATACCCTTTGATCACCTGCTGTACATGCTGACCTCTACATGATTGTGCAAGTTGCATTCCTTTCACTGTCAAGAGCAAATCTTGGTATTGGGGACAAATATGGGTGAGCAGATTGCATAAAGGGCAAAAAGTGGGACTTTGCTGCTTTTTTTGTACTTTGCCTAAATTAGTTAAAGAGCAATATTATTTTATTTCAAGTACAAACACACCTCAGTGTTATACGGAAAACTATAACCCCCTAAAAATATATTGCCTAAAACAGCCCATATGTAAAACCCTGCTTCATCTTAATAAACCAATTTTCATAATAATATATTTTTTTAGCAGTGGCGTAACTACCAGGGAAGCAGGGGGTGCAATTGGGCCAGGGCACCCAAGGACGAGGGGTGGGCCCGGCTGCACAGCCGCACTAGGGCCCACCCCCACCTAGTTCCATGACTGTTTTTTAGTAGTATGTGTCATTTGGCAATCTTAAATAGAAAATTGCCATTTTAAAAAATAAGGGCCCCCCATTGGGATCCAAGGATTCATGGGGCACACAAACAAACCATACATGTTAGGCCACATGAGCCAATTAACAGACAGAGTTCTGTATTTTGCTTCTATACTTCTTCCTTTTACAGTGGAGTTGAAATGTTTCTGGTCAGGTGATCTCTGAGGCAGCACACAGACCATCACGAAATGGTGGTTCAAGGTAAGAAATATAAAAGGACAATATTTATGTAAATATATACAGTATTCCAGTTTGGTAAGATTCTTTAATATGCAGTTTAGTATGATATAAAATATCTGTTGCTCAAATATTCATTTTGGTGGTAAAGTTTTCCTTTAAATTGTGGTTTATAGCTATATTATAACACAAATCACTACTGTGCCTTATAGGCATATGCATCAAGTACATTAGGCTAGACCCAAGGGAGAAATTCACATTTGGAAGTACCACCAAAGCCAAGTCTACCATACTATGGAACAGGCAAGGAAGGTAAATGTTAAACAGGATCAGTTTTTATACTAGTTTATAAATAACTGCATGTTGTATGTACATGGCGAATACAGGAGATAAGTTTGCAACTGAATCTAACGGTGGTTTGAAAACTTCTCCTTTAAATGCTGATGTTATATATTTTCAAAGTGGCAGGGGAAAGGTACATTAACACATACATGTGCCTTAAAGCATTACATGGTATGATTGGTTTCAGGTCCATGAACATTTTGGTTCTAATTCATCATCTAGATTGAAAATACTCTTGGTATGCTGCCCATGAGTGATTGAACTGAGCATTTGGATCAATAAATTAGCAAGCATGACACCAGGAGATCAGTATGAATAATTACTATTTAATCTGATCAATATTTTGGTTGCGTATTGATATCTTTCTTCAACTGGCGAGAAGGGAAAATATTATCAACCGCCGGCACAAGGCGATTATGATTCTTCTGATGGCTACAAGTGATTGCATTGAGCCAAGCGCTTAATTCTTGATTCCATTCACATTTATGAAATGAATATTTTATAGCATTAATACATTTTTCTGTCAAGCCTCGCTGGAAAAATTAGTCTCTTTTATGGCAATGAAACCTGACATTTTCACCAGTTAAAAAATGACTCAATCCTTTCCACAAAATATTTTGTTTTTGCTTGGACTGAGGTAAATTGGGAGAATTGTTACAACCTTATTTCTTAGCATTAGCATTATTTACATTTTCCTTGATTTTTACCTACATTTTTACCTGTATTTACCAGTAGTAGTTCATAATGCTTGAATGAGATGCTATGGAATGGGAAATATAAATAGTCAGTCATAAGTGGCATATAGTAGTGAGCAAACGTTCTCCGATAATGGGTTACTTACAGAACCATACAGTTCTCTCATAATGGGTCACCTTACTGGGTCTCTTTTGATGCACAGCTTTTGATATTTAGGGTGTATCTTGCAAACTACTTAGGATTCATACAGTGTTAGGTCCACTAATACACAATACAATATTGCTGCTCAGTCATTCAAATCAATGAAAAACAGAAAATTGGAAATGTAATATTTTGTGAGCTAGATCCCTTCATGGTCTTTTGCCTTTCATTTCTTAGTATTAGGGGTGTAACTTGCAGAGTAATTGGTATTCTCTCCTACTGGATTCGACCTACAACATTTTGTAGTAATTCCATTCAGTGAAAGCAGTGTGTATCCAACAGCCTACAGGACTGACTCTTGGTAAAAATGGATACATATTTACATTTTCAGGTAATGAACCTGTTATTCAGAATGTTAAGGACCTGGGGTTTTCCGCATAAGGGATCTTACTGTAATTTGGATCTCCAAGACTACTAAAAAAGTCTACTAAAAATAACTTGAACAATAGATAAGTACAATAGGATTGTTTTGCCTCCAATAATGAATTATATCTTAGTTGGCATCAGGAATATTGTAGTTTTATTATTACAGAGAAAAAAAGAAATACTTTAAAAAAAATTTAAATGGTTTGACTAAAATGGTATATGGCCAACCTGTATTTTGGAGGTTTCTAGATAACAGGTTTCCAGATTCCGATGTCTCCCTTTACCACCAAGCATATCACTACACCACCCATGAATAATGTACATTCAGCAGAGAAAGATCGCACATGAAAGGCAAAACTACAGATGAAGCCACTTTGGATTGTGCATTTGACACAGAATAACTTAACTCATCTATCCCATTTATTCCACTTAGCACAGAATATTGTGTCACAACATCCCATCCAATTAAAGAGTTCACCATTGAAAACAATGGTTCCATGACTAACAGTATTTGTGCAGCTGAGGCCTGTGACCAAAAGCATGGAACATAATAGTTGTGACCCATGTACTAGATACTATAGGTTTCTTGCATGATAAGTGTGCATGCTTCAGAGACATGGACGACATTGTGAATGCTGACAAAGAGTTAAGTATGTTGCAAATAGAATGAGTATACAGGAAATTACCTACATGGTCAAGGCAACACATAATCAGAACATCAGTTGCATAAACCACCTGTTCTGTAGATCCATAGCCAGTCAACGACTGTGTTCAGTACCTTCCAAGACCAAGTGCAGCTAAATTGTGTTGTTCCTCAATTGGAGCCCAACATCTTCATTAATGAAATGGATGTTGATTGAATGAATGAAAATATTATACTTACAGCAACTAGGGATGTTTCTTACAGTCTTCACAACAACTCATTTATTGATCACTGCCATGCCCAGCGATAAAACATATTGATAGTCATTCACAACCGACTATGCTAAAGCATAGCAGAACAATATCATGGCTTGTTTGCTGGATCCCAGGCAGATCTTCCTATTATTACCTGGAATCTGAGTTCTAGGATCAACTTCTTTTTATTCATATATGTTTTGATTCCTTCTTTGTTCTGAAAGTGCTTGCTTGCTACCTTCTAGAACCCTTTCTTGCTTTTTTTCCACAACTTTCCAACATTTCTTTCAGCACCTCATGGTAACACAGGATGGGCTTAATGGGTTTTGGTTGTTGTCATCATGTATTTTATAACGATTCCTGTATATTCTATGTATTAAACCACCATGTGTATATAACATGTGCCATGACTTACAGGAAAGAAATTGTTGATTTGGCAATAAGTCTTGCTGCAGTCTCATAAGAGGCATGCCAAAGACTAAGGCAACAGCCCCTCATCTTTCATTAGTAGTCCCAGAGAGGGGAACTGGTGCTCCTGTAATGACGTATTATGTTATGACGTATCTAGAGTGTCCGTCTACACGTCGCCGCACAAAGCCTGACAGTTAGACACGGCGACGTCAGACAGGGCAGTCCATTGGTGATGACGCGCAACCATACCCGATAAATAGACACGCCGAGTAGGCCGCAAATACAGCCTTGATAAAGCTACTTAGCGAAACGCACGTCTGCGTTTCTCCTTCTCCTCGCTTTTTAATTAATTATAAATTTTTCTAGACGTTTTCTGTATACAAGCCTTTTAAAATCTTTTTAATCCTTTTTATTCTTATCTAATTTCATTTACAAGACGTGGGGAATTTGTGGTTTTTGAGGTCAGCTTCCTTTGAATTAGGATAAGGTAATATACGAGACCACAGTCCCCCACGCTCTGCCTTCTTCTCTTGTGGCAGTCCCAGGGCCTAGATAGCCAAAGTTGAGATAGAAGTAATTGGGACGACTCCACCAGTACTATCCATCATTTCCTTTTCCAATCTTGCTTGGGTGGGTTTTTATATCGGATCGTTTATTTTTGTTCCTGACCATAAGGGCACTGCCCCGGAACCACCACCATGGTGTTAAAGGGGGTTTATCCCCCAATCAATTCGATAAGTAAAGGTTTATTTACTTTTTATTCTCTCTTTTCACCATTTTAGACACATGAATTTCACATTAATCAAGTAGACCAAGTAATTGTGGTTAAAGCACATAACACTTTGGTTTAAAGTAAGTTTTAACATCAATTTAGTACCAAGCGATTGTGGTAAATTCTTCAATTACTTAAGCACATTGCACTTTATTAAACAATAAGCCATCAATTTGACTTTGATAAGTCACTGGCAGCACATGGCACTTTATGTATACTCCTAATTTGGGTGGGTTCCAAGGTCACCTTTAACGGTAATTTTAGTATTTGGGATAGTGGTTATTGATATAACCCATATAACGATCCGGGGTGTTTGTATTTTTCGAGATAGAATGTGGGGTTTCCTCTTTGATTGCAATAAATATATATACTTGTTACTGTACCTCGTTCGATACTCAATTGGATAAAATACTGTGTAGTATACACAAGTTACGTAGTCCCAGAGAGGAGCCATTTACCTTCCATTTTTACTCCTAAGCAGTCTAATGGTATGTAAGATTCAATGAGGATTATGGAAGACTTTCTTCACAATGAATAATTGTGGCACTTCTCTTCCTCCTATCCTTTCCCTGACACTGATTTCTGTTCCTTAAGGTGGCCATACACGGGCCGATAAAAGCTGCCGACAGACTGAGTCGGCAGTGAGTGGGGCCCTCCGACAGGCTTCCCCGATCGCGGATCACATCTGTTCATTTGCCGACATCGCCAAACCAGCGGATCTCTCCATGTATGGCCACCTTTACTCTCACACTGTCAAGATTGGCCATCCCATTTCCTGTTTCTTGTATTCACCTTTTGTCTCAACCAGATTAATAACTTAACTATTAGCACAAACAATTAAAATTTTGCCCCATTACAGGCATCATCATCTTAACTGGATAGATGTAACCTGGAGGAATAAACAAATTAGTGATTTCCAGTTTATTTGTGGTTGCATAGACTCTATGTAAAGGTCTGGATATATCCTTCCTGTTGGAACACTCTCTAGACATTTGCTAGACTTTGTAATATAAAATCAACAGAAAAAATATTTCCCTGACCTCTAAGTTCCCCCTGCCTTATTTAGCTGATAAATATATTGATATATATATCATGGTATATAATGGCCTGTGGGTTAAACTGGACTAAGAAATGTATTTCTCCAGAAACCCAGGCACATCCCCTATGCTGGCAGCTTAGACATGTTAGTGCAGAAAGAGATCCCAAGAATGTTATGCAACTTTTTGGGAAACCCATGAATTTTATTATCTTCTTTCCAGATATTTAAAGCTTAGCATTGCTCTATAACAACGGGTTAAATCTAAAAAGCACCAGATGTCGGAGACCTTCTCACAACAAATAAATAACACAAAAAAGCTGCACTTCTGTTACAAGCCTAACACAAAAATGGAAGACCGGGGTTGATTACCTAAGAGAAAGTATATGATAATGTCAAATGTTATGGGAACCACTGGAATAAAAAGAAATAAAAAAAATATGATAAAAATAAAGATATACACAATCCCAATCAGATCAGAATTAGCTTCCCAATAACCACATCACCCTTTCACTGCACCTTTAATATTATTTAGCATACTTATAAAGCCAATTGTAGGTGCTTTCTGTATGATCACTTTGGCAGAGTCATACATTTTCCAGGCCAAGCAGAAGCCCTGTCCAGAGAATTATTGGTTTATATTGTGATGGGAATCAGGTTCTGGAAGTTTATGATGCACTATAGAGTTAATGTACCGTCTGATATGATTGATACAGCAGCCATGTATTAATGAGCTGTGACTGTATTAACTTCCTTTTAAAGCACTTTGCTCAACTTTACAGCTCACTAGTTTGGTACCTACAGTACAACTGCTTTTGTGTCTCCAAAATATTAATTCCACATTGTTTCAATTTTGGCATTGTAAAATATATCATCATTAACCCAGTAACCCCTTTCCTCCTTAAAATAAGCCTTGGCATTCCAAATGTGCAGCACGATAGCACCTTGGTCTTGAAATAATCGTTTTGCCCTCACCAGCAAAACAGGAAAACACTTTGAAGAATTAAGATGAATGGTAACTTTTTCCTAAGCTTAAAATTTTTTAACCAAAACGTTTTTCTATAAATTCGAAAAAAGGACAATTTTTGTCTTGTACTTTTTTTTCACTATGGTGATTTGGAAAGTTTCTAATTTTCTACAATGCTTTAGTGACTTAAAGGGGCTGATGTATTTATCATCGTCATGGCAAAAAAAACTGAACTAAATCACATGGAGATTTTTTTTACATTTTGTTTTTCTTGCTTACTTACTCATTTAAGAAAAAACTATAGCATAAAACTATTGTAAAAATTACCTCTTTATTGGAGCTCCCTATAGATCAGCTACATCCCTGTCTATGTTTCAAATAAGGAGTGGGTATTTTGTAATGGTCCCTGCCAGAAGCACAGTAACTAATGACAACCCTGCAGTCTTACAAGCAAACACAGACGTCAGTTTCCTATCAGGTCCGTCTAGTTGTTATCCTACAATGCAGTAGTGAAACTATAAATAAAACATCTCTTATGTTTGTCCCTGCTGTACTGCTGTTTTTTGCAATTGTATATAACCTTAAAATCAATGAACATTTATTATTTTGGGTTATTTATCAAAGTCTGAATTTATCTGAATATTTTCTGTTACAAACTCCGATCAAATCCGCTCCGGTTTTTAACACTTATTAATTATTACATTTACCCAAAAATTTGCTTTGCTGGAAAAAAATCAAATTTTCACAATTTTTAGGACTTTTTCATATTTTTCACCTGAAAACTCAGAATACTTTGGGGTATTGCATGAAACCCAATGCACATCATTGATTTATATGCAACCTGGACAGGTCTGTGATGCCAGATTTTCAGATTAAGACTTTTCCATCCTCTGGGTTTAATAAATTCCGAAAGATTTGTGATTTTTTTAAAAGTCCAATTTTATTTAAAAAAAATTAAACCATTTTTGTGATTTTTGCATTGGTTGTTCAGTAAATAAACCCTTTAATGTATAATGGAAAGCTGAATTGTATATATATATATATATATACAGTATATATTGTGTGTATATATAAATATATATGTATGTATTCCTTTTCAATATGCAAAAAATAGGTGCAAATCCTCTTTACAAAACATGAAGAATGTTTTACATGCTTTCAGTAATTAATGGTCTAAAGATGCCTACGATCTGCAAGCTGCATTTGATGCCTTCACGCCAGTACATCTATTGAATGTCAGCAAGCCTATGTATGATGTTATGATTTTCAACACGGTTCTCCTTGACATAATAAATAGCTTTTAGATTGGGGCATCAGAAATAAGGGCACAGTCATCTCAGCCACTTTCAATTTTTGTCAGATTTGGATTGCTGCATTTGGGACTCACATCTTGAAGTGTTTAGATATATTTTGCTAATGACATGGCTATTATTTATTAATGACATTAATATGAACCACATGTAGAACCAATTTAAATTGAAATGTAGTCACTTTAGATGGTTGTAAATCTGAGTGAAATTCAGATATACAATCAGTTGGATGATCAGATATAAAGGCGGACTATTGCACTTGAAGGACAGTAGAATTTGAAAGGGATTCTGTCTTGATTTTTATGATGTAGATTTTATTTCTAAATTACACTGTTTACACTACAAATAATTCACTTTACAATATACAATCTGAACCAGCAAGTGTATTTATTTAGTTGTAATATTGGTGTGTAGGCAGCCATCTCAAGTCATTTTGCTTTCAGAAAGAGCCCGCACTTTAGGATGGAACTGCTTCCTAGTAGGCTCCTGATTCTCCTACACAGTGTAACTGAATGTGTTGCAGTGGGACCTGGATTTTATTTTTGAGTGCTGTTGAGATCTACCAGGGAGCTGTTATCTTGTATTAGGGAGCTGCTATCTGGTTACCTTCCCATTGTTGTGTTGCTGGGGGGAGGGGAGAGATATCACTCCAACTTGCAGTACAGCGGTAAAGAGTGACTGAAGTTTATCAGAGCACAAGTCACATGATTGGGGGCTGTTGGGAAATAGACAAAATGTCTAACCCCATGTCAGATTTCAAGATTGAATATAATAAAATTTGCTTGCTCTTTTGAGAAACTAATTTCAGTGCAGAATTCTGCTAGAGCAGCACTATTAACTGATGAAACGTTTTTTTCCCATGACAGTATCCTTTTAAGTATTTTAACTGTTTGTCTCTGCAGCTAATGTTGAGCCAAATTGGAATCAAATTAAATTTGTCCACATTTTGTAACCCATATCAACCAATTAGAAGAATTAGGTAGTAAATGCTATCTGCTACTTGGTTGCTTTTGGTTACCATTTCAGACATTTAAGGTAATTTATTACACTACTCCCATAGTCACTTGGAACTCTAATTCAACTGTAAGTATAACATGGTAATACATATAAAGGTACTACACTTATAGTTTTGTTTAGCATTTTTATGTTTCAAACTAGCCTGTAAAGGTGCAGCAAATAAGACATTTTGGAACTGATTAATATAACAAACTATACGCAAATGGTTTTACTGATTAGCTTCATATCAAAACTAAAATTTCTGGAGTTTGTAATGTTAATTGTCACATTTTTAATATGCCAAGAACACTACGTTCCATTTGCAAGAAGGTGGAAAAATGTATGTGAAAAATGTATATGGTATGTAAAAAATTGTGATCGAGCGTTTGTTTTGATTGCATATGTTTAATCTGAAAGGTTGACATTTATTCATATGGCCACTAGATGACATCAGTGTGTCAGCATTGGTTAAGAGTGCAGTTCATCCTAAGGGCCACTGGGGGAAGTAGAGATGGGAAAATATAAAAAGGGTGGTGCCGGAGCAGACCAGGAGGCCTTGGGAGTGTTCACAAAGGCAAGAACAGGCAACTCAGTGCTCCTCGGAAAAAGTGGAATTAGTTTTCCAATGTAAAATCTGTCAGTAAGAAATAAAATAAAATTATTGGAACATTAGCACAGTGATTCCCAACCAGGAGATAAGTTTTGATTGCATAAAAACCAGATGTGCTGCCAAACTAAGACTCCTATAGGCTGCCAATCCATATGGGGGCTAGCAAATGGCCGGGAGATCCTCCCGTTCACTTACCTCCCGGCGCGCCTCTTCTGTTCTTCTGCGCAGGCGCGTACTTCCTGGTTTGCGCTCCAGGCGTCCTTGACGCTGGTGTCTTTGCGCTATAGTCAGGTAAACCCACTGGTGTCTAATAAAAGGGCAATTGTGAGTTTTACTTTGAAAGCAGAATGTAAGTTGCAGGTAAAACGTAGTCCCTTTGTAAAATGTATAATATAGCAACAGAATTCTTAAAGAATCAGATGCAATTTGAAAGTAGGACTGGCCAGATATGGGAAGTCTTTGATGTAGTTGGCCAGCTTAAATATATTGCAATATATGGACAAACAATGCCTGTGTTTTGTTGAAAGGGTAAGGAATTTTTTGTAGTTTAAGGCACAAACCCCCATATGTAATAAATTACACTAAGGGGCAGATTTACAAAATTCGTGTGAATTTGACTGAATCCCGATCGTACATTTTTTTGGAGTATCGAATATGAAAATTTGGCATCTTCGATCATCAAATACCAAATTATCAAATATTTGATCTTTCGATGATCGAAGGATTTAAAATTTTAAAATCCTTCAAATGCCTACTTCGCTAGATTGAACCTACCGAATACCAATAGAAACCTATGGGAACCCCCCATAGGCTTCTTTTACTAAGACTTGCTCGAATACCATTTGTATGATTGAACTCCTCGATCGTTCCGAGGCTCGAAGGCAAAAGTACGATTTTTTCGTGAAATTGAACGATTCGTATCCGAGAAATCGAATATCGAGGAAATTAAAGCCTGAAACTATTCGATAAGCATTCGATAGTCTAATGCTTATCGAATTTCGAATGGATTCGTAGGATTTTATGTGAAAAATAGTAAATTTGCCCTAAGTTTGCCCAGGAGCAGTAACACATAGCAACCAATATTTGACTTTAAGCAGGTGACCGGTAAATGCAACCTGCTGATTACTATGGGTTACAGCTCCCGGGCAAACCTAGTACCTAGCAAACCTTGTATTACATAGCCTCCAAAATGTCTCAATGTCCTTAATATGTTAATAATGGGTTAAATGCAGAGGATCTCTTGTATTTCAACATACACAGGGGGCAGAGAGCATTTTGCTGGATTAAAAAACTGGTCCTTATTTACTATTGTGCAACCGTGAGGGACATAAACAGGCAATGGTTTCAAGTCTTGGCATGCCACACACAAGCTGCTGTGTCAACATTGCCAATAAGCTGGATACACCTATTAATGTTAATGAGGCATAAGGTACTGCACACAAGCTTAAGAGACCTTGACACCTGCCAAGGGACAGATTAAGAATTTGTTAGGATTTGTTCCTATATTTGCTGTTTGCCTGCAACTTTGAACTGGCATGGATGAGGGTGTAGTTGTACACCCATGGCCTGTCGGCTCAATGCCCAGAATGTCTTGAATGTGCAATATACAAGATACTAACAAATAAGCAGAAATGTTGCTCATGTATTGCTTCATAGCATGAGTCGACAAAGCTTTGTGCCATTAGAAAGTTAGACCCATTAACTTACAGGTTTTAAAGAAATACACATCTATGTGTAAAACAGTGGTCTAACTATAGAGGAAGCAGACCCCGCAGTCACAGAGGGGCCATGCAAAAGGGGGACCCGGACTGCAGGGTCTGCTTCCTCTATAGTTAATAAGACCCCCCCATTCCTCAGGCTCTCTTACCTGTGGCAGGGAAGCAGAGACAATGCCAGGTGTCCAGTTGGAAATTGGCGGGTTCCAGGTGGAGAGATGGCCAGGTCAAGGTGGGAGGATGAGGATCACAGTGCACTGGGTCCCTCTGAAGATGTTTTTGCAGGGGGCCAGGGGCACTCTAGTTATGCCACTACTGCAAACGCATGTCCTGTAGAATAGATAGTACACAATAAGTGCCTGTTAGCGTTTGGATGATTTCCATTGTCTATTATACAGTCAAAAAGGTCACAGTTCCATACACTTTATTTATGCTACTTTACCACAATGTCATGAAGACCAGGCAGTGACACATTTCCTGGTGGACATTGTAAAACTAGATCTGGGTGTTCAATTGTGTGAGGGGGAGACAAAGCCCTGCAAACTTATTCCAAAAGTGTTTTTTCTCAAAAACGTCACCCTCTTTAGAATTATTGTAGAATTTTCAAGTGCCACGGACCAAGCATACAGGACAGTTTCAATATTTCACGTTGCTTGGCCTTTAATTCCAACAGAGGAGTGCTTTAAGCAGGATGTCTGAACACTGAAATCATCTTAATGCTACATCACAGTTCCTGTTCTCATTTACTTTGATGGAAAACAAGCATAAAGTCATTTAGCCAAGAAATGGTTAGCTGTAAGGAGATTACCTTTGCTGGAGGATATTTGAATTGGTTCAGTGCATTTTTCTGCATATATCCACCTTTTCCGATTGTTTTAATCTTTTTTCTTCCAATATTCTTCTGTGCCCTGAAGCTCTGCAGCATATCATTTGTTCTTACATTATACTTCCATTATTTTGGTTTGAAAATAAATATTGTAAATCCAGTAGATTTTCTTTTTTTTCCAGTACATCATTTGGCCCTTGGCATCTTCACAAGCCAGTGGTAGTGTTCATATTCCAAATGACTTTTAATGCGTCCAAAACCATGCAATAGGGGTTAAGAATAAAATCAGCCATCCACAGTTAACAATAAAATGTGTTTATTTAATAAACTACAGCCAAGAGAATGATCGTAGAAAAGGAAAATGTGCTTTAAATACATGGGTGGGATAAATAATGCATGGGACCTGGGGTTTTCTGGATATTGAATGTGGGATTGTTTGCCATCAACATAGATTTGATCTATCTTGGGGGACAATTAATGATGGATCTGAATTTTTTACTGAGGGGTAATGCTACATTAAAAAAATACTGGTACAATCAGATTACTCAAGCTCTTTTGTTAATTATTGCTGGTATTACTACTAGTGGGAATGTTAGGGCTGTTTGAAATGTACTAAATTTGTACTATAGTTAAACCAAATGCAAGGTACAGGTATGGGACCTATTATCCAGAATTCACAGGAATTGGGGGAGTACGGATAAAAGATCTTTCCGTACTTTGGATCTTCATCCAATAAGTCTGTTTAAAATTAATTAATACAACAAGATAGTTTTGCCTCTAATAAGGATTAAACCTTTAAGTGCCACAGAATGTAGAATCTACGTTCTGTGGGTAAAAGTACCTACGTGCCACAGAAAGTATATTCTACTCACTGTCCCATTTGTTCAGAAGGCCCTAGGCAACAAGCGGAGCGAGAGCGGGGGAAGTGGCCCCTGCGGCACAATCACAAAGGAGCCCCATAGGCGCAGCAGAAATGAGTTCACATTTAGTATGCTTTATACTGGTACTTTACAAAATGCGGAGTGTATAATGGCGCAAAATGCAAGCTTTGTGATAATTTTTGGAAATTGCTACGTTTAGAATGGCTTTGGGGTTTCGTAGTCTTTCTAGGGTCTCACTACTGTCACAGGGTCTTATGACTCATAACAAACATACCATGCAGCAGCCTTTCATATAAAGGGTGTTTTATACTGGTACGTTACGAAATGTAGAGTGTATAATAGGGTAAACTTCAAGCAAAATTTCATTTCAGAAATTTCATAAAAGCTGCTACGTTCAGCATTTTGAATTTGCCAGAAAGTGTACTTTCAAATATATATTGTTTTCTAGGGTCTACTATGGCACATTATACACATACCAGGTGCTTGTATTGCAGAGTGACAGTCATGAAGATTCATATGTTATCATATGAGAGTCTCTGTACGCCACATAGTTTGGTAAATGTATGTATATTGGGCATCACAGTGTTCGATAAAATGTGTACTTTCCAAAAATATATGGTTTTTTTGAAGTCAACAAATCTTTTATTCTTAAAAATTCAGTACAGTAAATGTGCTGATTATTCCGTAGCTGAAGTGACTGCCAGTACAAGTTGTATATGCTTACTTCATTTTGGGGTATCTAAATACGCAATACATTGGTAATCCTATGCACAATCATCTTCAAACTGTTCAGTGAACCACTGGCATTCATATTTTGAAATTTGTTTTGGTGCCGAATGCTATGTGGGAGGGTTCTAGAAATTGGAAGGTTTGATTTGATTTTCAGCTATTTCATCAAAACCAATTATTTTGGGAAAGCTTTGCAACTCACTGGTTTAACTTTAGAGTACAAAGACATGGTTACTCATTTCGGATTTGGTTGAATGTGTACTTTCCAAAATTATGTAGCTTTTGGGGGGTCAACATATATATTCGTGTTTGTACCCTGCAATAAATGCAATAAGTGTGTTGATTATTCAGTAGCTGAAGTGACTACCAGGGGTTAACATATCATTTTGTGTTTTTACCCTGCAAAAAATGTAGTAAATGTGTTGATTATTCAGTAGCTGAAGTGACTTCCAGGGATCAACGTATCTGTTTGCGTTTTTACCCTGCAAAAAATGCAGTTAATGTAATGATTAGTGACTCCTAGGACAAGTTGTATGTGCTAACTTCATTTTGGGGACTCTAAATGCCAGATACTTTTGTAATCCTATGCACAATGTGCATTAAAATGTTCAGTGGACCCCTGACATTCATCTTTTTTCTTGGTACCTAATTCTATTTTGGCGATATGCCCCTGTATGTAATATAAGGCACTAAGTTTGCCCAGGGGCAGTAACACATGGCAACCAATAAAATGCTTGCATTTAAACAGGTGACCATTATTAATTTCTGATATTCAAAATGCAGTCAGTGAATGTTAGTAGCTCCGTGCTGCATGGAGAACTCCCACTAGACTGTCATTCCAGACACATCATTGAGGAGAAAAATATTTTCCTGCACTAAATCATCCTTTCCAGCCAGTTAATTCTCTGAATTCTATATTGAGCTACTGGACAGGGCTTGAAGTTTATTTCAATGATTGACTATGTGCTAGTAAAGAGATGGCAGAGCAACACAATCCATGTTAAAGGTTTACTGTTTACGTCCTTCAAAGTCGTGCTTATGGGGATTTATAAAATGCAGGGGAATTTAAAGAAAAAAAAACTATTAAACATAATAGCACCCCAAAAATAAAAACTGTAATGCAGTGTTGCACCTGCAAAAAGACCATTATTTAGTTGGTACAGAAGATATACAGTAAGGTTAGGATTAACCCAGTGGCACTGATATGCTGTGCCCCTGATGCAGGAAAAAACTATTGCACAAGGTGTATAGTACAGTCTCAGATGGCATAAGCCAGCCCTATACTTACTACAAATTGCTAGATCCAGTTATGTGTTTGAATGATGTGCAAGTTAGGGGGACTGGTAGAGAGTGGAAAAGGAGACGGCTACATGCCTGCCCCACCAGCCATCTTGAATAGTGCTCTGCTGTGTGCAGACAACCGGCAGGTCTTTATATTCTGAAATGGAGCTCAGAGATCTGCATCATTTACTCAATAGCATTGTACCCATTTATTTGCACTTTACATACTGCCCAGGAGGTCATACATGACTCCTATAGTAAAGGAGCCTGCAATTACTTTCTTTATTTTCGCAAATGGTAGATTTTTTTTTTTCTGAAATCAAGGGAGTCAATCTAGTTTTTATAACGACTTTCTAAATAAAACATTAAAAAGTAGAACTAACATTGTTTGATTCAGTGAGTGAGTGTCCTTGGATGACATTGCAGAATTAAATTACTTCTGCCATCATCGTAAATAACAATATATTGTCAGACATAAGACTAAATAAAATGACCCATAAATTAAAGCTGACTGCTGACATGTGTTTTGCAGTATTATACAGAAAGATATCTAGAAAGCCATAAAACATGAAAAAAGGTCTAGCAAATAATCCTGTAACTGGCTGAGCCAGCTTCCATTCTACCTATGAATAAATATCCCAGGCTAAGTGAACTACTTTGGGAATAATGCCCTTCTCGAGTGATCCTAAAGTCCTCTCTGATTATTTCTTAACCTAGCCATTTGCTCATATCAGTGGATCTAGTTTTATTGCAAATAGAGTCGTACAAGAAGAGAAGCACTATTGTGATTAAATAAACTTACTTTACCTTTATCATCAGTGCTTTCAGCATGCTATAAACACATCAAGCAGACATACATATTTAAGTGTCAGATCATTAGGGAGATGTGACCAGTGTTAGCCTCAATGCAAATCTTGCTTGCACTTTGTTTGTTTGTAAAACATGTACACTGGGATTTTGATAATAGTAAGCAGCTGCAAGTAGTTTAAGACACAAAAGGGGAAATGGTTCAAAATGTAAGCAGATATACAGTAGTTACCCGTAGAAATTAAGCAGCGTTTTGATTTAAACAGGTGACTACAAAATGCTACCAGCTGATTGGTTGCTATAGGAAACTAGACCTGTTTCAGACTGTGCACCTTTTATAACATTACCCCCTTGGGTCACCAGTGTTTTACCATGAGAAGATTGCAGTGATCATAATTCTTATGTCGTCATCCTATGTAGCCCCAGTGTTATGACCATGGCTTCCACAATGATCAAGCAAATGAAGAACAAAACAAATCACACTTACTGTGACAATAAATCAGAAAACTGTCACTCCAGGACACTGACAGTTTCCATAGTTGCAGTTTGTATATTTTCTGGTTCACACAACCTTACACGTGCACCATTTATATTACAAAAACGGTGTGGGTTAGTTTTCTTATTACAGGTCCCTGTATTTTTTTTTTAAATGTTTTTATGTATGAGACTTTTCATGCAAATAAACAGTAGCATAGTACAAACAAGTACGGAGACTTATTAAATTGAGCATTACTAAAATGATATAGTACAACTTTGAGATTCATAAAACCAACATTAGCGGATTATCAAACATAACTGGGTGTGTGCCCGATGTTTCAAGTAACAGTTCCATACCTAGAAGTCGCCCTGGCATCAGAGGTGATGCAACCAAAACATTAACTGAACTAAATAAACAAAAATACAGTAAGCACAAAATAAATAAAGACAAGAGGAAAACAGGGGGTCATAGTTAGGCCAAACAGTTGTGGGGTTCTGGTGGTGGACCTTTGATCTAGTTTTAGGGAGGACTCATCATATTGTGAGACTAGAGGGAAGGGTTCCATTATTTCTGTATCGTAGCCAAGGATGCCAAATTTTGTATTCACCTTTGGGTGTTATCGCTAGCTAGCCCAGTTAGCTTTTTGTTTATATAGATCCAGTCTACTTTATTTTTGAAGTGGGTAAAATTGATGGTAGGAGATTTCCAAGCTTTGGTGATAGATTGCCTGGCGGCTGTGAATGAGAAAATCTGTGGAGCATTAATTCCCATGTGTGGATGCTAAGGGACAAAAATGCTATGAGATATAAAGATTTTTGAAGACTATTTGGCCACATGGTGCCTCACAGGATGGTCCTCCAATAGTACCTGATTACAACAATATTGGTAAATGGAGGGCACTCCAATAATTTAAAAGTTTGGAGCAGAGGTGCAAAACTACCCAAAAATGCTTCCCATATAGCATTGAAAACAGACAGTTTACTTTATATAAGAAATTTCAATCAACATCTACATAAGTAAACAATGCTTGAAACTTATGTAGATGTTGATTGAAATTTCTTATATAAAGTAAAAAAATCTTTTTGCATACCATCGTGTTTTTTGCTGTTTTTGAGTGTGCAAACCCAATATTTATAAAAAAAAAAGTACCTGTTTGATTGCCATATTAATTATCATTTCAGTATTTCAAATTATTTAAGATTAGTAGGATGTTGTTGCACAAATATTTACCAGCAATGATGGTGATGGGTCACCATTCCATTACAGTGACTGAAATATCACATTCTGCTGCTGTGTGTATTACGTGTGCGTTACACTAAATACAGGACTGCCATCAGGGGGGGGGGGACAGGGGGGACAAGTGTCCCAGGCCCGGGGCTGAAAGAGGGCCCCGCAGTGCTGCACTTTTCGAAGAGCGGGCCCCCCATTGACAGCTTCAAACAGCGTCTCACTCACGCTGCTATGTCCTGATGGCGGCATGATCCGGCGGGGGTTTCTTCATGGGCAGTGGGGAGGGCACGTCTCCCTTCTTCCTTCATGGCAGTTTACCCAATATACAAGGTGAGTGGCCATGACAGGGAGAGCCCAGCAGGAGTGTGCCGGGAGAGGTGCAGACAGTGTGTGTTTGTGGAAATGCGACTCCTCTGCGACCCTCCCTCCTGTCCAGACAGTTCCCCTTTGCAAGGCCAGGCTACTGCAGCCTCTCTCTCTGTGCCCCAGCTGAGTGGAGTAAGGATCTGCCTCCTGTCAAACTGCCCTCAGAAATTCTTCTTTAACCAACAAACTAGTTACCTGATACATACTGGAAATAGATATTGTATTCACACACACACACTCTCAAACACACGCTCTCTCACACACTCTCTCTCTCTCTCTCTCTCACACACACGCTCTCACATACACTCGCTCTCACATACATTCTCTCTCACACACACACTTTCACACACACATTCTCACACTCTCACATACACTCTCTCTCACATACATTCTCTCTCTCACACACACTCTCACACACACTCTCTCACACACACACTCTCTCTCTCATACACTCTCTCACACACACTCTATCTCACACACACTCTCTCTCACACACACTCTCTCTCTGTCACACACTTTCTCTCTCTCTCACACACCCACACTCTCTCTCTCACACACACACACTCACTCTCACACACAGACACACACACACACACAAGGCCGCCATCAGGGAGTACAAGTATACCGGGTTACCTTTTTTAGCATTGATGTCTGTGTGGTCTTTTAACTGTGGTGTGGAGTGGGCAGGGTCTGGGGTGGGGCCTGGGTGGGCGGGGCCCAGGGGTCCCCCAAAGTTTTGTTGTACACGGCCCTGTGATTTCTAATGGTGGCCCTGACTAAATACATAGTACAATGAAAATAATATGTTATCTATAAGACATTAATTTAGGTATGGAACAGCTTGTTTCATAATCCCAGTGTACCAGGAAGCAAGAACTAAGACCTATTAACTGAACATCATACTTAAATAGATACTTTTATGTAACTTCATTAAGATGAAAAGTACATTATATTATTACATGTTCAATACATGTTTGCACAATAGTTTCTTTATTAGCTTCTTTAGAATAGCAGAAAATCATTTCAGCATTCATTGGTTACACTGACATATTGGTATTCATATCTTTATTACTCTTTGAATGCAATCCTGCACACAGATTTTTCAGCCCCTGCCTTATAGAGCTTACAGTATAGGCTTGGGCCTGAGGCACAGGGAGATGGAATGGCTTGCCCAAGGTCGGTCACAATACATTGACCTAGAAATCAATCTCATGCTACCAATGTGATAAGCACTAACCCACCATTTCACTTTATATAAAGAGAAAATGCAAAGAGAATGCAACAATATCATGTTTTTCACGTACCATTTAAGCCATTTTGTAGTAGGTAATAGTAACTATATCAAAATTGTAAACGTATTCTTGTTATAATAATTCAACTTTTTTTGATACTTTTACGATTATTAGTGAGGTTAAGATAGATCTCCTGTTGGAGAACCAAAGTAAACCACAGTTAAATGTTTCAAACTTTTATGTTTAGATTTGGTTATACTAAATTTGAGGTGATAAAATAATTATTTTGTGACTTCCATGAATCAGTGTTTCACCAAAAAGAACACTGATACTACTGTTGATGAGCTAATATGTACACTTTTAATTTTCTGCTACAGTACAGATAATTTTCTTCAAATATTTTAATATTTTTGTTCATACTGTACATACAGGTCTCAGAGATATCAAGGTCAATTACTAAATTACAGGTACTCTACCTCAACGGGACAGTTTGAAATCAAACCACCTAAAATATGATCTTTAGCTGTAGTAATTCAAAATAAATAATGCAATGTTGGTACTATTTAGGAACTACCATCCATATTTGAAATCTTGAACATCCCTTTTCAGTGCAAAAAGAGAACAAAAAACACTTTAGTGCAAAAAGAGAATAAAAAACACCTTAGTGCAAAAAGAAACATCAGCCTTATGTTATACTTTGTGTATCAGCATTTGCCTCCCAGTCACCCTCTAAGCAACACTTCAGTGTAAAAATAAAAACTGGGTAAATAGATAGGCTGTGCAAAATAAAACATGTTTCTAATACAGCTAGTTACAAAAATTTAATCTATAAAGGCTGGAGTGACCAGATGTGTAAGAGAGCTGCAAAGCAGAAAGTTGGGTTCTTTTGGAACATAACCCAACTTCCTGCTTTGCAACGCTCTAACTCATCTTTGTGGCAGCACAGCCTTAGAAAAATCATTAGGCAGTTAGTTTTGGGACTACTCCACTATCTCTTTTTTCTCATTTTCCTATCAATTTAGGTTTTTTTCCTTTGAATTACTGCTCTTAAAATTCCAATTAACTATTCTAATTTAATTGCACTGCACTTTATTCAGTACTTACTGTATTCACAATCTATGATGGAATTCATTTTTTCTGTTAACTTATGGCACTAGCACTTTGGGGTTCTATTTTATTATTTGTGGAAAAGCATCTTAATTAACTTATCAATTGTTTATGTCAATTGTGATTTATTGAGTGAATTTATAACACTAGCACTTTAAAACACCAGTCCTTCATTTTTAATTAACAAATATAATTAAATTTTTCAATCAATTGGAATTGTAATATCATATATATATATATTTTTTTTTTTTTTTTTTTTTAATTTAGCTCTCTGACTCAGTTAGTCAGCGATATCAAGGGGGACCACATAAGACATAACTGGTCAGTGAGTTTCCAGTTGATCCTTAGAATACAGGTCAGATTCAAAAGTATACTTATGACCCATGTGCCCCAACCCCTCAATTCACTTATTCGTTACTGCCTGGTAACCAATCAGTGGAAAACAAAAGAGAGCTGCAAGCAGGAAGTAGTTTTCTGACTATTATGTTATTTATCCAGTCACTCCAGTCATTATACATTACACTTTTGCCTAACTAGCTGTATTGAAAACATTTATTTTGCACAGCTTGCTTATTTACTCAGTTATTTTTATACTGAACAATTCCTATACATCAGCCTCTTTTACTTTTTGTCCACTAGATATTTTGTAAAGGCTGTTTTTGGGGAAGGAAGCCCAGTCAAGAGTTGTCATAACTGCAAGAGGGTTCCACAGTTTAAAGGAGAACTCAACCCAAAAGTTAAAAAAAGCCTTGCCCCTACCCTACATAGACACACCTCCTCCCCCCCAGCCTAGCTGCTACCCTTGCAAATGCCCCTAACTTTTTACTTACCCCTCCATGCAGATTCAGGGATCAGGGTTCATGGCAGCCATCTTCAGAGTCGTCTGTAATCTTCGTGAATGGAGTGGCGTTTTGTCACATGTGCTGTTGGAGCAATTCCCTGGTTTGCAACAACTGCGCTTGCGCCGAAATTGACAAAGTGCCAGAAGAAGACAAAAAAGTTTACCAAAGACCTGGAAGATGGTTGCCGTGAAATTGCCCTGTCTGCACGAAGAGATAAGTAAAAAGTTAGGGGCATTTGCAGGCGGTAGCAGCTAGGCTGGGGAAAGAAGGGAGGGGGCCTATGTAGGGTAGGGTTTTTAACTTTTGGGTTGAGCTCTCCTTTAAGAACAGTTTTGCAGACCCTGGCTTCTGTGGTGGAAATTGCAATAAACATTCCACAGTTTTGTATTTGCAAATTAATACAGATGCAGTCACTTTGGATGGTGAGTTTAATGCGTCGCGACTTAACTCATTTATCTCATTTATCCCACTTATCACAGAATATTGTGTCACAGCATCCCATCCAATTAAAGAGTTCACCATTGAAAACAATGGAGCTTTGGTATGCTAATGAAAAGGTTAAATGCATTAAATGAGTTAAGATAACTTTAGATAACACAGTTTCTTCAATTAATGCTGAGTCACGATGCATTTAACTTACAAATCCAAGTGACTCTATCTGTAATTATGCTTTGTACCTCATTAAATTGCAGACCTTTCTCCACCATACCCTTTACCCTGAAGTTTTTTGACTTGTGGAGGCAGATTTGCTAAGGATTGAAGTGAAAATTCGAATTAAAAAAATTTTAAGTAATTTTTGGGTACTTCGACTATCAAATAGGCCAAAATTGGATTTGAACTGAAAAAATTTGAATCGTATTAATTCGACCATTGAAAGATCGAAGTACTGTCTCTTTAAAAACTACAAATTCGACCTTTCGCCACCTTAAAGCTGCCAGATTGCTGTTTTTAAGTTTTTTTAACTTCTAAATTCGACCCTTAGTAAATCTGCCCCGTGATTTACTAAAAACTAAAGGCCCACACAATGGTCCAAGAATGATCACCAACTTCTGACCGTGGATAGGCTTTTCAAACATTCACTTTTCTTTGAGAGGTTTTAAAAGGGATAATTCGTCCTACTCATTCACTAAGGGGCAGATTTACTAAGGGTCGAATTTCGAGCGTTAAAAACCCCCGAATTAGACCCTCGTATTTTTCACAAAGTAAAATCCGACGAAATTGAATATTGAATTCGTAGGATTTTACCGTTATAATGATCAAATAACAATCATCTGATTTCACGAAAAAAACTTACAAAACATCCGATTTCATGAAGAATCGTAAGAACCATATGATTTTTTCAAGAAATCGGATGATTTCTATTCGGTCAAAAAATCTTAAGAAAAAGCCTATGGGAGCTTCCCATAGGCAAATATAGGAACTCAGTAGGTTTAATCTGGTGAATTTGGCAATCAAAATTTTTTTTTAAAGGGTAAGTACTTCGACCATCGAATGGTCGAACGATTTTCTTATTCGAATTGTTCGATTTATTCTAATTATTCGATTCAATTAAATGATTTATTCGAATCATTCGATTCGATCAAATTTAGCAAATTCGATGGTCGAAGTAGCCCCAAAAATTCTAATTTTTTGCATTCGAATCCTTCACCCGAGCTTAGTAAATCTGCCCCTATCTGTCTATGAAAGGTAACATGTGCAATATTCCATTGGGTTGTTTTGGTTGCTGTTATCCTTGTGTTTTGTAACCTAGAGTAGTGTTGCTTATATTAGCAGCAACTGGTTGGAGTTAAACTGCTGTGTTGGTATAGCTAGAAACAATAAGATAATAATTGCATGCATTTATTTTGCATAAAAACCAGCTAAATATCTGCTTCCTTTCTTAGGATGGGGTTGATTCAGGAAATAAATTTGTAAACTGGTTTGTGGGTGGCCGGCAAATGTAGACTGTATTCTGCATATTGTCACCAAATCAGATCTTCTGCCATGCCATATTCATGCAATGTATATAAATGTGTAACAGGTTATTCAAAACAACTTTATAACTATTAATGTATTCCTTTTTTTGATAGATTCATGCCAAAAGATTGACTTACAATATAAAACTAAACAAGGAGTTATTTCCAGAAACCATTATGTAGTATATTCTATTTTTTTCTCATTTTAGGTGAAAAAGTTGTGGAATCTAATCTTCTCCATAATAAATCAGCCATTGAAGGGATGTGTACCAGTGACACAAGTATATAGCCATTACCAGATTTACAGCTTTTTTCCCCACTATACTAACTTGCTCTTCAAGGCTGTGGTACGCTGTTGTAATTGAATATAAGCTTGTAAAACTCACCTCTATATTTTCAATCATGACCTTTGCAAGCTTCATCATTGTACATAATATTATTTGAAAAACATCCACAATTCATGTTTTTCATTATAAATGGCCCATGAAATATACACTTTAAGATTGATGCTTTGCTTGTGTTTTCAAATTGTCTCGCGAGTATGCTATTTCTTATCTTTTAGCTATTTGTAGCTGCTGCTGCTTTTCAACATATAATAAAGTGATGCACTAACATTCGTGCCAAGCTTATTAAAAGACAATCTCATCATCAACTAAATGCAAAGGTGCAAATAAATATCAAATAAAATGATCCATAAGGTTATGTAATAGTAATGTAACTGAATTTAAAATAGTTAAGACATTATTATAATACACAAGAACCATGAATATCTTATAAATACTATCCTTACAGACGGTGCTTAGTGAGGTCATTGGTTATAATTCGAGTTTAGTGATGTACTTTAATTTCTGTCACATGACTCACTGAAACTTATTGTAATAAAAAAGTACCACTTGTTGCAAAATATGAGGATATTAGAAGTCACTTTCGGGCTTGTGTTTTTATATGGTCATGAAACTCCTTGGTAACTTATAATATCCTTATATTTACAAGAG
>CM044445.1:83155153-83204219 GCA_024363595.1 Xenopus borealis
CCTTACCCTTCAAACAAAACAGGGATTGTTTGTCCATATATTGCAATATATTTAAGCTGGTCAACAGTCATCCCATATCTGGCTAGTCCTACTCTCAAATTGCATCTGATTCATTAAGAATTCTATTGCTTCATTATACATTTTACAAAGGGACTCATTTTTACTTGCAACTTACTTGCTGCTTTCAAACCTGTTATCCAGAAACCTCTGAATTATGGAAAGGCCTCCTTACATAGACTCCATTTTATCTAAATAATCCACATTTTAAAAAAACTATTTCCTTTTTTTCTGTAATAATGAAAAAATACCGTGTACTTGATCCAAACTAAGATATAATGAATACTTACTGCAGGCAAAATCAGCCTATTGGATTTTCTCAATGTTTACATAGTTTTTTAGTTATGAAGATCCAAATTACGAACATATCCATTATCTGGAAAACCACAGGTCCTCAGCATTCTGGATAACAGGTCCCATACCTGTATATGTTTAAAGGGCAAGGAAAGTCTAAAATAGAATAAGGCTTGAAATGCTTTATTTTGTATACTAAACATAAACATGAAATTACTGCACAATCAAACAAATTATTTATGCTTTCAAAGTTGGCCACAGGGGGCTGTCATCTTGTAACTTTGTTATACATATTTGCAAGACTAGACTATATACACATGCTCAGTGTAGTCTTCTTAAGATGCTTGAGTTCTACATGGCTGGTAAGTAAGGCAGGGGCTCCCCTGCTGTTTATAAGTAGGATTATTTCACGGCCAGAAGTTAGGGAACGTCTCACAATTCCTATCCACAGCACTAAATGAAGGGAGGATTTCACTGTATACAATGAGGTTTCTTATAAAAATGGTACACAAATTTTAAAGAAAGTAAATAAGAGATAGATTTCTTTTTCATTAATGAATGTAAAAATAGGATTTTATTTATCTGCCTTTCCTTGCCCTTTAAGCTGTGTAAATTAACAACATTCAACTGGGTCTTTAAGTGTTAAAACCTTGTGTTTTAATATTCCATCTTCAAGGCACAATGATGCAAATTGTTTGAATTTGTTAAAGAAAATATTGTCTCTCTGAGCAACAACTTTTCAGGTCTGGAAAGATTTGGAAATAAAAATAGAAGAGATTATTCTAATGATATGCATTCAGTTACTTTGCAGCTGACAAAATTAAATAGAGCAGATGGCTGAGAATGAATCAGAATATTTTTTACTGATCTTGATATGGAATGAGTTGGCACTAAACAGCATTAAGGGTGCAATTCTTGGGATTATCCCTTTTGCTCGAGGCTGCAATGTAATTGACGTGAAAAACCTCTAGCATATTCTGTATTGTTTTGTCGAATCTGTTATTTTTTTTATTAAAACGTATAATGTATTAAATGCAAGACAAATTCACACAGGAAAACTCATCTAAACAGCTACTTAGCAATAAAGTATTACATGGAGAGCGCATCATATGTTCAGATTATCATTCTGTTTTTACTGCAGGAAAAACATGCACAACATGTTTCGGAACATTCACCTTCATCAGGTGCTTAATCTTTTATGTACCTGATGAAGGTCAATTTGCCGAAACATGTTCGGGCAGATTTATCAATGGTCAAAGTGAATTTTCAAATTAATAAAATTCGAATTTTAAGCTATTTTTGTGTTCATTGACTAGGAAATAATCCAAATTTGATTTGAATTTGCAAAAAATTAGAACATTGAAATTTTGAAATGTATCTTTAAAAATTTAAATTCGCCAGATAAAACCGGCCAAATAGCTGTTTTAGCCTGTGGGGGGCCTCCTAAAACCTATTTGGAGTCAATTGGTGAACTTTGAAAATTCAATCGAATGCAATATTCCTTCGATTTGCACAATTCGAATTCAGACGAATTTGGACCTATTTGATCGAAAACCGACCAAAATTAGAATCAATTTCGGTTGGTCTTTTTGAATTATGGCATCCTGACATGGGGACTGCAACCTGTTGATGAGTACAGTGACACAGAATTGTAAACACAAAGAAAATCCATTTGCATTATCAACAGCTACTTAGTTCAGGCAGATGCTGCTTTTTGAATGTGTCTGCAGCCTCTACTGCTTGTAGCATCTTTTAGTACTGTATGAGACAGCAACTCTGGCCTCCTGTGATTCAGCTTTTTAATGTCATTGAGGGCATGTTTTTCATATGTAAAATCTGCATTGTTTACACCTGTAATCCCCTCTGCACCGTTCACCCTTGTGACACCTCTGTTGTTCATAGTTCTAAATTCCTGTACTCTTCACATCTCATAACCTGACTGCTGGAAGGGCACTAGCATTGTCTCTGTTCATCTTAGAGTGATTCTGAGAGGTATCCCTTTCTCCTGATCTATTCTGCCTTCCTTGTATGTGCCATACTCTGTCTGCCCTATGTGAGCCATACTCTTCCTGTCCTATGCTCCCTGTGTGTGGCACACTCTGCCTGCCCTATGCATCCCATGTGTGCCATACTCTGCTTGCCCAATGCTCCCTGTGTGTGCTTTACTCTGCCTGCCATATGCTCCCTGTGTGTGCCATTCTCTGCCTGCCATATGCTCCCTGTGTGTGCCATACTCTGTCTGTCTTATGCTCCTTGTGTGTACCATACTCTGTTGCCCTATGCTCCCTGTATGTGACTACTCTGCTGCTCTATATGTGCCATACTCTGCTGCCCTTTGCTGCTCATGTGTGCCATACTCTGCCTGTCCTGTGTGTGCCATACTCTACCTGCCATATGCTAAATGTGTGTGCCATACTCTACATGCACTATGCTTCCTGTGTGCCATACTCTACCTGCCCTTTGCTGCCTGTGTCTGCCATACTCTGCCTTCCCTATGCTCCTTGTGTGTGCCATACTCTGCCTGCCCTGTGTTCCTTGTGTGTGTCATACTCTGCCTGCCCTATACTCATTGTGTGCTATACTCTACCTGCCATATGCTGCCTGTGTCTGCCATACTCTGCCTGCCCTATGCTCCCTGTGTGCCATACACTGCCTGCCCTATGCTCCTTGTGTGTGTCATACTCTGCCTGCCCTATACTCATTGTGTGCCATACTCTACCTGCCATATGCTAACTGTGTGTGCCTTACTCTGCCTACCCTATGCTCCTTGTGTGTGCCATACACTGCCTGCCCTATGTTCCTTGTGTGTGTCACACTCTGCCTGCCATATGCTCCCTGTGTGCAATACACTGCCTGCCCTATGCTCCTTGTGTGTGTCATGCTCTGCCTGCCCTGTACTCATTGTGTGTGCCATACTCTGCCTGCCTATGCTCCTTGTGTGTGCAATAAACTGCCTGTCCTATGTGTGCTATACTCCCTATGCTCCTTGTGGGTACCTAACTCTGCCTACCCTATGCTCCTTGTCTGTGCCATACTCTGCCTGCCCTATGCACCTTGTGAATGCCATACTCTGCCTGCCCTATGCTCCCTGTTTGCCATATACTGCCTACCTATACCCCATGTGCATGCCATGTTCTTCTGTGGTAGGTGAACCTAGTGGGGGATTCCTAACATTTGGAATTACTTGTTCATGGGTCCCCAAGAAATATAATCATGTGCCTGGTTGCTGTGCTATCCACATGGGAGTATATGACATATAGATGTAAGGGTATGTCTTAATATGACTTAATATGACTTAATAAACTTGTCTCAGGTGATGGGTGACATCCCTGCAGTGATCACCAGCCATTTGTTTTTTTGGTGTGCTACCACCATTAATGTGGATATGGTCTTAAAAGTACTTGTGGTTACATTGGTGTGGTTTATATTTATTTATATATTTATTTATTTATATTTATGTGGTCATCATTTTGCATGGGAGGCACAACCACATGGATGGCATGCAGACTGTCATATTCTAAAACTGTTGTCTGTTCTGCGTACAGCTCCTTCCTGCAGTCATGCTGTTGCGACTTTAGGCCAAAGCAAAATTAATTAGTATGGGCACATGTGAAGGGAGTAGACCAGATAACTGATATTGCATGTGACTGTGAAATGATGTGTGAAAATGATTTGAACTGAAAATGTTGATTTCCTTTGTTTTGTTGAAGATAATTATTGGAAATGAGTGTAATGTGCCAGGTTAATAGTGTTAAGGAAATGTAAGTTTAAGTACAGTTCAGACCCCAACCACTAAAGTGCCATGGGTATAAAAAGGAGGTCCCACCCAGAGTGCTTTTTTTTCTGACATCAGCTGGACAGGTACAGACAGAGAGGGTCTCCTACTGGGAAGTACTAGGTACATCAGTTAGACAGGACAACTAGAATGGGTAGCCCAACAAGGAGTTAGAGATTTAGTAGCAGTGAATAAGCCACAGTTAGTATCAGAATGGCAGCAGTAGGACCAGTTTGGACAGCTTTTTGCAAGGACAAGAAAATTCCTATCTGGAGTATGGCAGAGGGGCATGGAGCAAACGCCGGACTGCTAGGACTGGAAAGAGGTGCAAAGTCCAAGAAGGGTGTGAGTGGTCCAAGTTGGGGGATATAAAACCACTGTTGGATGTTGAAAGTCTGTCAATTGAACTCAAAAGTCTCTGTGTCTGTACCCCTGGGAAGTAAGTATATGGATGCCTGCAAAATAAAGTGTGTTTCCAGCTGATGGCTATTGGAGTCCTGCATTTTAGTGTAATTCACGCGTGGACTGTAGTACATGTCATGACATCATATCTGAAATGCAACTACAGTGCCTTTGAAGTAGATGGCCCTCATCATGTCTTCATGTGGGACTGTTCCTCAAGCCATAGCTAAATGTAGATTAAATGTGGCAGCCTTGGGCTAATCTGTGATAGTCAACATATAATTATCCACCCTGTCTTTCTTAATATTCTTTTATTTTTTTCAGTACATACACAACTAGTGCTAGGTTATTTTCAGTTGTGTCAAAGATTTAATACAGTGAATTTAAATGTAATTCTCTGGGTTACCTTAGTTCACAGCTGTAGTTAATACCAATATTACTGCTGTAGCCTGACTAGAGTACCATGATACCTGTCCCCCCCCCCCCCAGGAAACTCTGTCCGAAGGATATGTTGAACTCACGTATTTTATGTTGGGGAATAGGAAATAAGAATAAGAAAGTAGTATAACATGCAATATAAACCAAACAAAAATATAATTGTAAATTATGTTAAAAATAGCATACAAATTGTGCATGGAAATTTAATTTATCTCCACTGACATGTTATGGCTCATGACAGATGATCTTCTAAATACAACAGCTCTCAACAGCTGCTCAGAGTCCACTAAGCATGTGTTGCAGACACTTTCCAAGATGGTGACCCCCTTTGACAAGTTTGAAGTCCTGGATCATTGCTGCTATTGACAAGCTGAAACTTAAGGCTTTAAACTTTTGGTGCAATAAGTTTAGCATATAAAATATGGCATTTTAGCCATATATATTTTTAGTGTTTAGTTCTCCTTTAAGGCCAAAATTTGGCCCACCATGAGCCATTTGAGTTACACATTTGGCACTATGAATATGGTATATCTTTTAATGTACAGGAGCAAATCAAATATATGTGTGTGTGTGTGTGTGTGTGTGTGTGTGTGTGTGTGTGTGTGTGTGTGTGAACAACTGGATAGATTGCATGCTTTGCAAGTATTTCTATAACCTAAGCAGCCTTTTCCAATGCAAAACATAAACTTACTTAAATACAGTTTGACATCTGCACTTTTTTTTGCAAACTGGTTTTGTATTGCAGGTTAATTATGTAGCTGGAGGTTTCCTTGTGGGGGTTTAATTCACTCAATAAAATGCATGAATTTTGAATTCTCAGTTTATGTAGGCACTAATAATCTCATTCCATTTGCTTAACCTGGAAGCATGTTTTGTATTTTGTATTCTCTAGCAGGCGCCTTTTGGAAATTATATTTCAATCTGCTGTTTACAGGGACCAAATTCTTCAGCCATTCTCTTGGCTGAACTATTCACATTTAATGAGCCTCGGTGGAGCCTCATGCTCTGACTGTAGATTTCGCACACTCTCAGGCATGAATGTAAAATTACTGTTTAAGGAGACAATGCATTACCTTCCTATTATTAAATTCATACACACTTTCAAGTTATCCAATAGCAATAAGAAGCAAAAATGTAGCAATTATCATATACATTTCCATAATACAGCACACTTAAAATTAATATTAATACAGAATAACTCATAAAACAATAAATGAGCATATATATAAGTACAAAACTTATCGTGCTGCCCATGATTCTCAATGGCATGGATAATTCATCCACTGTTTTATATAGTTCAGAGCTGTATTATTATGAAACAGTTTTGCCATACAATGAGGTCTGATGAGTTCTTGACTTGAGTGGCCCTGTAGTTGGGCAGCCCTGCTATATTTGATTGAGCACAAGAGAGAGAGATGGCATCTAGTTCTATAGTGTAAACTATGTTTTTTCACAAATAAGATGTTTTAGGACTGCAGGTTGTCCTACAAAAATATTAATGCTTGTACATACAAAGCATGAAATCCAGACTACAATAAGGGGTTTTAAGGGTCAAAGTTGAAGATTTGCATACATCCAGGTCATGGTATATCTTGTATAGGTAATGCTAAAACAACTGGACTTGCTGAGTAATCATTGAAAACGTTTCACTACTCATCAGAGCAGCTTCTTCATTTCAACTGTTGAACTGATGAAGGTTCTCAGATGAGTAGTGAAACGTCTTCAATGATTACTCAGTTGTTTTAGAATTACCTATAATAGATATTAACTTTTAATATGTTATATAAAAACATAATCAGCCTACTGTAAACATTTAAAAAGAACTGGATTAAGTGAGGCATTTCTTATACTTAAATGAGTTTTGCCTTTGCTACTTGCAAAATCATATTCAAATACAACCATAAGGTACTTAAGTGGAATAAGTGATTTCTGTTTCCCCAGAAGAAGCACCAACAAACCTGGAGGGTTGCATGGATGAAGCAGAGAGCAGGTAACTTTGTTGATAAAAATGATGTAGGGGGAGGAGTACGTTTATGGTGCCCAGTGGTTCTCACAGCACTCAGTAAGCCATCCGGCATTGTCATATTATTATAGAACAATAGACTGTACATGATTTTGGAGAGCAGGCAGATGGATCTCTTCATTACAACAGAGCTTGCAATTCTCTCATTTGATTTTCTTAGCAGCTTAAAGGTTTAGTAAGTAGAACATTTTCGTTCAGATGAATACATTCTACTGAATCACTGCATGTTTTTTTCTCTCAATCTCATCTGCTTACTCTAAGCCCTGGGGCAGGTTTTTATGAATCAGTCCAGGCAGCAATCATTGGCTGTGGTTGCATGAAACAAAGGCAATTTGGCAGCTTCTGGCGAACATTAATTTTCAGATTCTTGCTGTAAAGAAACAATATGGCAATATGGCATTTCTTATAAATATGGCATTTCTAATAAATAATGCATAGTAAAACTGCTACCCCACCTTTAGAGAAGGAATCTAAATATATTACTGATGCAAGAATTCTTTGGTATCCAATTGTAAAGCAGTGCACATTTACTATGGGTTGAAGTGAATTTTCTAATAAAATTCAAATTTTTAAAATTCCAATTTCAAAGTAATTTTGGCTACTTTTTCTATTCGAATAGCCCAAAATTTGATTTGAATAGAAAAAATTTGAATTTAAAAGTACAGTCTCTTTAAAAAAATTAGAATTTGACTACCTGCCACCTTAAAGCTGCTGAATTGCCATTGTAGCCTATGGGGGACCTCCTGGAAGCTTTCCTGAAAATTCTAAGTTCCAAGAATTTGACGGATTTAGCAGATAACGATTCGAAGGATTCAAACGATTTTTTATTCGATCAAAATAGGTCCATTCGATCGAAAAATCTCTTAAAAAAACCTTGAGGGTCAAATTTCGAAGTTTTTTTACTTCCAAAATTCGACCCTTAGTAAATCTGCCCCTTAGTATTTAAACAAATTTGTACTTTATTTCACTACATTAAGGGGCAGATTTACTAAGGGTCAATTTTGGAATGCAAAAAAAATTCGAAATTCGACCAGGGAATAGTGGGGGAATAGTGGGGAATTAAAAAAAATTTGAATTCAAATTCAAATTTTTTTCAGCGCAATTCGATCGAATAGGGAAAATTCTATCAAATCGATCGAATTCTATTCAAATTCGAATTGAATATTCGAACGATTTTTAAGCAATCAATTGAATTTTTCTTATTCGATCTTAGGGAATGATCCCCATTTCGGTAGGTTTAATCTGGCGAAGTAGGTGATCGAATTTAAATTTAAAGGGGAAGTATTCGACCATCGAATTTTCGAATATTCGAATAAAATTAAATTTGAATATTCAAATCATTCGAATTTGAATATTCGATGGTCGACTTTGGTTGAATTTGCCTAATTTGCATATTTGAAATTCGAATCTTTTTGAAAATTCTATCGAATATTCGGATCCTTCATGTGAATGAATGGGAATTTAGTAAATCTGCCCCTAAATGTGTAGATTTACGTTGCCCTGCCTCCACTTTAAAACAGAACACCTGTAAAAAAAAAAAAAGACACAATACAACAAAGCATTCCATTTGGCATGAACATTATTATGTGAAACACCTGCACCAAACAGGGGTGAAACCTGCTGGAGGGATTTAGACTATAAATGATTACAAGTAGACATGTAAATTCATCAAAAGCCATAAACACTTAAAAAAAAAAAGCTGAAGCGAAAGTTTTCTTTATACAGAAATGATAACTAGACTAATTTCAGTGCAAAGGGGAGAGCGCAAACTAAAAAAATCCTTGTACTACCTTGATCATATTATTATTCATATTATCATTATTCATCATAGACTATAAGCAGGATTTTTGCAGTGGGTATATTGCAAACTCTTGCAAGTAGGGCCCTCTAATCCTCATCTTACTCTGTAAACACTTGTTTGTTAAAAATTTATGTTAAGTGTTACATAATGTGCTGGTACCATATAAATGATGATGATGATGATGATGATGAAGAGTGTAGTATCTAGATAACACAAAAACACTGTTCAAAAACAATACAGCAACATATCAACAACTTTTATTTGCTTCAGTTTGAGTGATAACATTGTATGTTTACAAAGCAATACAACCTTAATATAAAGCATCAGACTTAAAAATCCAGTCTCTGCAAGCATGTGTAACTATAGTCCTTCCAATACTGCTAGGAGCTGCACTGCTGGAGTACCACCCACTGGTTATACATGCTCTAAGCCAACGTTCACACACAGTACCAATGTGTCATGTTTGTCCTAGTTCAAACATCTTGAAATGTTATTCAAGGACCATATCATTATTTTCAGAAAAATACACAAAAACAAACACAAAGCAAGGCCAGCTCTAAATACTGTAGAGCAATATCATAACTAGCATACTGTTGTTAGCAAGTCAGTTTATAATTCTATTCAGGTAATGTGCAGTAATTTGGTATGAAGCACAATGTTGTGTCTGCAGCATAACAATTTTTTAATCAATTAGCCAGAACTATAGGTGACTGGTAGAACTACATTGTGAGGCTAGCGATACAAGTATAAATAATACATATCCAACTATTAATATAGTTTGCAGTTTGAACCACAAATACCTGTTTTAATGGAACCAGTGCTATATCCATCTTTCTGCCTCAGGTGGCTTGTGAATGTGTCACTTTGAAACTCTTGAATCAGCCCTTTTAAAAGCAAAGTGAACGAAGGCTTAATCTTATTTTGTAACTAACTAAATTGTGGCTGTAATTGTCTTATTGCCTCCACTTAATTCAAAATCTGGAAGCAGAATATTGTGGTACTAATTTTATTATCAAAATTTAAAGTGATAATTATCATTCCACTACCATCTGGAGGCTTGGCGACCAAACCTGTTATTTTCTAACAGCTGCCAGTAAACTGTAAATGTCTATTGTGGCACTGCACCTGAATTGTACTATAAAGCTCTAAAGGTTCCTCTGCTGCAATAAGACTGTATATATATTTATCTGTGTTTTCAACAGAAGAAACATAATCAGTCCACACTCACCAATAATTGATTCACATAACCACACTGCACGTTATTTTTGGCTCCCATCTGGTGTGTCGGCAGCCCAATTCATGCTCCGAGTAGACTGGGCTGCATGTAACAGAGCAAATGACTAAACAATATGTTCTTTAGAACACAGAAACAAGGAGGTAATACAGGAAGGATTTATTTTCAGTTGTAGGGCTGCAGAACATCAGACTTGAACAGCATCCACATAACAAGAGTTAAAGTTCTGTAAGGTTCTGTACATAACAAAATATCCTTGTTTCTTGGTTATTTAATGGGAAATAAAAATTATACACTGAATATATGTATATATTTATATTGACATAAACTCTGAAATCAATTCAGATTATGCACTGTATTAGTATCTGGCTACCAGTCTACTTTAATGATGGGTGAATTTATTCGCAATGTGCGAATTTGTGGCGAATTCCCGCCATTCACTGCTGGCGAATAAATTCGCAAAACAGAATAATAAACACTTTTACACACTAAAGATTTGGAATTGCTTGATGTGCAGGAGGTTCCAAAATCTAAAGCAGCATGGGAACAATACAGTACACAAAAATTCATTGCATTTCAATTAGAAACACTAAAATATACTGTGCAAGCTGTGCAAATAGCATCAAATGAAGGTAGATTTTTCTTTACCATCAGTTTAAAATTGTTCTTAAATGCCAGGTATGCCTCAAATTGAGCAATACAAGTCTTACTGTGGGTAGAAAAACTGCGATGGGATGACATTTCTGGAGCAGCCAATGTACTGTCTAATTCAGGGGTCCCCAACCTTTTTTTACCCATTCAAATGTAAAAAGAGTTGGGGAGCAACACAAGCATGAAAAAGTCCCTTGGCGTGCCAAAAAAGGGCTGTGGTTGGCTATTTGGTAGCCCATATGTGGACAGGCAGCCTACAGGAGGCTCTACTTGGCACTATACTTATTTTTTATGCAATTAAAATTTGCTTTCAAGCCAGGAATTCAAAAATAAGCACCTGCTTTGAGGTCACTGGGAGCAACATCCAAGGGTTTGGAGAGCAACATGTTGCTCACGAGCTACTGGTCTAATTGTTCCCTATATATTTTAAGACATTTGAATGCAACTAGGATTCCATCATTATTCTCTTATTAACTATACAAAATCAGACGTTATAATTTGTTTGAGGCAAAACCGCATGATGATATCCATGGTAGAAGGACGTCTGTTCAAATTGTTCCTTGGAGAAACACATCCCAAAAATTAATGATTAAATGAATCCTTGTTATCTGACCAAGCCTAAACATATCCTTATATAAAGATTATTACATTCAACAGATCACATTGATTATGCAGGAAAGTTACTATACAGTATGCTCGGAAGCCAAAGCTATAAACCAAAACAAGGAGTATTTGGAAAAGCAAAGAATTTTCCAAGTTCAATATTAGGTTTCAGTTAACCCAGTATGTATTTATATCCAGCCAGTTCCAACATGGCATCAATAAAAAATAGCCAAATTTACAGAAATATGGGCTCACTATCCACTTTGAATCTAGAAAATTGAATGTTGTGTTCTATTTACATTCTGAGATATTTCTGCACAAATGAAAGCAATAAGATTTAAGAACATCATTATGCTATCCTATCTCCAACAATATGACTGGCCAACTGGAGGCCTGCAACCTGATTGTGACTTTTTACATGAGATTTTTATGACCTCCTATCTGCCAGTGTCTAGATTAACAGTCATAATGTAATGCCAGGGCTGCATAGATCTAGAGCTTTATTCCAACACAAGTAAAAATAATAATAATAAAAACCAGCAAATATATTTTTATGTATAGCTATAATAAAACAGCACATTTGTGGATTACTGCTCCTGACTGAGCAAACAAATATTACTATTATACAATTCTGTAAATCAACAGGAAACTAAATTAGAGTTATTGTGGAATATGCAGAAATCTGGGCAAAGCCAGCAGTGAATGAACTGTAAGAGATTGTTCTTCACTAAAGAGATCTTTGGCCAAAAGAATTAGCAAAGGAATTTAAGAGCCATGCAGCTCATCGTTAAGGAAACAAAGCTGCATTATTTGCATACCTTGGCACTGCCATATCTGTGTTATGCACTCATACATTGGCACCATCAACTAATTTTAATAAATGAGCAATGTAAAGGGGGTTTCTAGGTTCTCAAGAAAACCCTCTATGTATCTAAACCATCTTGGATTTCTTGCCATCTGAGGGACTCTGTTTCAACAACAACCGAAAGGCTAAAGGACTGACTTCTAGATGTAAAATATCCAATAGTTATTTTACTGGGGCCCAGGATCTTCTATTATATCTTTTTCATATAACTAAAATAATGTCCTTATACTTTGAAAATGCAGGGTTCGTTTGATAAATATCACTAAAGGCAGAATGACAAATACTGTTATGTTGCTCATAAGCATCAGGACGAGGAAATCATAACTAATGGATCTTTGGTTCCTATATTCTGTACAAAATAACTACATAGTTTTAACTTCATGTTCTAAATGGTGCTAATTCACCATAGTGGATTGTGTTACAATTTCATCAGGCAAAAATATTTGTACTATGTTGACATTACAATTGAAGGATATCAAAATGCAATACTTATATATCCATTTTTCCACTAGGTTTGGACTATACATTGTTTAATCACTTTTATGAGGTACAACTGACAATTAGTAGTTTATTTTTGTTTTTCAAAGGAAAATACAACTGTAAATGGGCAGAGGAGTGATAAAAATGCTGGCCAGCCTTTGTGTAACAAATTATATAAAGCAGTGGACACAAATCTTTTTGAGTTGCACATTTGCATTAATGATAATGAATGAGTAAATGGGGATTATGAATGCAACAAATAGAGCAAAGAAATTTCATTAAAACAACAAAATAATATGAAATGATTGTATACTTTGTTGTACTGTGGGTGTACGGGCATGCTTTTGCTTATGCAACATGAAAACACATTTTATTTACAGAGCGCAAACAATTTCTGCATCTTTTTTTATTATATAAGGATAATAGTTCCTAACAAGTATTTTACAAGAACAAAAATATCTATTATTTTAATGAGGCAGGCCATGCTTTAAAAAGCATTTTAGACGGAAGCATAGCAGAATACAAGCTACAAATAACACCACAAGCAAATGCTTATCCATTGTTCCCTGACACCAGAATCTGTGAACTTTTCAAAGCAATAACTATTATAGAGTATTCAAGTAAATTACTTTTTGTATTGGTTATAAAGAGCGACCACAAAATGTGGTTTGCAAAGCTGATAAACAGATGTAATTCAGCTATAACTTACATTATGGCCAACAGCACTGTTTCTGTGACAGCGGCAGCTAAATACAATACGCCAGATACGGTGGCAAAGATAATATGTTATCAAGTTACAAAGTATCTTTATATATGGGAATCAATAGTATACATTCATGCAATAAAGCTCTCAGTCACAAGAGGCTCACTCACATTCTAATATTCACTGAAGGAGACCCACACCCATATGTAATAAAAGGCACTTAGTTTGCCCAAGATCAGTAACCCATAGAAACCAATAAATGGCACCTGCAAATTGATTGCTATGGTTTACTGCTCCTGGGCAAACTTAGTGTTTTTCCATTACAATAGACAGTAGCTACATGTTTAAAGATCTGGCAGTTACTAAGACATTCAAAAAGCTGGAGAATCTGGACATCATACTTATCTCCAGGGAATACTTTCTAACAGGGCGGGGCCAAAAGCTGGGGGGGGAAACAGACACGTAATTGCTCTGCCACCTACCCCTGGTCCGGTCCCCTCTATCTCTGTCCATTCGCGCTTGCAATTTGCATGGCAATGTAAAAATGTGCACGGGTGTCAAAATCAGCGCTGATTTGCGCGCATGTGCACTTCCAGCCAGCACTGTTCCTGGCCAGGTTGCCTAGGGCACCTGGCTACCCTGGCCTGGCTCTGCTTTCTAAAACATTTCTTATTCGAATGATCCCAAAACTAAGCACCATTAGCAACATGACCATTGTGCACCTTTTTATATTTTTCATATTTGTCTTTGAATTTAAAAAGATTTTTTTAGTGTCTTAAGGCTGATTTACCTCTGGTCAACCACATTGTAGTGTTGGAGCTAAAATTTTATTCTAGGATTTTATTGGCCTATAAACTAATAGCAGAACATTTTGTCATTTTTTATGTAAGCTTACTAATGCAAAAGCTACTTTGTGTAAATTGTGTCAACGTTATAGTTTCTAAGACATAAAGGAGAATTCAACCCTGCAGTGCTAAAACCCCTCCCCCCTCCTTCCCGTAGGCCCCCCTCCCTCAGTTGGGACAATGAAGAAGACGGTGCAGCAGAACATGGCGCCCCTAAACCTTACAAAAGGGGACCTGTGCTTTGGGGTAATTTACATGTTAGGGGCAATAGATACATGTTAAATACATGTCAAATACATGTTAGGGGGGAGGTAGGCCTACGGGAGCGGGGCCTACGGGAAGGGGGAGGGGTTTTAGCACCAGCAGAGTTGAATTCTCCTTTAAGTACAAGCCTGTGATATTTATATGGTTCATGACTGCATCAACCAACAGCAAGTAATAAACCTATATACACAAGCTTGTTATTTCGAGGGGTAGTTGATGCTTACCAGCCCCCCCCCTCTTTCTGCAGGTCCCCATTGGTCAAAGGGCCTGCTCCCCACTTTTTTCCTCCACTGCCTTGTTATGATTAGTGAAGTAGTCTGCAAACAACTGTACAGGGTCGCCACTGAAAAGGGACAAGCAGGAGTCCTGTTAGGGGCCCCATCCTTATGGGGGCCCAGCCACAGTCAATGAATTCAAGAAGAACATGCCTTGTATGTAATGACAGCTGCTTTGCAGATAACAGGGTGTTTTTGTTGTAATGGGGAGATATAGGGCAAAGAAGGTTTTTTGGGCCCATCCATCATTATTCAGCTTCAGAAGTCATATTAGTAGGCTTTTTAATATATAGTTATTATATTCCATGGCAATATAGATTTGCCTTCTGCATTCATGAAATGTAATAATAATTAGCACTGCACATACTACATACTTACATTAGTAAAACATGTTATATATAGTAGCATAAAGTGCATTCTGATATAAGAGACAACTTGCTAGTTTAAGCCATTAAGAAAAAAAGTTGATATTTAAATTAATTTTTATGTAGAAGAGCAGTACTTCTTCAAATAAAGCTAATGTAATTTCCATTCTGCACATTTCATGCAACTTACATAATATATCTTTAGAATTACAAGAAGGCACTCCTGTCCATAAACACTTCCTAAGTAAGAATTTTATTTTTTTGTCCAATCAGCATGTAGTACATTGTACCAGAATTTTGGTTTCTGTCACCAAGATTTCACCCAGCTATTCCCAGCTAGAAATCATCAATAGGAATAATTTATACTGACTTAGATTTAGACACGTGGCATTCACTGCAGTATTCACTAAAATTAAATGATGCCACTTTTCTCTTCCTGCATAGAATTTCTTGAAGAGGATTTCCCAATCAGCAGCTCCTTTTCATGAATCAGACTGTCCAGGAGGTCCTCTTGTCTGTAGTTGTGATAAACCTTCAAGAATGCCAGAATGGTTATTCCCAACCAAGTCAGCCAGGCTGCCCACAATCCAAACTGAAAAGGAAAGAGACAGAATATACTGTAAATGAGTTTCTCTGAATACACTGAATATAGAGATACTAAATATATCTCAAATATCCTAGGCTGCTTTTCTGTTTAAAGTTTATGTTGCTTGAGGAAAACTATTGGGCAAATTTACATCCACAGGTGCAGTGAGCTAAGTGGAATTTTGAGCTCAATCTCCATTTTTTTCCCCCATAATTGAGAGCTTTCCCCCAGAATTCCAGTGTTGTTGTGATTGCCAGGGAGCATTTAGCCTAATGCAATTGCAGGTGATGCCACAAAATTAATGCAGTTGTGCACACTTTGCCATAAATTAGACTCAATTATGTTGAAAGTTTTCAAGTCCAACTGGTGCAATTGCTCTGCGCATATTGGAGCCCTGGAGCTACCATTGGCATGAATAGGTGCAGCTGCAATCAATTCGGAACAAGAGGCAGAAGGCAGTTGTCAAGTGCAACTATGCTTAAGTGCAAAGAGCACATTTTGATGAATGAAAGGTTTATAGGTAACTGACGCTTTTCAGCGTCGAGTTTGCATTAGGTAAGAACAATTGAATTTGTAGTTTAAGATCAGAGGATGGGCTTACAGTTTAGAAGTATTAGTTGGGGACTTAAGCCATAAAACAGTATAAAGTATATGAAGTTTTTGCAGTGTGACTTCAAGTTACAGTGTTTGTATCTATAAGCTTCTTTATACAGAATAAAGATCATAGAATAGTATTATAATGCTAGTACAGGTAACAAAAAGAAAAAATTATTAAAAGAGATTTGTTCGTGGGAACCTTGCTATTGGTGCAAAAGACTTCTACTTTACCCTCCACACGCCAACCAACCGAAGTCTGGTTGAGAAAGTGCTTGGTGCAATAAATACTTGATTAAGGCAAGCAGAAAATCAGGCAAAATACTACAGCAAAACTGGGCCGCTCCTGCCATGAGGTTATATATATATATATATATATATATATATATATATATATATATATATATAAGAGCCAAATTTAGTTTTCATGCCCCCTGAAAAAAAACTGCAATGACCTGCATGGGGTTTAGGGAGACCTTATAAATAAATCTCCAGTTCCACCATTCATTTAGCTGGAGAATCAGCCTTACCAAAAACAATCATAGGAACCATACTCACCATCCCTCTTGAGCTAGATTGTGTTTAAACCTGATAGAATAGCAAATGCATTGAGGTGAAAAATATCTGCTAGTTAGGATGAAATAAGGAAGATATCACTACTGGGTAAAACAAATGCAAGATACATGACTCACCTGTGCAATGGCAAACTGGTCATAGAAAGATGAGTTTTCTAAATTAAGTTCTAGATCTCGGTCCTGAAGTTCTTCACAGCTTATAAAATATAGACAGAAATCATAATTGATAGAACAATATTATCCAAGTAAAACTTGAGCATGAAAGTGATGCGCTGCCAAGTATAAATAGGGGTTCTGTTTTTATTGGTATGTTGCTCATATAACTTGGAATAAGATATTTACTTCTTCACCATGGACAGATTTAACTTGAGGGTAACAATGTGATTAAATATGTTTACTGATACATAGCAGTTGTGATCACTCCAGTCCTCCACAAACATTAAAGAAACAGAAGCAACATCTACATGGCAACTTCAGTAACTTGATGTTAGACACATCTATGGGTACTCCAAAAGTAGTAAGGGATGTAGTACAGTACTTTAATTTTTACTCTTAAAAGATCATCACCCACAATCATATCATTTTACATCATAACATGTACTTGTTTTTTTAACAATAATAAGTATGTTGTTTTTTAACCTTCCCATCCAAGACAGTTGATTATTCCACCAACCTTTGAGGAAGACTTCCTTTTTCTGTAATGGCATCACACCACATGTTAAATCCAACACTGACAATGGTGCTGGCAATAAATATGACAAAAACCACAAAGGAGCTGATCAGCAGATTCAGGAAGGCATAAAAGAAAGAGCTGCAATAAAATGGAGAAAATATATATCTTATAAAGAGTCAAAACACAGCATCAGCAGCCACTCTAAACAGCTTCCAGCCACCATATACAAGAGATAAGTGGTCTCCCAAGACATCTGGTTTAATTAATAACACCAAGGAGAAATGAGGAGGCCCAAGATTATTTTTCACAAGTCTCATTATCCTTGTCACTTAAATCCTCCTTATATTTTTCCTAATGAGATCTGAAATCATAAATTATAAGCTGTCTACTAACTATTCATCACAGCACACAAGCACTAGCAGTCAATGTGGTAAATGTGATATGATTAAAGTTGCAACACTGGATCATCTGTGATAGGAATGTTCTGGATGACTTTATGCCTTAGTAGAGGACATATTATTAATAAAGGAGGCATTCATTCAAAGGAGGGCTATGGAATTTTTAAGTGCATATAGTTCTAAAAAATGTCAAGCAGAATAGAGTTTGGAACTGGTTAATTCAGTTAGTCTTTGAATTGTTATTTTTTTATTGACGTATGTATAACGATTTACCTTTAAATCAACATCCAAGGCACAAAGGGAAAATGTCATAACTCATATCATAACTCAGAACAGAGTTTCTCTGGGGCATGTATAAATCATATATTTTCTAATTCACTACTAATTTTTAAATATAAAAAGTGTCTGATTCATTTGAATGAATAAACATAACCAGGTGAATATTTAAACTACATACATGCCGTGTAGTGCCTAGCTAAGTTTCCTATGGAATAAATTCTTTCATTCTTTGGAACATTTAAAAAAAAAAAATTCAGTTCTGAATAGTTAGTGAAACCATGTTTCAGTGTTTTTCTTTTTCAAACTAGTGGACACATAAGGGCACATGTATGATAACCTTGATAAATGCAAAGTTATGCACTTTGGCAAAAATAATATAAATGCAAGTTATACACTAAACGGCAGTGTGTTGGGAGTTTCCTTAAGTGAGAAGGATCTTGGGGTTTTTATAGATAACAAGTTGTCTAATTCTGGGCAGTTTTCATTCTGTAGCTACTAAAGCAAATAGGGTTCTGTCCTGCATAAAAAGGGCATAAACTCAAGGGATGAAAACATAATTATACCTCTTTATAGATCCCTAGTAAGGCCTCATCTGGAATATGCAGTGCAGTTTTGGACTCCGGTCCTTAGGAGAGATGTAAATGAGCTGGAGAGAGTGCAGAGACGTGCAGCTAAACTGGTTAGAGGGATGGAAGACTTAAATTATGAGGGTAGACTGTCCAGGTTGGGGTTGTTTTCTCTGGGAAAAAAGGCGCTTGCGAGGGGACATGATTACACTTTACAAATATATTCGAGGACATTATAGACAAATATCAGGGGACCTTTTTACCCATAAAGAGGATCACCGCACCAGAGGCCACCCCTTCAGACTAGAAGAAAAGGACTTTCATTTGAAGCAGCGTAGGTGGTTCTTCACAGTCAGGACAGTGAGGTTGTGGAATGCACTGCCGGGTGATGTTGTGATGGCTTATTCTGTTGATGCTTTTAAAAGGGGCTTGGGTGATTTTTTGGACAGACATAATATCAAAGGCTATTTTGATACTAAACTCTTCATTTAGTATAGCTATGAGCATATATGGTTTTTGTGAAAGAGTGTAGGTGTGTGTGTGTGTATTCTGGGTTTTAATTTGGAGGGGTTGAACTTGATGGACTTTTTTCAACCCAATTTAACTATGTAACTAACTATGTAACTATGTAACTATGTCTGCAAGTGCAATTTCAAGAGCAATTGCCATGTTATTTCCCATAATGCAGAATATTTCAAGATCTCAGAATTTCAGTTTTGAAATTTCCAGTGCCCAGCACGTGAATCCTATTCTTTCGACATACAGTAACTGAACTATGGAAAATGATGTAGGTTGCTGAGGGAATCCTAGAACTATCACTTGATCAGGAGGTGGTGGTAGCTTTAATAAAAGGGGTTTTGCACAACTGACTGTGGCAAAGATACAGGGACCAAAACTGGCCATGCAGATGTAAATAAGCCTTGTGGTTTTTCCAGAGACTGAGTAGCTTGACAACATTCAGTGTCCAAGGGATTTACTACATAGATATAGAAAGATGATAGATAGATAGATAGATAGATAGATAGATAGATAGATAGATAGATAGATAGATAGATAGAATGATACAACAGCCAGGCAGATAGATATATGATAGATGATTGGTGATATAATGGACTAATATAACAGATAAATAGATATAAGAGATAAATTAGAAAGATAATGATTGTTTATACACTGGCTTAACAGACAGATGTATAGATAGATTGATTCATAAACTAATATAACAAATGGATAGAGAAATGATAAATATACACATAGATAGATAAACTGATATAATAAATAGTGATATAAATGATAGAAGGAAAGATAGATGATAGATCATAGCTAGATAGATAAATAGATAGATGGATAGATATAAACTGATATAACAGACAGATATATAGATAGATTGATTAATATACTGATATAAAAACTAGATAGATGACAGTTAGATGATTGATTGATTGATTGATTGATTAATTAATAGATAGATAGATAGATAGATAGGATTGGTGAAAGTCATGCTCTGAAATGATGGACAGTAAGGCAGACATATATGCCTGGTTTGATAGGAGCTCTATACAGACACGGGCTGGTTGCTAGAACAATAAAAAATAATAAAAAGCATATTGATCTAAACAATCTGAACATATATTTCATTAATACAAATACCCCAACCCCCCCCCCCCCCCCCCCCCCCCCCCCCAGGTGAAACTCACTCCTCGTGGCCCTTGCAGAGGAAGAAGAGGCTCCTCCAGGCCTGCACAGCAGACGCCAGCAATGAGAGGAGCCCAGTGAATACACTGAACCTGCAGGCAGACTCCGGCCCCCACTCATCCACAGTGAAGTGCTCTCTCTCCATGGTAATATTGACACTCAGCCACATTCCCTCGGTGAACAGAAGGCATTTTCCATGGAAGTCAGCGTTGTTTTCAGTCAGAGGGATCACAGAGATGAAGCTGAATAAAAATGCTAGAAAATAAAGGACGCATTGGGCGAAGAGGAAATTGTTCAGCGCCATTTTTTCCAGCTGTTAAGGGAGGGCTGTAAGATAGAGGCTGCGCAAGCAGGGAACTATGTAAACCCCCCAGAGAGGGATCACGTTGGTGACATGATCTCAATTGGATGTTATAAATCGCTAACAGGATGTCAGGAGGCAGGTGGCTGGGCACTCGCATTCAGAAGCATAACAAGCTCAGGCTGACAGCTTTCTCATCAGCACCATGGACAGTTCCACTGCGAGTCATTACTGCTGGACCACTTAAAGGGACCCTGACAGGAATGAGTTACCAGTACCAGCCACATTACACTTGAAAACAATAATAATCACTAATACTACTATTCTATTTTCTTTTTTTTTTTAATGCTCTAATTCGCTACTTTTTAAAATGTGCACGCAATATGTTGGCGCTATAGAAATACATGTAATTATTATTATTAATAATAATAATAATAAAACCTCAACTTTTCTTCAGGTGGAGAGATGAAGGCTTCCTGGGAAGAATTGATAAGGAATCCTCCTCTCCCTGCAGCAGTTAAAACCAGCAAGTGGGAGAAAAGAATACAGAGAATCCCCAAGGAACAAAGCATTAGCTGAGCAGAGAATAGCAGCAGCTAACATGTTACAGGAATCCCTCTTGACCATCCCCCTGCCTCATGGCTGCATTGCATTGAATCAGTGCTTATTGTTTTTTAATGAAAATGCACTGTTTTATTCACAATTGTACAATCAGATCTTTGTGTCTATGGCCAGCTTAAAGGGTTCCCCCTGGCGTACAACACATTACACTTGACATACCCTCTACAGCTCTTTTTTTACAAAAACAATTCTTATGGTCCATTAATAAACCCATGTAATTTTTCGCTCCAAAATAACCCTGCATGAGCTGGTTTCTGATCTGTCATTTAGAAATGATCTGTATTAATTACTAATCAGCCTTATATTGTGACATTTCTAATCTGTATATTCAGTATATTGTGAGTGGTCCCTAAGCTCAGTAAGTGACAGCAGCACAGAGCATGTGAATCAGTGAATCAGCAGAAAAGTAGATGGGGAGCTACTGGGGCATCTTTGGGAGAACATATCTCTTCTGCTAAAGGGCTATGGTTGCCTTTGTCTGGTACAAGAGCCCAAAAAATTATGTACAACATTTCTAGCCTATTTCTAGCCTAGACCTTACAGTAGGTGACTGAAAACGCAAACAAGGCTGAATTGTCACCACCAACTCACACGGTTCCTTGAAGCAATAAAGAGCTTTATAGGTTTATTAACAGGTAGCAGCAGAACTCCCTTGAATACAACACATGATCAGGCAATAATCAATAACAAGACAACAAAAACAGCAAATCAGTCACATTTACCAGTATTAGAAAATCTTTTCAGTGGCCCAGATACCCTCCAGTAAAAGCCTCTATATATTGAGAGCCCCTCTACAGCTGAGTCTCTCTTCCCATTAGGAAGGGAGGCCAGGAAAAATGATCTCCAAACTATTACACCAACAATCCCAATAAGAATATTTTGCCACCAATATAGATTTATGCAGCTAACAAGATGCTGTGTAATTATTACCTAAAAAATAATAATTTAATTAAGAAATAGAAATCTTTTCTTAAAATTAATACTATAGGTGATGACCAGGGTATCAGGTTTCCTAATAAGATATCCCACACTTGAATATTTGATTAATCCTTTCCCTTTAATCTCCATTTGCATATTGAGCCTGCTTGAGAATTGTGTGCAGTACTGTGTTAACGGTGTTGGCAGCAGAAGTATTCTCATGCTGGCATTTTCTAAAACAAATGAATCAACATTTCTAATTGATATTGTTTGTTGAAGTATTTTATTTAAAACTAATTAAAATTACTAATGAACTGTCATCATTAAAACACATTTCTGTACACATTTTAAAAGTTTGGTTCTTTATTTATTAGTTGTGTTGCAAAATGTTTGAAGATATGTCAAAATACAGCAAGATGTATTTGCTCAGGAGATAAAGTCTCAGAAACATAATGTGATAAATGTAAATCAAATATGGCTCATTGCACATCAGGAGGAATGCTCACCTTTGTACACTTCATCATTGTTCTTATTAATGGGACACCTCCACCTTGGGCCAATACAATCTATTGGTAATGGAATGTGAAGGAGCGAAACAGCCATGTTAACAATGTATTCATAACCTGCAAGAACTTAGCCGGTTACCACTTTAACCTGTGTTTTTTTCAAAGCAACAAAGGCTGTCTTCAGTTCTTGAGGTTAATTTATGTAAGTATACAATTATTATATGCCCTTGGAGACTAATGTATTCTCTTTGGTGGGGTTTTAAACTAAGGTCTATTGTTCTGTATCTACATATCACTAGGTAAGTAAGGTATTGAACTGTTTCTTGGATTTATTTCATTATACAGTGCTTTTTCCATGGCTTATCGGAAGAGTATATTCTTTCAAAGTATAAAAGATGACACAAGTATTTGTTCCTCTAAACCCAATTACCAAGGGTCCTTACCATTGACTACCTTATTACCAAGGGCCCTTACCATTGACTACCCATGTTGTTGTGGAGTTTCATTCTTGAAAGTCCCTGTGCTTCTATAATTGTACTGTGTCATCTGAATCAGCATTATAATCTTATATTTAAGGGGCATACTATAGCACTAAAATTCATACACATATCATGCCTTCCATGGAGAATCTAACAAGTTCCATCTTTCTGCCATTCTTTTTAGGAAGAACTGACATTTATTGTTGGATCAAAGAGGGACACCATTTTTTATATTAGAAATCAAGAGATTATTTTATCCTCATTGAGTATCATTTGTGTTCCTGTAAGATAAAGCTCATATTGTTGAGGTTTAACCTCATAAGCTCCTAGAAGTCAAGACAAATAAATTCAAAACAGAACTCTAGTTGCAGGGATATCTTTCATTTAGACTAGGCTGACTCTAAGGACCTATCCACATTCCCTTTTATTTCACAGGGTGTAGAAATAGTGTCTAATTCCTCAGTGGTGGTCATAATTTACCTTGTGGCTTGCATCAGCAAACACTTATTTGTTTGGATGTTGTTATAGGCCTTCCTTTTGCCCCTCCCTTATTCTCATTACATTTAAGTTTTCTTCCTTGACTATCTATTCATCTTTTTGGTGTACAAGAACAACTTGACCCCCAAAATCGAGAAGTCAAGCTTATAATTGTGCCAGTTGTCCAACATCAGCCAATGCGAAGTGTGAGTTCACCAATACATTCACTAAATTACAAGTTACCAAGGCATTGCATGTAATGCCATCTGCATCAAGACATTCTGTAGAACATGCCCTAAGTCAACAAAGTATAATTTACACAAAACAATTGTATTGTTGGTAGTGTATTGTTATTTGTAGAAAACTGTACTTTGTCCTTTCAATCAATAACCCCGCCAGTCTAGTCTCTGGTGCCGGTGTGATGATACAGCTGGACCTGTGTTATATCTAGCCTCATTGCACTAACATATGGTGCAAAATTGGAAATAAAGGCCACATCTAGACCAAGGTTATTGTTTATTCTCATTAGTTCTATCATGACCCTTCAGCCTCATTCTGATTTGTCTAATCACTGCTAGCCCTGACCGTTGCCTGAATTCTGAGACCTTAACCTTTAATTTTAAATTGGGGGTGAAAAAAGTTAGGCAGATTAATTAAGGAACCATTTGAAGATGTCAATAGCCTTCATGTTGTTCAAGTTTTTTTCGGAGGGTTTGTTCGAAAACTCAATCAATTAGAACGATTAAAGTTTTTTTTTTTAAGAAACCTTGTTTAATTTGAGTTTTTGGGTTGTTAACCCTAAACTCACTGAATTGAGTTTTTTCCATTCAAGTTGGTCATATTGGCCAACAATTAAGACCAGTGCAATAAAAGCATTAGCCAGTACAAGATCAGGTTGCACAGACAATTGATTGTTTATGATATATAAGTTTTAAAACAAATGTATCAAATCCATGATGTAGAAATAAAAGTTTAAAATTGTTCTAACTAGACACTAGACTATATTTCGCCATACTTTTTAAACATTTTTCTCTATTAATGATTCCATTTCCGTAACATAGTACTGACAGGTATTTGTAATGGACAAATATGTAAACGTATCTTGTTGCACATATGGATAGAGACATTAGTTTTTATGGATGTGGCATAATTACTACTCCTTTGCATATCAATTTAGTACTAATTACTCTAAAGAACAATGTTTATGCAAATTATACTTGTTCTCCAGGAGTAATTATGTCAGTTAAATGCTTGTCAGAGGTATTCCATCACTGTGCAAGAAAGAAGTATTTGGAAGATCAGCATTACTCTTCCACTTTTCCACACTTGATTTAACTGGAAAGGCTACATCGTATATCGGATATCGCTCTTTCCACAACGGCTTGGTAATGCCACTTTAACAGGCTTGTATTTACTAAGAAAAACTGTATGCTGGTCATTATTTACACTGTCTTGGCAACTTCATTGGAAAATCAGCTGTTATCCATAGGGATGCACCAAATCCACTATTTTGGATTCGTCTGAAACCCCGAATCCGTTGTGAAGATTGGGCCGAATGCCTAACCGAATCCGGCCCTAATTTGCATATGCAAATTAAAGAGGGGGAGGCTAAAATATAAAAAAAAATTACTTCCTTGTTTTGTGATGAAAACTCACATGATTTTAAGGATTTGGATTCAGTTCGGCCAGGCGCAAGGATTCGTCCAAATCCAAATCCTGCAGAAAATGGCCGAATCCTGGCCTGAATACTGAACTGAATCCTGGATTTGATGCATCCATAGTTATCCAGCCACTTCAACCTAAACCAGTTATTCTTTCTGTCTTTAGCAGGTGGAGCTTTCTGTCCTTTAAAACCACATCAATTCATTACTTACACAATTCACAAAAAAAATATTTCTGTCTCCATCAAGTACTAAATCCATGCTTGAATGATGGCTTAGTGTCAACCTATGTGGGGTGCTGCATCCTGGTGGATGATAGACTAAAAGCTACATTAAAAACATGCCATAATAAAACGAATTTGAGCTACCAGAGGAAGATTACACATATGATGCAACTGCTTTAAAGGAAATGGAGCCCAAAATCCCTACCCTGATGCATGCCAATCCATCAAATTCCCGGATTGCGTGTTTTTTTTTTTTTTTTTTTAAAAAGCAGGGATTGTGAAATCAGCTGTTGTTAACCTGACCACAGTAAGGCCAGGGGCACACAAAGCTTCTTGGGAAGATTAGTCGCCCTGCGACAAATCGCTTCTTCTTCAGGTGACTAGTCTCCCCAAACTGCTTGCTCCCTGGCTAGAATGTAAATTGCTGGCAGGATGGCAACCAAAACGTTTCCTTTCCGAAGTTGCCTGAAGTTTCCTTGTGAGGCAACTTCCAGTGACTTCTGAGAACAAAGTGTTCCGAGTGCCATCCCGCTGGCAATTTACATTCTAGCTGGCCGGGAGGCAGTTCGGGGAGATTAGTCATCCGAAGAAGAAGCAATTTGTCACTAGGCAACTAATCTCCCCAAGTAGCTTTGTGTGCCCCTGGCCTTACTCGGTTAATTATCAGTCTGCAAATTAATTCTCTGTACTCATTCACTGCCTATTGTAGGTTAGGTTTGTTTGTTCCTGATTGCCCTCATTTCTGTTTCTGATTCTGACTTTCCTGATTGTCCCTTGTGTTGCTTCTTGGATTTGACCCCAGCTTGTTCCTGACTTTGAGTTTCTCTCATGATTCTGTTGTTGTTTTCTTGTACTGACCCAGCCTGTCTGACTATGTCTAGTTCTTTCCATACAAGCTCTTTTCTAAGTTAATGTTTGGCTCCCTTTCTTGTCTTTGCAAGAGTCTCTGGATTCTCATGTGGGAGGACCTGCTGGCTCCTGAGTAGATGAGGGTTTCACACAAGACCAATGTGAGGACAGTGATGTTGTGGACAGTGTCGGACTGGCCCACAGGGATACCAGGAAAACTCCCGGTGGGCCCAGGTGTCAGTGGGCCCTCTTGCTTCTAACAATTGGCCTATTTCATGTTCATTCCCTATTTCTTTAAAAAGCTTAATAGTGGAAGAACAGAGTATAGTAAGTAAATCTAAAAGAATAGGAGAATAAAGAGGTTAAGTGAGGAAAGAAGGAATAATAGTTTGGAAAGTTGGGCCCCTGGTCTAAGGTTTTCTGGTGGGCCCCTGGCATCCCAGTCCGACACTGGTTGTGGAATGCACTGCCGGGTGATGTTGTGATGGCTGATTCTGTTTATGCATTTAAGAGGGACTTTGATGATTTCTTGGACAGACATAATATCAAAGGCTATTGTGATACTAAACTCTATAGTTAGTATCCGAACATATATAATTTATGTGAAGATATGGAGGGGTGTGTGTATATGGATGCTGGGTTTTAATTTGAAGGGGTTGAACTTCATGAATTATGTAATTTTTCAACCAAATTTAACTATGTAGCTATGTAACGTGGTTGTTATTGACAGAAAAGCACACCTAGACCAGAATCCAGTCACTCTCCTGGGGGTTTGAGTTTGCAATATGTGACACTTAGACATTCTCCAACTATTGTGCAGTTACTCATCATTACAGTTACAGAGGCTGTAAAAATGTTTTGGAACATTTGGAGGGGTAGGTGTATTTTTGGGCTACATTTGCTGTTAATAAGAAAAGTGGGCAAAATCAAGAAAATGTTCGTTTACAGAATTAAACCTGTTAATTTGTATGACCACTAGAACCAGCCAAGAAGGAACAACTACTTTGCTCACCTCTCACCCCTCGCATACAGACAATACAAAACTAGGTATCCATTGTACAAAGCAGAAGTTTACCATTTGTCCACATTGTAGAACAAATATCCATTGTACTAAATGTTCATGGGTTGATTTGCAATAAAAAATGTTATGTCATACAAACAAGTCTGTGGAACTCTTGAGCAGCCCAGGGGACTGGCTTGCAGAGGGAGGGCCCTGTGTTAGAGGTTCCCTGAAGGTGACTAGAAAGTCACAAAGAAATATATTATTAGTATGTATTAATCTTCAGAGCAAAGACTGGAACACAAATGAAATATATTCAGAGCAAAGACTAGAACACAAATGAAATATATCACCCAATTTAAATTAATTAAGATATCATTGTTTTCAGTAATTCTTCTCTTTATAAGAAGTCAAATTCTTTATCTCTGTGATGAATTTGCATCTCTCTATCCTACTCCTTTCTATTCTTATCTGTAATTGCTTTACTGAAATGATTACAGAACATAAAAGCCCATATTCTATGATTGTGTGGGAGGTAGGCGCTCAATGCTATTTGCACACTTGAAACTAGTTTTACAGAAAAAAGGGAAGATTTTATGATGAGCAGCACTTATTTATGATAAGAATATTCTTGTACTGTAAAATTAATTTGTGAAATGTAACAATGCATACAGTATTCCATGAGCTCATTCAAACTAATGACCTACTCAATTAGTTATCTATTATGATCTCTCCCTAGGTGCTATAGATTAGAAAAGTGGTAATAATTCATGTTTCTGATAAGATCTCTATTGACCTGACTTTTTGCATAGGAAAGCTCACACTATTTTCTATAAAACAGCCACGTAGCATTTTACATCACTAGCAATTTTTCTCTGATAAAATATTTTTCTAGTGAACAAGTAATTTTCTTCTTGATGATCTTAATTCTCACTACAGGTACAAGTTACTTAGTTTAGCCCATAAACTACAGAACTAACCCATGTTTACAGGTACACAGTACAGCTGCAAGTGACCCAAAAATATACTGTAAAGTAGCCTTAAGGTTTACATCATGTTTCTATCCATAGTGAAAGTACAAATGATTCTAAGCAACTTAACAAAATACATGAATTTAAAAAAAACCCAATGCTTTCAGGATTACCCATAAATGGAATTTCTCTGGAAAGCAGTATTTGTCTGTGCCTTTCTATTGTCTACACTCCTAGTTCTGACTCTTGAAACAATGTAGCAGAAGCCAGTGCATAAAATATATTGTGGGAACTGGTTGGAGGATAACTGGCTGCTGTTACAATGTTTCCAGGGTCTAAAACATTTTTTCAATTGCATTTACATTTACAAATAACTTTAACATTGGTTAAGATCACATTAATTCATTACATGCCATTTAAGGAGAAAGACTGCAATTAATAGTTCACATGGTTGTCCCATCTAAACCGCTAGTCACAAATAGTTTCAAGTCTCTTTTGTAGAGAGCATATGTTTCAATGCTGCAGCCTTGATTAGAAAAATATAGTTATCCTCTGTCTCCTCAACTAACCTTGTAAATAAAATGTGCTTGGTAACCAAAAATACACTGCTTTAAATCCCTATTCATGAATGTGACAATTATCTACATTTTTAAAGGGAAATAGCATACAGGTAGGTAATCGGATTTTTTTTTATAGAAACAGATGACCAATAAATACTATCTTCTTATTAGTTGCCATCGGTTACTAGAGCAGTAGCAATTGTAAAGGCTTAACTAACAAGTTTGAATAATATTTAACATTTTCATATCTCATACTCATAATTCTAAAATGATCTGGTGATACAAAATAAGTGAGTTTATTTTTTAAAGTTGTAATATTGGTGTAGGCTGCCATCTTAGGTCATTTTACCTGGTCATGAGCTTTCAGAAAGAGTCAGCACTTTAGGATGGAACTGCTTTCTGACAGGCTATTGTTTCTCCTACTCAATGTAACTGAAGGTTTCACAGTGGGACTTGGATTTTACTATTGAGTGCTTTACTTATATCTACTAGGGAGCTGTTATCTGGTTACTTTCTCCTTTGTTCTGTTGTTAGGCTGCTGAGGGGAAGGGAGGGGGTGATATCTCAGTCCAACTTGCAGTATAGCAGTAAATAGTGACTGAAGTTTATCAAAGCAAAAGTCACATGATTGGGGGTTCCTGCAAAATGGACAAGATGTTTAGCCCCATGTCAGATTTCAAAATTAAGTATAAAAAGATCTGCTTGCTCTTCTGAAAAACAGATTTCAGTGCAGCAGTCTGCTGGAACAGCACTCTTAATTGATGCGTTTTGAAAAACATGTTTTCCCATGACAGTATCTCTTTAATGACATTGTTACATTTGCAGTAGTTGAAAGCAGATACAATGGTTAAATCCAATCCTCTGAGCACACTTGAAAAAATAGACATTCTCTTAATATTCACCAAATTAGCAATAAAGTAAGATCCTATAGAGATTCATATTGATTTATATATTTTCTACCTTTAAGCAGGATGATTCCAAAGGGATCCGTGATGGGGTGTTGTTCCATCCTGCCCCATATGCTGTCATTTACTTATCTGAGTAAAACAGTTACTGACATCTTATTTATGGCAGACTTATATTTAAATAAGAATGTGTTGAATAATTCTTGTTCCATAAAATACACACGGAGGGATTCTTTATGGTATTGGCATTAATGGTGATATAATTTTATTAGCTTTTTTATGGCAATGCCTACTTTTTATTCACATGAAGCAATATTAATGCCATTAAGGAATGATAAAAAGGTCTGATCTAATGATTTACTGTAAAATTTGAACTCTTTTATATTATAAAAAGTACAGAACACACAATGAAAAATGTGGAGGTTTGTTTATTGTGCTATGGCAGGGATAATGAATGAGCTTTTATTCAAGCTGTGAGTGCTAAATAGGAATATTTCAATTGATCATTTTAGGTGCTGGGATTTTTAAAGTACAAGTGAATTGGAATCTCAACTAGAAACAAACATTTTTTTCCATAGTTAAAAGAATGAGTTGTGGACTGTGAGAGTGCCAGCTGAGTGGTTTAGACCCCCATACATGTAGCATTGAAACTTGGTAATAATTTGATTAAAGCAGAAATCACATGATCTGTACACCATCATAATGTGCCCTTCATCTCAGTACATAACCTTTATTAGGAGAGCTCCACCATGTTTGTGTTTCAGGTAGTGTATGTTAAACTTTTTCAATTCAAGTTCTTCTTCAATGTCCAACTTTTGGCCAGGGCCCCATTTAGATCTGGAATGGGTACCGATTTAATAAAATAGTGGTGAATCTGTAATTCACCAGAAAATAATTATTCATGGATGTTGCTCGCAGTGGCCTCAAAGCAGGTGTTTATTTTTTTATTCCAGGCTTGGAGGCAGGTTTTGGTTGTATAAAACCAGATGTACTCCCAAATACAGTCTCATTTAGGCTACCAGTTGACAATTTTGGTGGCCCTAATAAAAAAAGGTAAGAGACAGATGAATAAATCTAACCTGTACTAAAATAGGTATGGGATATATTATCCATAATTTTTGGAAATGGGCTTCTTTTTTAATTTTTTTCTGTAATTTGGAATACCATACCTTAAGTCTAGTAAAAACTATTTAAAAATGTAGTATACCCAACAGAAATGTTTTAACATCAATATGGATTTATGCAGGTTAGTTACTATCAAGTTCAAAGTACTGTTTTATTATTACAGAGAAAAATTAAATCATTTAAAAAAAAAAAATCAGTTGTTAGGTTAAAATGGTGTTATGGAGATAGCCTTCCTGTTATTCTGATTTTTCTGGCTAACGGTTATTCTGGAGCACAGGTAGTGCAGCAGGATTATGACGTGGTAGGAGGGTATCTATAATCTCATACATAAGGGATTGTTAGACATGAACTCTGACATTTGCAGAAATGTAGCCTATAGCCCTTAGATCCTGCCTCAGCACGTTGTCTTCGTGGCGTAACTATTCCCTGGTGGGCCCCGGCACAGGAGTGTTGATGGCATGTGTGATGTATAATCTCCCCCTAGATAACTACCTGCCATAACCATTTTCGTGGTTCCGATGGGCCCCAAGGGGATGGGGCCCTGGTGCACCCCCTGCACCCCTGGTAATTACGCCACTGGCGAGTAGCAATTTTAGAACTTTCAATAATATATAAACTAGGGTTCAGAATGGGATTGTTCTGCTCAAATGACCCAATTATTATTGGGTACACAGGGTGTTAAGTCTCAGAATAACGATACCCCCACTTTTTCAGGAAATGGTAGGTTTCTTTCAATTTCTCCACATATGCACTTATACTAGATCTGGCTGTGTGAGCAGTGCTTCCAGTTCCTAAATTATTCTAATTCTATTCTGAAGTGGTCAAGTAGCCCCATGACAAACGTATGGTCCCTTTACCTGGAACTTTGTCATTGAACTCATTAATTAAAATGAATTCCTTACCTGTAAGTTAACATATTAGTAGGGAAATACATAGAGTGATTAACATTTTACTGGACCTTACTCAAAGAGCATTGGTGGGTTTTATATAGAAGAGTTTTCACATACATATGCATTACAAGCTAGAGAAACATTCTGAGCTTGTTTCTTACTACTGTAGAAATTAGCTCAAAGGTAAGATCATTACTATATATATATATATATATATATATATATATATATATATATATGTCCAAAGAAAGCACTCAAGGCATAGTCCATCTACTGTGTAGCAAAGTGTATTTATTCATACATAGTGCATCAACGTGTTTCGGCCCACACAGAGTCGTCGTCAGGATAACCACAAAGAGTGAGATCCAGCATTAAATAGCAGTTGTGTCCAATCAATTGTGTGATACAATCAAAGATTTAATACCAGAGGCGGGCCTATTCGACTGGGCGCCCTAGGCACCCAAGCCGGACAGCTCACCCCTCATCCCTGTCTTCTGTGCATCCATGTTGGCAGCACAGGCCTGCGCATAAGCAGCGTTCGTGTGCACATGCACATTAGCGGTGCGCGTATAAGCGTCAGCGGCGTCTGTGTGCAAGTGTTCCAGTGCTCATGGGCGGAGTCTAGAACCAGGTCCGGTCTAGGAGTAGGCAGTAGAGGTAGCTGCCCAGCGCCCCCCAATCTTTGCGCCCTAGGCAGCTGCCTCTTCTGCCTACCCCTAGTTCCGGCCCTGTTTAATACAAAACACCTAAAAACATTAAAAGCATTTAGACAAGGAGTGACGCCCAGAATCATGTGAAAACCCATTCCCAGCCCTTAAAGGGAATGTATATATACATATACAAATATATATAAAATCCAAAGGAACAGGGATGCACACAAGGTTTTTTGAAAGATTTAAAAAGTCATATTCTTTATTTAGTACATTTAAAAAGCAGGTCAATGTTTCGGTCTGTATCTAAGACCATAAAGTGCCAGTTAAAAAGTTACATATATAAACAACTAAAACACGCCCAAACTCAGCCAACCCCGATATACACCAGAGGTCATGTGATATGTGCATTATCCCTAATTAAGGAAAAAAGGTGTAGTTCAACTGCATATACACATGATCCCATCCATAGTGTTTTTTACTGGCACTTTATGGTCTGAGAATGGTCTTAGAGACCGACCAAAACTTCGACCTGCTTTAATATGGCTTAATAAATAAATAAAAATGGCTTAATAAAGAATATGGCTTTTTAAATCTTCGCTAATGTTCGCCATATATATACATATATACACACATACACTGCCTCATGCTGCCTTGCTATAAAATCACACTGCAACTGCAAGCTAGCACTCAACCTTATCACTAACAGTTATTTATTGGTCAATTTGCCCCACAGTGCAAGTACTGTACCTCTTCAGCCTCTTCTCCGAATTGTAAATGGGAAATAGCATGTAAGATTTTCTCTATAGAGTCAGATAAATGCATTGAGCAGTGTAAGGCTAGACAAAAAGCAGTATTTCAAGTTCCAACTTTTGTTGAGGTTCTCCCTACAGCTCTAGCCCAAATACTAAGCAACTTATACAAAGCAATTTTGTTCCTTACCATTAAACTTTAAATATTTAATGGTGGTTTCAAAGCTTTGCATCTATTCTCTCTAAAGATCAATACAAAACAATTGAATTTAATCAAGAAATGCCCTCTTCTAGACAGTCACTGAGAATGTGTTGAAACATATCCAGCTGGAAGAACAAAAACCAATAACTGCAAGAGAAGTAATAATTAGAATAAATGAGGACATTCATATACATTGCTTAGTTCCTTTATAGAACTGAAAAACAAAAACGGCATGAAAGCGAATTAATACACAACGGGGTGATCTGTTAAGCAGCTTTAAAGCTATTGCACTAGGGAAGCAAGAGAGCTATTGGCAGCACTAGATTCTATAATTAGGAAGATAAATAGCGCAATCTTTTACTATTACCACAAGGGACAAACAGTCTGCTATTTCTTCGGTGTTGAGATGTGGCATATTGTTTACAGGTGAATAGAGTTGTATGAGGCTGGTGATAAGTTATTGATCTTGCAGCTTTTTGTTAGCAGAGAAGTCATGGAAGGTCTTTATAATTCTAGGAATTAGGCTGTAGCTTTGGACATGGATCTGCAATATTTGAATAGTTTTATTTTTCTCTCGCACACTGCACCCCTAGATAAAGGTAAACTAACAAAAGTAAAAGTTTATTTTTACAACCTCAGTATTTTAAATGTACTCTGTTGTTGACAATGCATTTGCAAAAACCACATAAGTATTTCATGCAATTTACTAAATTGTTCTCTAGCAATGGATGGCTAGTATATAAAGAAATGTTTGTTTTTTTGTAGATGCATCTTTACTGACAGTTCAAAGATAATATATATAATATATTATATATCAGATATTACGTTCTACCCCAGTGTGGGGGTTGCAGTTATCTTTAGAAACAGAAAAGCTTGAAGTTTGGAGTATATTTTAAACTCTGTGCTTTGTGGAGGCGTTATTTCGTTTAGAAAAAGGCAATAGGTAATGCAATGGAATTGTAAATGCATTATAGCTGGACTATATTAATAGGGTTATGCAAATTACGTCACTGAATTGACATAAATTGATAGAATTGGAAATGATGACAAATACACTGACTACTCCCCTTGATTTACTGTTAAACTAAAGCATACAGATGGGCCATAATAAGTTCACATATGACTACAGTCTAAAGTCCAGAGTGGTCTGAAAGAGTGAAGAAATGATACATGAGGGCCCTGAGTTCCTGAGAGGGTTGGTTGGCCAGAGGTGTCTTTTGTAAAAGTTCAGTTATACCTTGATAAAGGTCCCAATGGGGATGAGACGTCGGTTTTATATACCATGTATTAACAATAAATCACTTTTTTTCAAGTCAAGACACCTGGTGCTGTTTTTGCTTTATTTTATATATATATGTAGGGACCTATAGGTTTTAAAAGCACCTATACAGTTAAATCCCTACCTTCCTTAGTTGCCAGGCAGAAGAAGCCTGTGTTGCAATTTAAGTATTTGCATGCCTGTCGTTATTGGTCAAAGGGTGTGATGACCATTTCCTGCCTTACACTGTATAGTGCTGGGAAGGGAGGGGCAGCTTCCACTTTGGCCTCTGGATGGTGATTCAGCAGGGTGTGCCCTGGGGAGCCTGGGTGCAGAAAGGTCCAGAAAAGCATGTGTCCAAGTCGGGGACCAGGCAACCCCGTGAATGAGGAATAGAAAGTGGCAGGTGAGTTCTCAGTACTAGTACACTCTAGGAGTGTGAGTTAGTCAGGGTGCGCTAAAAAGAGCAGTTCTGAGCTGCAACGCAAGAGTGACAGTTTGGAGGTATCTCCCCCAGGCCATATTGCCTGTAGTATAGGGATCCCAGTGGAGAGGGAATCAGGATAGAGCATTTCCCTGAATATGTCGCTGAGGTGTGCTTGTATAGTCTATATCTAGTGATGGGCGAATCTACCCAGTTTCGCTTCGCCGGAAAATTTGAGAATTTCCAGCGAAATTCACGAATTGGCAAGAAAAAAGTCACGAAACCAGTCGCGGCACGTTTTTGACGCGCTTTCGACACGCGTCGTGTCGTTTTCGTTGCGTCGCGTAGTTTTCAACGCGCATCGCGTAGTTCTCGTTGGGTCGCATCAAATACGTGCGTTTTCGCCGGGCTAATTTTCGCTGGTGTTTCGCAAATTTATTCACCGCGAATTCACCCCATGCGAATAAATTCGCCCATCACTATCTATATCTACCCTGGAAGTTCTGTGTGAGCGGGGTTGTGACTATATGCCTGCCAAATCTGTCCTAAGGGAGTGTCAGCATGTGAGAAACTGCATGTGATGTGACTGTACACTTTTCCTCTGATGTGAGTAAATCTGGGGTCATTATCTTCAGATAAATAAACAGTCTCTTGCTTGCATCATAATCATTTTTGTATGTTTTGTATGCACAGTAGCCTGAGGGTGGTAGGCCAAAAAGGTGAGATAGATATATCTATCTAATATATAATATATATATATATATATATATATATTATATATATATATACAACAAACAAGAAAGCTCTCTGTTGTAGCCCCCACCCTTTCCAGCTATAGTCAGGTGATCCCACTGGTGTCTAATAAAAGGGCATCCATGATTGGGAGTTTTACTTTGAAAGCAGCAAGTAAGTTGCAGGTAAAACTTAGTCCCTTTGTAAAATGTTTAATGAAGTAGTGGAATTCTTAATGAATCAGATGAAAATTGAGCGTAGGACTGGCCAGATATGGGATGACTTTGACGTAGTTGGCCAGCTTAAATATATTGCAATATAGGGACAAACAATCCCTGTTGTTTAAAGGGTAAGGCATTTTTTAGTAGCTGTATGCACAAAATGTCTCAATGTCTTAAATATATTGATAATGGGTTGAGTGCAGAGGACCTCTTGCATTTGTCTATATATATATATATATATATATATATATATATTAGTACCTAAGTTCAGTAAGTGACAGCAGCACAGAGCATGTGCAGTGAATCAGAAGAAAAGGAGATGGGGAGCTACTGGGGCATCTTTGGAGACACAGATCTTCCCTGCTAAAGGGCTGTTGTTGCCTTGGGATGGTACAGAAGCCTGCCTTCCAGGGGTTTTCTGGATAATGGTTCTTTCCATAATTTGGATTTGCACATTTACAAGTGTAAACAAGTGTAAACATTAAATAAATCCTACAGGTTGGTTTTACTTCCTATATGGATTAATTATGTCTTCGTCTGGATCAAGAACAAGGTACTGTTTTATTAATACAGAGGAAATCATTTTTAAAAATGTGAATTTTATTTTATATTTATTTTATGATTTTATATTAAAATATAGTCTATGGGAGATGGCCTTTCAGCAATTTGGAGCTTTCTGAATAACAGAATAACAGATTCCATACCTGTACAACATTTCTTGTTATTAATGGACCCTCATTACCTACTAGAGCCATATGTAAGTATATGCAAATTCTCCGTAATTATAGAGCAAAGCATGATATGTTTTTATTCAGAGGATAATAATTTCTTTCTTTTTATAACTTAGTAAATGTACAGTTGCAGCTAATTGACACCAGTGTGCTTTTACACTAAATGCACAAAGCGTCCAAGCAGGGAAAATAACAGAAAGACAGCAGGGAACAGATTTTTCCTCAGCTTCAGGAAAAAGCAAAGTGGCCTTTTAACCCTGTCCTTAAGTTCCCCAAACGCTGCAAGCTTTCCAAGTATCCTCACAGGACCATAAGGGATTGATGTGTGGAGTCATTCTGACAGATGTACCATCAAAATGTGCTGCTTATTGATCATTGAGAGCTTCCTTGAAGATATGTACTGTAGGTTCTGATGGGATGCACAGGGTTACAGTATGAAAAACTTCCGTAGAAGAAAGAAAGTCACTTTGCTGCTGACTAAAGAAAAAAAAACTGTCCTGTTTAGTTTGCCCACTGATTGTAGTTTATTTTAAATCTTGAGTTTATTTTCAGGATAAACAAGGCATTATACCAACTCTTCAACTGGTAAAAGAATGACCATGTCCCTTGTAATCCTAGGCAATGCCACTATCGAGCCTCTTGCTTGGTGTTGTAACACAATAACAAGGCATTACAGTTCAAGTTTTTACCCAGACCCTGAAAAAATATCATCCTGGACAAGGCTAAAATGAGCCATTAATGCTTATGTCACGCAAACACTGGCACTTGTAGTAGCTGCCCTCCAGTTTCAACACAATTACTTCAGTTTCCATAGATAAAACCAGACCCACATTGATTGCAATAAAACACACCAGGGTTCATTTACTTTGAGCCCAGAAGCAAGTGCAAGAGTATTTATGGCAAGGCCAGAAGTGGCGTTTTTTACATTGCATTTTAAAAAAGCTCCGTCGGGCGTAAATATGCATAAACAGCACTACCACTGAAACTAATGGAAAATGCATTATGGCAATTCTCACAGGGCAAGAGCCGAAATCTGCCACGGGACGAGAGCATTGGCGTTTCAGATGAAAAACGCCAATGCGTCAAGAAACTACCAAATTGATAGACTCTATGAGATCTGCACATCAACACTTAAAAAGGGGCAGATTTACTAAGACCATGGGAATAGTTAGGGAATAAAAATTCGAATTCGAATTTGAAGGATTTTTACCGCAATTCGATTGGTCGAACCATCAAATACAAACATTTGATTGATAAAATCGAATTTGATCGAATTCTTTTATTTGATCAAAAATTTTTAAATCCAATTCGGTCGGTTGAAACTGGTGAACTAGGCAGTCGAATAAAAATTTAAAGAGGAAGTACTTCGACTGTCGAATAGTCGAATATTCAAAAAGATTTTTATTGGAATCGTTCGATTCCAATTTTCAGAATTCACTGGTCAAAGATTCTAATTTGAAACTTTTTGAAAATTCGATCAAACTTCAAATCCTTCATGTGAATTTAGTAAATCTGCCCATTTACAGTGTATTTTACATATGGAGTCCAAATCTCACAAGATAAATTACACATATATGTTTTTACGGCGTATTAGGCCGGTGACATAATTACATTGCATATTGACAATCATTCCTTCTCCATTTTGCATGTAAATGTTCTATTTTCTATTTCTAGTCAGCGGAATTATGGGAAACGAGAACAATGAGAAGTGCATATTGGGAAAAGAGACCTATGTGCTGAAAATGTTGACAGTCGCGTGTGGTTTCAGTGGCATATTTACGCCCGACAGAGCTTTTTTAAAAACACAGAGTAAAAACTCTACATCTGGCCTTGCCCTTAAAGGAGAACTAAACCATAAAAAGGAATAGGGCTAAAAATTTCATGTTTTATATACTGAACTGATTGCACCAGCCTAAAGTTTCAGCTTGTCAATAGCAGCAATGATCCAGAACTTCAAACTTGTCACAGGGGGTCACCATCTTGGAAAGTGTCTGCGACACTCACATGCTCAGTGGGCTTTGAGCAGCTGTTGAGAAGCTAAGCCTAGGGGTCGTCACAAATTATCAAGCAGAAAATGAGGTCTGTTTGTAATGTAAGCTGATGCTACAGGACTGATTATTAAATTCTGATGCTAGTTGCACTGGTCTCTGTGCTGTCATGTAGTAATTATCCATATGAATGACTAATCAGCCGTATACTGTGACATTTATATTGAGCTTAGGGACCCACTCACAATACACAGTACACATAGTACTGTATATTTTGAGTGGGTCCCTAAGCTCAGTAAGTGACAGCAGCACAGAGCATGTGAATCAGTGAATCAGCAGAAAAGAAGATGGGAGCTACTGGGGCATCTTTGGAGACACAGATCTTTACTGCTAAAGGACTGTGATTGCCTTGGGCTGATACAGAAGCACAAAACATAATGTACAACATTTCTAGCTACTTCTTTAGTTTAACTTTCCTTGTCCTTGATGGGCACTGGGGTCTGGCTGGACTCCACTGGATTGGACACTCACTGATAGGTTCAAAAACATTGTTTTTGTGGAATGATATACAAAATAGTTATAACAGCAATAATTCACTTTTAAGTTCACAATATAGGATGTGGCCATACTGCTAATGTCATACCACAATATATAAAAAAAAACTTAAAATCACTGACTTTTATAAAACCTGAGTCAATGGCCAATAGTCAGTTTCCAAAACAAACATGTAATGCTGACATAAGTCCTATGATCAGTAAATTTGGTAAACTTGATTGCCAACATTTCTGAATAATTATTTCTACATCCCCCCAACTTAGTCTAGAAACATTTAGTTGTAGTTTAGGGGTTGCTGTGAGGTTAGTGGTGACAGTTCCTTGGTTCAATCAGCTACAGCAACTGGAGATTCTTTATTAATGATTTTATTATCAAGAAATTTATAACCAATTGCTGATCACCATGTCATCAGATCCACCCCTGACACCATTAGTCCCTCCCAATGTAAACAGCCCTGCCCCTGACATCCCTGGCCCACCCTCCCAATGTCATCTGCCTGGCCCCCTGCTCGTTTCCCCCAAACTAAAAGGAGGCAATCCTAATTGTTATATCATGATTCAATGATGCTATTGAAGAGTGACTTTAATATTTTTTTACAGCCATGTTATGTTTATTTCCAGTTCCCTCAAACAGAGAAATGTACTGCAGAGCTCCTGTCTCTAATGTGTTCTAGTCCTGTTATTAATTATAAACTCTGCAAATGTGCAAGCATGGTATGGAAGAGGGTCCACTTTCCTCCATGGGGTACTTAACCCATCTTTCAATATAACTCTTCAGATCTTTCATCTATATTCCAGCTCCAGAAATACTCTCATCATTTGTCTTTCTAGCCAGCACAGCTCTTTTCTATATTTGATTAATGCTATGCAATCATTCTTCCTTTGGTATAACCCATTTAAACTGTTTCAAGGAGCTGGCACCAATTAAATGTCTATGATACATGCTATGAATATACATTCATCAGTGTAACCTGCCTGTCACATTGAACATGGCTAATGTGTTTTTTTTCTACCTGCTGGATGTAGGGTTGAGATCTATTGCAATGAAACATTCATGAACCTGTGGCCATTATGCTTGTTGTTCTTATAGAATGCTAAATACATCTTTGGGATTTTGTTCCTTTTTAATGAAAAAATGACCTCTAAATCCATGCATATGTTGCTATGGATACTGGATACATGTGCATATAGCTATGAATATAGCTGTAGCGAATAGGGCTACAAAGGGGCCTTTTACTGTCACCTGTAGCTGGTAGTATAACAGAACTGCTGACTGCTCCCTCAGCTTCAGTGGCCAGACAGACCATCATGCTGTCAAGTGCTCTAGTATGAGTTTTATGCATTTATTTCACATTACAGAGCTGCTGCATGCACTGCAAGCTGAACAGCCCTATTCTATAAAGTATATACATTTCACCTGCTCAGTGTTACCTGGAAAGCTTGTTCGAATACATTCAGGATAGTACCAGGGAAGCTCCATCCTGAATGTATTCGAACAATGTAAGGTTTTCTTGTGCTTTCTCTATGTTAGCACATCATACAGCAATCTGATGAGATTTAGGGGCCTGTTTACTAAAACTTGAATTAATCAAATTTTTTTCTTAACACAAATTCCCACAAATTGAACAAAATCAAGGGCCAATTTATTAAGTATGATTGACGCTCCGAAAACTTGATTTTATTGAATTGTCTCTGCGAAAACTGAACTTTATCAGATTATTGGAAGAAAAGCCTGACTTAAAGGATATAAAGTGGATGTAAAATTGATGAGACTGCTATTCTAGGCACTTCTGTAATTGACATTCATTATTTATTTTGTTTTATCTCCAAGATATTATGGGATACATGCACTGTTAATATGAACAAGCTCTGTTACAATAGCTCCACCTGCTGGTCAGTTTCCAACCAATCTGACCACCAAGTAGTTAAGGAAGTTGTCAGGAGAAAGAAAGAGGCTGCTCTGATGTTCTTCTGCTTAGGAAAAAAATTAGAAACCTTTGTCAAATCTTTCCTAAGTAGAAGAACATCAGAGCAGCTATCTCACTGTCCTAGAGAGTCTATTAAAGATCTACCCTAATGATAGCTAACCTATTCACAGGATTACCTGGTTCCTGGGTATTCTGTGACCAAGTTCTCACTAGGACAGAACAACAGGGACATTAAAAACATTAGGAAGGAATTTACTTGGCTGAATATGTCATAGCTGGATAATGATTCAGGAATTAAATGTTTGTAGACTATAGCTATATAACTGAACATCTGCACACAATCTCAGAGAAGAGCAACATTAATATATTACTACTGTACTAACGACTTGTGTCTTTATTCTCATGTCTCAGTGACTATCACCCAGTGAATAAGTGATGCTCCTTTTGCTCTTTTCTATCTTCATAATGCAGGAAGAGCAGTTTCCATTAAATGTTTGTTGTTTCTTTTTAATAAGTTATAAACATAAGCAATTACATTAGAAACATTTCAAAAAACGAATGCAGAGAATGAAGCTTGAGTTGCTATTCAGTGAACTACGGACAGAGCTAATAAAAACTATTTCATAGTAAGAGATGGATTTTATACCAACATTATAATATAACTTTTTGCCCATCCTGATAGAATTACGGCATGTTCTTTAAAAAACATTTATTAATTTATAACTGCTGTAGACCACATAGAGAGAGCACCTGTTTCCTGTCCTTAGCCAGACACATTATTTAGTCTATGTCATTTTCTGGAAATCATACTCTTGCCTGGTTGAGGCTTATACCCAGGTTGCACTCTCCATAACTCCTACAATGTTACTGGCAAGCTATAGGTAAGTATTTAATTTACAGATATTTTGCCAGAACTGAGCAGAGGTTTGCAGAAACCTACAAAAACAATCTAGGGTCTAAGAAGAAAGATAATAAAAAAGTAGCAATAGCAATAAATGCATAGCATTACAGAGCATTTATTTAGATGGGGTCCGATTCAAAAGCTGGAAAGAGTCAGGAGGCAAATAATTCAAAAACTGTTTTAAAAAATGAAGACCAGTTGAAAGGTTGTTTAGAAGTAGCCATTCTATAACATACTAACTTGAATGAATTAACTTGAACCGGCCCTTTAAAAGACAAGTAAAATCAAATTCACCCAAAAAACTGTTCTTGGCTAATAAAGTATCATTCCAAGAAACTTTGCAATAAATTAAAATTAAAATTAAAAATGTTTCTGTTCTTTGGGTTAGACCTTTAATCGGTGTGGCAGAAGTCAATTGTCCTCTAGGTTCTGAGCGTAGGCCCCCCTCCCTCCTCCACCCCCCCACCTACCTCTCCCCCCGGGCTATTGCCCCTAAGTCCCTACTTACCCCTTCATGCAGGTCCCCTTCAGTGATGCAATAGCCCCTTTAAGCCCTGACATAGGAGCAAGACTAGACAAAATGTATCCAATCACCATCCATTTAAAATTCTTTATGACACTTGCCACTGATTCTGCATCCTTCTTCCAAGGCTGTACCTGTAGGATCTGGTAAAGGGTTAGACAAGCAATTTTGCAGGTTCCTTCTACAGAAATCCAACTGGCTAAGTTAACTAAAAATCAATTACTTTAAATGTAATTTAATATGATGGAACAGCCGCATTCTAAATCATTCTGCAGTGCTGTTAATGTTTTATTTTGTGTTGTTTTTTTATCTCCTCTGCTTCTCGCAGACATGTAATAAAATGCTCTCTCTTTTAAGCGTCACTCACAGATTCACAGATTAAGCAGCCATGCTGACAACAGATTTATATTGTTATTAATTATTTTAATCATTGGTCATTCTGTTTTTTATCACTTATCTTTCTGTTTCAACCTACTGTTAAAATGGCAAGAATAAATAATTCATTCCAAATTGGAGAGCTGCAGAAAAAAAAAGTTAATTAAAAAAAAATCCACAAAAATAAAAAATACGGATCCACTGTCTTTTAGTCACCATAGTGAAAAGGAAGCTGGCTATACAAGCACAAATGAAACATTGCATACAATAGGTTGTGTGCCAAGAGGTGTTTGACTTTAATCTGCGATGCACCGGGTTGAACTGCCCCTATGGTAAGACTAGGACATAAAAACTCAAAAGGCAATTTTTGTTTCAATTAAGCTGATAACTTTGAGACCATCTCATAGTGTCACACATTTCTCGGGGCAACTTTCATAAATAGCCACTACTAATCCTCACCCAAATTTGTATTTGTAAGGAATAAGGAATGCTGCCTTTGTAATACTGACTGTTGCTTTTCCAATTTCCTTTATGTTAACCTTTTGATCTGCTGTGGGTCTCTTTATTTGCAATGGATACTAAGCTACTGGTGGTTCTCTGTCTCCATCTTGTGTTAGTTTACGTAAAGTGAATCTGACGTGCAAAGCTAAATGCCTGGATTGACTCTTCTTTAATAAACCATATATCAGGGCCAGGGCAAAGGGGTAGGCAGAGTAGGCACGTGCCTAGGGTGCAAAGCTGGGTGGCGCCAGGCATGAACCTGCTCTGTAGCCTACCCCACATCTGGGCCCCTCACTCCCCGTTGTCTTCTTGTGGGATAATTCCAGTCCTCATGCACAGAAGCTCACACCGGCGTCACTTCGCGCCAGGCGCCTGCCCAGTGGGCCCGGCTTTGCCATATATATATATATATAATATCAAAATCCTTGAGAAAGGTCCTGATGAGGACCGAAACGTTGGACATTTGTATTAAGCCAATAAAGAATTGAAGATTTTTACATGGGAGTGTTGGTTCTGTGAAGATGTAAATGGAAATACTTTTTAACTGTGCACCCCGGAGTTACACTTTTATATATATATATACGCTGCAATAGCGTTTGCTTTGGAGTGCGGACACTCATTGGATTCATTATATATATATATATATATATATATATATATCAGTCCACGGGGGTTCAGCACATCATATACAAAATAATGACCCAGGTGCTACTCTCCATATCTGAAGTACAAAAAGCAAGAAAATTGAGGTGCACACTGGGAGCCTTTTACATCTTTAAAAAAATGATTTCTCCATGGTCTTGAGAAAGGTCCTAGACCCGGACCGAAACGTTGACCTGTTTTTAATGGATTAAATAAAGAAATCATTTTTTTTAAAGATGTAAAAGGCTCCCAGTGTGCACCTCAATTTTCTTGCTTTTTATATATATATATATATCTGTTATCCAGAATACTCTGAATTATTGGAATGACACATCCCATTGACTCCATTTTAAGTAATTCAATTTTTTAAAATGAATATCCTTTTTCTCTGCAGTAATAAGACAGTACCTTGTGCTTGATCCTAACTAAAATATATTTAATCCTTACTGTTGGCAAATTGGGTTTGTTTAATGTTAAAATTTATTTTTTAATAGACTTTAAGTATGGAGTTCCAAATAATGGAAAGATCCCTGGAAAACCCCAGGCCTCAATCATTCTGGATTATAGGTCCCATTCCTGTATTAAGACAAATAATGTACCCAATGTATTCTTAAATCGTAAAATAGTGTATTATTAAATCACTATTAAAATAGTGGATTATATAGTGGATTATTCCCTATGAAAACTGTCCTGGGTGCTGTTAAATTATAGATACAACAAGTAAAGCCAGCACACAAGGCAGGTGCAAACCGGGGTCAGGCCCCTGGTGTGTTTATTGCGTCACAACGTTTCGGTTCAGGTGATGACCTGAGGAAGGGGGACCGCCCCCGGTTTGCACCTGCCTTGTGTGCTGGCTTTACTTATTGTATCTACGATTTCCTGGGAGGGCCGTCTCCCTAAAACTTTCAAGCAACAAGCGTTACGTTAAGGAAGGGCCTGAGTGTGCACGTGAGTTTTCTGCTGTTAAATTATACAATAATATTTTTGTATGTTGTGTATGCAATACTAAGGGGCAGATTTCTCAAAATGTTAGATTAGGGCTCACCACAGAAAAACTCACTCACTTTATATTCAATCCTATGGGATTCTTAGAAGTGTATGTATCCGTTGGTGTAAGTGGTAATTTCTAGTGATGGGCGAATCTATCCAGTTTCGCTTTGCCGAAAAATGTGCGAATTTCCAGCGAAATTTGCAAATTGGCGAAGAAATTTGCGAAACGAGTCGCAGCATGTTTTTAACGTGTCACGTCGTTTTCGTCGCGTCACGTCAAATACGGCGCGCGACTCATTTTTTTTTTCGAATTTTCGCTGGTGTTTCGGGAATCGTGGGAATTCGCTGCAAATTCGCCCCGGCACAAAGCCAGAAATAGAACATATTGAATGTAATGTTCAAAAAGAAGAGAGATCCACACTTTAATCATTTGTAAACAAAAGGTATTTAATTGCAAGGTTCAATATTTCTAATATACCACAATCTACCGCTATCTGTTACAGTTCCACCTGGCAAGTTCAGGAACACCAAGAAGCATAATTATAATGAAAAATAAATTCAAACAGATCTTTTGTGTAAAATCCACTTTAGTAATAAAGTTATGCAATACTTTTAAATAATGTAGCCTAGTATAAGAATATTCATAAATCTGTAAGTGAAAAATTTCATAGAAACTGTCAATGTTTGGAAACATGGGTAAACCCCTTCCATTTAAGACAATAACAGCATTAGACCCATTTACCTTGAAAGAATGCACCACACCTATAAAAGGGTAAAATAAATGTTGTTATTTAGCCTGGCATAAAGAAATACACACATTTACACATACATCAATGAATTCCTTGTAATGGATTATTAGCATGATCCCAGTCGATTGCATAAATTCATGAATAAAAACTACAACACTGAAACCAGAGCTAAATCCTTCTGTACTCTTAGGCAGTTGCAGCACAGTTTGGCATAAGTGCAGCCAATTTTAATTAAAGTGTAAGATAAGCATCCTCAGCATGATTAATGCTCCAATCAGCTTGTATAAAAGAATCAGGAATAAGGAGACCTTTAAGAGTACTTTTCATTATCATAATTCTAGATTCACTACTTTAACATTTCGATCTTATTTTGATTTTCAGTCATTTGTAATGCTTAGAGGAAGACTGGAACACACAGCTTCCTCTTTGAAGGCACATACTGTGCTGCTGCTTCATCATTCTTTTGTTTGAAAAATAGGAAAGTCCAGCCTTGCAGAGAAACATTTAAAGCAGTATACCCCACAACAAACTTTTTATCTATTGTTTTAATTTATTTAGAAATATTTATGGTTTGCAATAAACAGAACACATTGAATGAAAATAAAAACACAATCAAAACAAGTCTACAACTGACCACTTTCGTTGGTGTCTGCCTGGAGGAGGTAAGTTCACTACTACCTCCTCTGAATTACCCATTGGGTTTTTAAGTGTTTTTAGCTAATTTTATCCTTTTGGCGCCTCTGTTTTGTCTTATCACTATACCGAGTCCACCCTGAGTGGAGGGGTGTCATTCCCATTTTTCTTCCTTCTACATAGAGCGACTTCTTATTCCTGAGTGGGGTCAGGATAATCTCCCCACCTGCCTATTGGTAACCCTGGCTTGTGAGTATTAATTTGTTTACTCTATCATTACTCCTTGTAAAAACATATTACACTATTGGGGCTCTTGGTGTTCCTTTTTGTCTTCTACAACTGACCATGAAACCTCTGTATAAACAAAATCAACACCTTGCTATACAGGGGGCAGATATTTTAACTGGCCTCATAGACATCTGACTAATTCCTGACTAGATAAACAGTAGAATGGGAAGGATGTAAATTTGGCCATATGCAAGAGTAGAAGATTAGACATATATTGTAAAATAGGATGATGTAAGGCCAGCTAAGGTTAACTGCATAATCGTTTGCCATTGCACTCTTTATTACAATAGGTTCTCACTAAATTCTGCTTGTACATATTACATGTAGGTTATGTTTTTATACATTTCCTCTGATAGCCTGGAGTTAGTGGTTTCCTAACTTAGAATTCTTATCCTGGCCTTTTCATCCTTTCTACCTACCTCCCCTACCCAGAATGCAGCATGAAGCGGCTCAGTGAAAGTGGCAGTGAAGGTGTATAAGTGTCTGATTGAATCGCTCAGCTCATAAAAGGACAAGTGGCCGGCCTCATAGTCCAAGGCGATCCTGATTCTTTCACAGGAAGGCAAGTGAGCTAAGTATTTCTCTTTACTGTCATGTGTCACAGAATATTTATTATCCGCTCTGCCCAAACACCAGGACTTATTGTTATAGCCAATATATGACTGAAATCCTTTCCTCTCTATACTAGGGTAGGCAACTCCTATATCCCATTGCCCGCTTTCACTGCTCTCTACCTCCCAGTAATGTTGTCCAGAGGAAAAAATCCTGGTGCTTAATATCTGGTAATGCTGAAATCTCCATCTTGTTTCTGGACGAAGCTGGTCAGTATCTGAGTAGCAAAAAGTTTTCTTGTTATCTAACACAACCACATGATTACCGGCTGTATTTATATCCAACGACATGTCTGTAGCCTGTTGCCCATAAATTGTCTCCCTTAATCCAATATAAATACCAGCTAATCCTGTATGTAATGTCTCTAAGATCAGACCCACATCCAGATCCCACACAGAAGGGTTTAAATATGATATATCAAATGAATTTCTGAGAAAACCATTCCAGTGTTTAGCAAATGTACTTGGCTGCTTTCCCTGCAAGACAGTTATTGGATCAGCCAAACTGCTCAACTCCTCAATGTAATGGATATCCATGGACAGCTCATCTTTCTTTGTTCCAAGCTGCTGGATAATAGTTCGGAAGGGGTGCAAAAGCTTCTCTTCTTGCCTGGAGATCTCACTCAGTACTTGCGTCTCTAAAGCTTTTAGCTTTTCGTTGATGTCCATAAAAAGAGAAATAATTCGCTCAGTCTCATTGGCTGCTTCTTTGTATAATTCTCTACATCGTTCCTTCAGATTGTTAACTGTTATCTCTGCCTCCTTTCGCCCTAAAATCAGTTCCTCCAGAATCTCTCTCAGTTTCTTTTTCTTATTCACAGAAGCTTCATGTAAGAACTTTACTCTGTGCCCCCTGTGTTCATGCACAAAGCAGGATGCACAAACACATGCACCATCCTCGGTGCAATAATATTTCAGTCCCTCCTGGTGTATAGAGCATTTCCTATCTTCAGATGATAGGGCACATTCTGCTGACTTGGTTTGGAAACTGAAGTGGTAATCACAGAGGGAAATGTCACCTTGACATGCAGCAGACACAGGACAGTTACAGTAAATGCAGAGGCTTTCAGAACCCTCTTGCTCTGGGTTAGTAAACAGAAAATGCTCTACAATATTACACAAGGTCCGGTTTCTCCTCAGATCTGTGAGTCTTCTAAATCTCTCTCTGCATTCAGGGCAGGAAGGATCTTCTTCTATTTGCCTCTGCCAGTTCCATGTTTTATGAATGCAGAGCAGGCAAAAGTTGTGCCCACAGGGAAGTGTTACGGGGTCTTTGTACACCTCCTTGCAGACAGAGCACTGGAGTTCAGCTCTAAGATCAGTAGTTGCCATTACTGAAAGTAAGAAAGAGAAGTGGAACTAAGAAGTACGTGTCTCTGGAAAAACCCCTGGATAGCTACCACAGTCATGGGAGTTTATTTGTCTTTCAACTTTTCAACTATGTACAAACTGAGCATGTGTATATATATATATATATATATATAT
>CM044445.1:83207418-83312778 GCA_024363595.1 Xenopus borealis
GAAGCAATAGAATTCTTAATGAATCAGATGCAAGTTGAGTGTAGGACTGGCCAGATGTGGCATGAGTTTGACGTAGTTGGCCATCTTAGTTGGCCAGGGGGAGGGGTTTTGAGCCAGGAGGGTTGATTTCTCCTTTAAGGCACAAAATGTTTCAATGTTCTTAATATATTGATAAAGAGTTGAGCGCAGAGCACAGCTTGAACTTATATATAACCATTTTTAAGCATAATAATACAGTTCCAGGTGCCTTTATCTTGTGATCCTGCTATTGTAAGTCTATAGTGTATAGATGATTTATACCTGTGCTGTATGCTTCTATTACATTTGTATGTATTATATTTATTTTGCACTGATTAACAGGTTGATTTTTACACATGGATGGATATCTGCAATTTTTTACTTACATGGACTGGATATTCATGATTGACTGTATGCATATCCAGTGAAAGACTGGCTGCTCACCAATCAGATTCACTGGGAGTGGGCTTTTATGGGCCTTTTTAATGTTCACTGCATTTTGTTTCATTCACATTTGATAAAGAGTATGTAGGGGCCTGAAACATGTTCTGTTGTAGAAGTCATCAATAAATTCACTGAGCAGAAACCTGCCTTGTAGCACTCATCATCATTTGCTAAGAATATATTCTGAGGTGAACGGCTCCACCTCCTGGGGATTGATCCACCAAGCATGAAGTTGGAAAGAGGAACTTGTGTTAGAAGCAAACTGGCTATTTCATTAGACACCCATCTTTATAGATTACATTTATTTTGTTCATTCAATTTATTGACCCAGTTTTATTTTTACATTCAACAGTTCCTTTAAAGGGCATTTAAACCCTAAAACGTGAATTGGTGTAATGTTGCGCTTTTGTAATTTTTTTGCTTTCATTTTCTAAAATGAAAATGAGCTTCAATGAGTTTCACTTTGAGTTTCTGAGGTATTCACAATTTTATACTGCTTTGTAATATTTCTTGCAACCACTAGATGACAAACTGATAAGCCAACTGATTCAGGCAAGTTTAAAATAAAGTCAGAACTACACAAACCACTGGAAGCAGGGCGTAAATGTAACTTTTTTCTTTTTATATATTAAGCTGGTAATTGTTGAGAATTTGATGCTGTGTTGTATCTCTTTATATATCGGTTTTTGCTATGGATGCTTCATATTATTAACCATAATTAATTATAAAAGCCAGCAGACCACATCTCACTAGCTTGTGTTGAATGGTAATTCACATCACTCATTTGATTAAACCTGTTTGACGTTAAAGTATAGACATGTGGAAAGATACCATTCTTATTAACTATATTCCCCACTTTTTCAGTGCTCACAGTAAACTTTTACTTCACAGTAAAACTACATTTCTTGCAAGAACAGGATTTCCAACAGGTAGAAAGATTGAGAGAATATAGGTTGACGTCTTGAAGTTTTCCCTAGAGGCCAAGAGCTTATGAAAAGTATACATTCCTAAAAATATTAAACCCATAGACAGAGAGAAGATGTTCAAGAGATGTGCATACAGTTATTTTACGGAACTATTACTCTGTTAAAGGAGAAGGAAAGTCTGAACCACTGGGGGGGGCGGCAGTGATTGTAATCACTAACCTAATACCCCTAATTTTCAGCTAGCATTACAGAGTGATCCTCTTCTTCCACTTCTTTCTTCAGTACCCCCAGGCCGATGTAGGTGCAGTACAGTGAAAATTGCACGTGTGCCTCTCAAATAAAAATTAAGCTGGAAAAAATAGCTCAGATATGCTTGTTGAAAATCACCGGGAGGTTCCTAACATTTGGCACCCCCCCTGTGATTTATACTGTCCTTCTTTTGGGGGTTCCTAACATTTGGCACCCCCCAGTGATTTAGATTGTCCTTCTCCCTTAAAGGAAGTTTCTGCTGTGCTTAATATTAAATGCGTTTTATAATAAACAGTAAACTTTTATGAATTACTTATGGCTTATGGTAGCCAACATTGTGCCTACATAAAATCTGTACAGGCATGGGTCCCTTATCCAGAAAACCATTCATTATCTAGAAAGCCCCTAATTACAAAAGGGATATCTCCCATACAGTTCACACTCAATCATTTAAGCAAATTCACATTTTCTAAAGTGATTTTCCTTTTCTCTATAATAACAGTACATTTTACCTAATAATAAATAAACTGCATAAATCCATATTGGTGGCAAAACAATTCTATTGGGTTTATTTAATGTGTAAATACTTTTTAGCAGACTTGAGGTTTGATGAGCCAATTTAGGGAAAGACCCCATATCTGGACATCCCAAGGTCTCAAGTATTCTGGACAATAGATCCTATACCTGCCCTGCATATAGCCACTGCTGTAAAGGGACAGAGGACCCATGTCCTATGAAAAGCCAATGGGGCCATATTTGTTAAAAATAGCATTACAAAAGGTTAGGTATCCTCCAAAAGCAATATACAGTACACCTTCATTATTTCAAGATCGGAACAGTAACTTAAGTTTGTTTGCTTATTTGTTGAGCATTACTCATTATAAGTCAAACTTATTAAAACAATAATAAGGCAGCCTCCCAATACATCCTACAATGTTATATTTGATCACCTGCCTGCACCCTTTCATTACTAATGTTAGCTTTGTTAAGTCTAAGCCCATTGAATCTGATGCACAACAATAGCAAGGCCAACATCACAATATTAAAATCTGTGCTGCAGTGCCATACTGCCATATGCAGGATCAAAAGCTGCTTTAGCAGTAGGAATATGTCTGATAATGTAGAATACATAGAACTCTGCACTGACTAAATAACCTCTGTCTTGTTTTTTTTTTCCTTTCATTTTTAGGTTTCCATGACCTAGTCAGAGACAGTCATAGAACAGAGATAGTAGCCAGAGGCAAAACACAGCAGTATAAAAGGAAGGCCAGTAGTGCTTATCTTTAAAATCACCTCCTTAGAAAAGTTATAAAACCCAGATCAGCAGAATACCTTGAGACCAATGTTGAGGAAAGGAGATGAAGAACATTTAAAAGCAGATATCTCAAAAATAGAAGGTATCGCTACAGAACTGGAAAATAAATGCACAGAATAGAAAGTCTGGCATAAAAGATGGTTTCTTCAGTGAACAATAATGTTTTTATGTATGACAATGCCACTTGCAGTTTTACTCCCTACCCCCTAGTAGTCAACAGTGAAACAGCAAGTAAAACCTTCTGTGTACCACCCATTCCTAGTTTAAAGTTATTTTTAGTAGACCATATACATGTCCACCACTAAACCATTTAATAGTTAGCTTTTTGTTCTACTGTTTGTTGCATAGATTGAAGTTGTTTATTAAAAATTTTTTATTTTTAACTGATTTCCACAATATAATCTGTTTGTTTACCCATACAACAAAAATGATTTGTTCCTGAATTTATGGGGGGCAGTGTTTCCCCACCACCAACATGGCACACATAAACGCACACATTTCCTTATGCATCATTCATCGTACAGATTAATGAAGTACAAGGAAAGTAATTAGCCCTAGGTGTAACTGTGACTCAGGAAAGGCTTAAGTACATTGCTCTCTTTCACCTGTAAGCACTGCACTTTGCATCAAATGTGCTATTAAAGGCACAAGGGAGAGGAGCACAGTTGATCTGCACTAGACACAAGCACCTCTTATATTGTGCGTTTAAAAGGATACTGTCATGGGAAAACATGTTTTTTTTTCAAAAACCTGTGCTGATCCAGTAGACTTCTGCACTGAAATCCATTTCTCAAAAGAGCAAACATATATTTTTATATTCAATTTTGAAATCTGGCATAGGGCTAGACATTTTGTCAATTTCCCAGCTGCCCCAGTCATGTGACTTGTGCCTGCACTTTAGGATGGAACTACTTTCTGACAGGTTGTTATTTCTTCTATTCAATGTAACTGAATGTGTCTCAGTGGGACTTGGCTTTTACTACTGAATGCAGTTCTTATATCTGCCAGGCTGCTGTTATCTTGTGTAAGGGAGTTGCTATCTGGTTACCTTCCCATTGTTCTGTTGGTAGGCTGCTGGGGGAGAATGGAGGAGGGTGATATCACTCCAACTTGTAGTACAGCAGTAAAGAGTGACTGAAGTTTATCAGAGCACAAGTTGCATGACTGGGTGCAGCTGGGAAACTGACATTATGTCTAGCCCCATGTAAAACGAAATATAAAACAAATTGGTCTTTTGAAAAAAGGATTTCAGTGTAGAATTCTGCTGGAGCAGCACTATTAACTGATGCATTTTGAAAAAAAAAATGTTTTCCCATGACAGTATCCCTTTAAGTTATGGAATGCTACCCTTACAGGGCTGCTGTACCTCTGAGTTTGTACAGTAAGTATGGTGAACCTACTCCAGAAGTTTTAGCCTTGTTCTTTACAGGTTTTAATTTTTTAAACACTGTTTGACCTGCACAGGTGAGAAACATCACATTATCTGCACGGTACATTTAAAAATACGAAAGACCTAGCACTAAACTAATCAATTTACAATTTAACAATAATGACAAATTTAAAAATACTAGCTATCAATATGTGGGAGTACACTGATGAGTGCAGTTTGTAAAGTTATGTACCTCAATAACTACTTTGCCAACTAGTCAAAATGTACAGAGCAGCTGGGGTTGTGTGTGTAGATCTCAACCACTTTGGAAGATTACTCTGCACATTTATAGCAGAGCCCTATAGGATTGGTTATAAATCTGCTAGAAGTTTACTGGGTAGAGGTGGGGATGCTGGCAAGTTCTAGACATCTTTTAATAAATAAAATGTGATTCTCACTAAGCATAATGAGATTATGTGTAAGAAATTCACTGGTAAAAGTGCATGTATTAGTTGGACAAAAAGCCAGTGTACAAAATTAAAAATAGAAAGATTATGTAGAATTTAATTTAACACCCCAACCTACAATAAATTAATGCAAATAAAAACCCCATTTATGATAGAATACAGTATAAGAGATTTAATTTAGTCATATGAGCTGAGGAGAAAGCGGCATTGCGTGTTTATAAGGATAATCTCAATTACTTTATCTCGCACTTTACATTATTTATACTTCAGGAGCTGTGATTTTGTGAATTGATTCAATTCAACTCTCAAAGTGGTCTGCAAGGGAACTGCATGTGATCTGATTGCTGACGTGGGGGCCACACAATTAGATCAGTACAATTTGCCCACCATGTGAGTGAATAAATAAGATCCAAACATCTGGTCAACTCGCCATATTAGCAAATCATTCCAGACTTAGTCAGCAGCTTAAGCAGACAGCCCACAAATGAGGAGATAAATAAAAATATAGAAGGTGATGGATAGAAGAGATAGACAGAGGGAGAATATATTTAAGAGTAACAGAAACAAGGAATGGGAGAAATGTAAACCTTCTAAAAAAAAAAATAATTAATAGAAGAAGAAAGACAGTAAATAGAGAGGGACAGCATAAGGACAGGGATGATGCTGACATAGTTGGCTGGTTTAAATATATTGCATATATATATATATATATATATATATATATATATATATATATATATATATATATATATGGACAAACAACCCCTGTTTTGTTTAAAGGGGAGGGCATTTTTTAGTAATATACTTAATATATTGATATTGGGTTGAGTGCAGAGGACTTTGTCTTTGTCTGTATGAATTTTGTGGTCAAATCCTCAGTGCACAGCGTCCCCTTTTTTGCTACAGTTTTAGCACACCCTGGGGCTCATTTATAAATAATGGACACATTTGCACCTGGGCAGTAACCCATAGCAACCAACCTTGGGATTAGCATTATTCCGTCAGCTGCAGGTTCAACACTGAAAGCAACAATCTGATTGGTTGGCATGGGTTACTGCCCAGGAGAAAATTAACCCACTGTTTATAAATGAGCCCCCCTGTGTCTAATGACCCTTGGTGGGCTCAAAACATTAGTCTGACACAGGTGTACTTGCAAAGCTATATAAAAACAAAACTTAAATATCCTCATGAATAAAAATATTTATGCCTCTCCAGCAACACATCCAGCTCTTTCACTGCTTTTAAATCTATTGGTTTTAGTATGGCTAAAGTGTCCTCTTTCCTATGTGTCCCTGCCTATATTTGTGTCGCGTGGTTTGTTACAATTACAGAAGTAAACACTTTTGACTGCATTTAGCTGGATTTGAGCAGACAGTATGTCTCTGAACACATCAGAATTCATTTGGCTGCTTCTGTCCTGTGTCACATCATGGATAAACACTAATGTCCTAGTGCCACTGGCAGCCATGCATGTCCAAGCCAACACACTGCCTCTCAAATGTTGTACACATGATGTGGTATGCTTTGGATCATGAGCTGTTCCATGCCTTCTCCATATTTGTTTCTTGCCATCATTCTGGTAGAGGTTGATCTTGGTTTCATCTGCCCAAAGAATGTTTTTCCAGAACTGTGCTGGCTTTTTTAGATGTTTCCAAAAGTCCTATTCTTGAGGCTTATGAGTGGCTTTCACCTTACAGTGCACCCTCTGTATTTACTTTCATGCAGTCTTCTCTTAATGGTAGACCTGGATATCATTATGCCTACCTCCTGGAGAGTGTTGTTCACTTGTTTAGCTGTTGTGAAGGGTTTCTCTTCACCATGGAAATTATTCTTCGATATTCCACCACTGTCTTTTGTGAACGTCCAGGTCTTTTTGCGTTGCTAAGTTTATCAGTACTTTCTTTCTCAGGATGTACCAAACTGTCAATTTTGTCCACTCCAATTATTGTAGCAATTTCTTGGATGGGTTTTATTTCTGTTTTTGCAGTTTAAAGTGGACCTGTCACCCAGACACAAAAATCTGTATAATAAAAGTCCTTTTCAAATCAAACATGAAATCCAATTTCAAATTTTAATTAAAGCATTCATAGCTGTTTTAAGCTCATTTAAAAATCTCAGCTGTCAATCAAATATTGTCTGACACTCCTCTATGCCTTAGGCATAGAGGCGGGGCAGATAATTACTTTCACTTTCCATTCAGCACTTCCTAGATGCCACTGCTCCCCACACATTCCCCCAGTTCTCTTAACCATTTAATTGTGTAGCCAGGACATGGGGATAGACATTGGGTCCCCCATTCTGGTGCACAAACAAGATTCTGAGATTATTCAAGGCTTGCCTTAATAACAGTGTCCACAAAATGGCTCCTGCCTGCTTGCTATAATTATGAATTCCCAGACTGAAGAAAACAAGATTAAAATAATTTATATAGTGTAATTAATGTTCATTTTGCTTGACTAATGTGATAAAATAGTGATTTTGAATATTTTTTTTGGGTGACAGGTCCACTTTAAGGATGGCTTCTTTCACCTTGGGGGCAGATTTACTAAGGGTCAAATTTGAGGGTTAAAAAACCCTCGAATTCGAACATGGGAATAGATGGGAATAGTCTGGGAAGTAAAATCCTTCGAATTCGAAGGATTTTACCGCAATTCGATTGGTCGAACGATCGAATAGAAAATATTCAAACGATCGATAAAATTGTTCAAATCGAATTTATTCCATCAAAAGTAATGAAACCCAATTCGGTAGCTTTGATCTGGCTAACTAGCAGTCAAATAAAAATTTAAATGGGAAGTACTTCGACTGTCGAATAGTCGACTATTCGAATAGAGTATAGTATAGACATAACATATGGAAGTCTTTGAAAAGCAGAAACCTTTACTTGCAATCTATCGGCACATTCAAAATTGCTTCAAACTTTATTCTGGACAGACGGTATACTTACTTGTCCATAAAAAGTTAGGATAATAAAAGGGTGTTTCCTGCAACACACCTATTAAGTAAAGAACAAGAATGTTATAAAACATAGCCAGACGTCAGATCAGTTAAATTAATACATGCATAAAATAACATTCAGACCACAGTTACATCAAATACTTTTTTCCAGGTTGATTAAACTTCTGTAGATTACACAAAGTTAGGAACCTTTTAGCTCATGTCACTGTGGACTCTATAAATTATTTTTCTATAAGGGATTAGTTTCCTACGAAGTTTTATAAAGAGATTATAACCAAGTATAAAGTCTGCAAAAAATTATTAAAACTCTAAGGGCGAGGTAACGTGGAGTTTCCACACTGGATTTTTTCCAATGCACTGTCGACTCGAGCATAAACAGCCAATGAAACCACACACGCATGATAATATGCACTTTTCAGCTTGTAGTTTTCTTTTCTCAGCTTGCATTTCTGTTTGTTCTCATTCGCAACCCATCTCTTGAGAGTTTCATCAAAGTGTATATTTCCAAAACTGCAGATCCCATGAAGTTGAATAATATGTTGTTTCCTTTGCACATTGTGTTTCTGCTAAAAGATGCAAATACTGCCATTGTTTGCTCTCAAGCATTGCTCTAGTGCAGATTCCATTATTTTCAATAGAGCTTCATTATATGTGTATTTATGCTTGGCTGCATGTTTTTAAAAATGCAATGTTAAAAACACCATGTGACCTAGCCCTTAAGGTGGTCATACATGTAGAGATCCATTTGTTTGGCGATGTCACCAAAGGAGTGGATCTCTCCCCGATATGCCCACCTTGAGGTGGGCAATATCAGGCTGATCCAATCGTGGGCCCTAGGGCCCAACGATCAGACCATAATGGAGGCCAAATGGGCGGTCGGATCTGAAGGGATTTTTAGTCCCGCCCGATCGACATCTGGCCGACTTTCGGGCAGATATTGATCGGCGAAGCCCATTGGAGGGCCCCATACATGGGCCAGTAAGCTGCCGACTTGCCGGTCTGTTGGCAGCTTTTATCAGCCCGTGTATGGCCACCTTTATGGGCCCACAGGCTGTTTTTGCATGCTGAGGGAAGCATATCTGTTTAGTGCTCCGTTGATTTGAATCTGGTCAGGCTATGTGCTCACACACAGTGGAGCTGATGCTGAGGTCAGTATTTGGATTGACCTCAGCCTGTGTGTGACCTCACAAAGGCTGATCAGATTCAAATCAATGGAGCAAGAGCCCCCGAACAGATCTGCTTCTCCCAGCCTGCAAATATACACTTCACTGCATACAATCTGATTTTTTTTTTTATCAAAGTGTATATTGGAGATACATTTCTTTTTTTAGTAAAGAAAGTTAAAATGTAATTTTAATTTTGCCTTTACATCCTCTTTAAAGGGATACCGTCATGGAAAAACATGTTTTTGTTTTTCAAAATGCAACAGTTAATAGTGCTACTCCAGCAGACTTCTGCACTGAAATCCATGTCTGAAAAGAGCAAACAGATTTTTTATATAAAATTTTGATATCTGACATGGGGCTAGACATTTTGTCAATTTCCCAGCTGCTCCTGGTCATGTGACTTGTGCCAGCACTTTAGGATGGAACTGCTTTCTGGCAGGCTGTTGTTTTTCCTTCTCAATGTAACTGAATAGTACGCAGTGGACATGGGTTTTTACTATTGAGTGCTGTTCTTAGATTTACTAGGCAGCTGTTATCACAGCCTTGTGTTAGGGAGCTGTTATCTGGTTACATTCCCATTGTACTGTTGTTAGGCTGTTGGGGGGGGAGAAATGGAGGGGTGTCATATCACTCCAACTTGCAGTACAGCAGTAAAGAGTGACTTTTACTTCTTCAATTTAGGGTCCTCCCTCTCTTTGGGGACCTTTCAGCATAGCACACATATATTCTGGGCTACAGATTCTCACATATAAAGTTTATATCCTAGTGAAGCTTACTAGTAAAAATGTGAGGTCCAGGTTTGCATGTCCTGGACCTACAGCTCAAGAAGGCAATTCATGCTGAAATCATACTTCAATAAAAGGAAAGAATAATTAATTTGAATGTGGCTGCTTAGGAATAATTACTTTCTGCAGTAAATAGTGATGGGCGAATTTATTCGCCTGGGTTGAATTTGCGACTAATTCCCACGATTCGCAAAACACCAGCAAAAAATTCTTCCGTCGAAAATTCACCAGTGTAAAAAAAAAACGGATGACAGCATCCGCTTTTTTGATGCAGACCCCATTTTTATTTTTTTTGGACATCAGCACAAATGTGTGTGGGCACCCAAAACAATATGTGTGCATCCAAAACGAGGAGCACGTCCAAAACGAGACTCCCGTGGCGTTTTGCAAATTTTTCGCCGTTTCGTCAATTTCTCATGAAATTCGCAAAGAAATTCTGTGAAGCGAAAGGCCACAGATGCGCCCATCTCTAGCAATAAACCAACATGATTATTAAAGGGGTTGTTCACCTTTGAGTTAACTTTTAGTATAATGTAGAGATTGACTATTTGCAGTTTGTTTTCATTTTGTATTATTTGTGGTTTTTGACTTATTTTACTTTTTATTCAGCAGCTCTCCAGTTTGTAAAATAAGGATGTAAATTGCTTTAGCAACCATGCACTGATTTGAAAAGCTGGAAAGAGGCAGACGAAAAAGTCAAATAATTACAAAACTATAAAAAAATTAATTATGAAGACCAATTGAAAGGTTAATTAGAAGTAACCATTCTATAACATACTAAAAGTTAACTTAAAGGTAACCCAAAAAGGCCATTTGTGCATCAAGATCATCTTGCTGGAATAATTAACAGTTATTAAAATGGATGCAAAGTCAAAAATAATACTGCATATACATCTTCTCCGCCATAAAAGAAACAGCTTTGCATTTATTAACATTTATTTCTATAGCGCCAACATATTGCGTAGCGCTTTATGCATTATAGTTTATTAATAAATTCAGTGCTATTTTTTTAAAAATAATCAAATGTTTGCTGGTTTTCATCTTCTCTCCCTCTTAAAGCTGCACACTTCAATTTCCAAAGTCGGAAATCAAAGCGCTACAAGTGCATTAGCGCAGGTGAGGCTGGAAGAAGGCCGGTTGGGGAGATTGTTGCCTGGCAGAAGAGGCGATTACTCGCCAGGTGATTAAATCTCCCCAAATCTGCCCATCTGCCCCTACCCTTAAAGGGGAATTCAACCCCTCCAGCTTTGCACGATTTGGATTATCAGATAAGGATATGTTCTGGACTTCTCCTATTGAATTCTACATGAACTCGCCAGTTTTGAGTATAAGTACTTTTTATTCTGACTTTTCAGACTTTAATAAATAACCCCCTAAGTAAACTAGTATTGGTCTAGTAGTCCTTTGGTTACAGCACTTGGGACTACCAAAACCTTGTAGGTGAAGCCCAATTCACTTAAAAAGAATCAAGAAAACATAGGTTTTATGAATGCTAACATAACAGGCAAAATGTTACACAGTCTGAAACCATAACTATAATAGACATTGCTATTCAGCCGAGTGCTTTTATACGGTTGTTGAACTCCTAAATGACTTATAACATCCTTATGTTTAGGGGGTACATTATTCGACATTAAGAGACATGAATATACTGTAAATTATATCCTTCTAAATGGTGCTTAGTGATGTCATCAGTTATAATTGGGGCTTAGTGATGCATACCTCCCAACTGTCCCTTTCCAGTGTTACAGTCCAGTTTTTAGTGAGAAAAAAGGGGAGAATACCCTCGCACACCCTGGCCGTCCAAATAGTGGGATACCCGGTGCTCAGCGGAAGCAGGGTTTGGCAGCCCTCATCAACAATAGAAAAAAGAACTCCACCGGCACAACAGGGATGCTGCTAGCAGGGCAAGCCCTTGCTCGTTTATTGCGGATGCTGTCAGTTTTTGACAGCTCAGCCCACATTTGTACTAAAATGTCCCGACTTTCTCTGCACTAAACAGCCAGAATAAGATACAAAGTTTCTAACTTAATTGGCTTTTAGCAGAGAGCACAGAACAGCCACCAAGATACTTTTGTAACAATTTGGAGAGAAGCAAAAAAGTAACTGTAACAATTGTGACGTCATGCGCATAAGCCGAATGAAAAGCTGCAACAATTTCAGGCAGCTTTTCATTCTGCGCATGCGCATGGATTCATGGCGGCTCGCACCGGGTGCTCCCTCCTAGTGCGAGTTAGCCAGCGCATGCAGGGGGCAAATTTTTTTTTTTTAACTACTACAACCCCAAACTGGAATGTGGGCTCTATCAGCCTGCACCTTCGGATTGGGGATTTTTTGCCTGCGCTGGCGGGGGCATTTAAAAAAAAAAAAAAAAAAGTACTAGTACCCCCAACCGGAATGCGGCCTCTATCAGCCCACACCTTTGGTTGGTAACTTTTTTTAGCGATAGGTGCCCTTTAATTGGCTTTTGGCCGAACAGCCACAGCAGAAGATACTTTTGTAACAATTTCTAGTTAAGCAAAATAAGTAATTGTAACAATATAAGATAACAGATCACTTGGAAAAAGTTAGACTCACAGCTTAAAGGGCAATTCACCTTCATTACTCATACTGTACTATCTGGGGGAAAAACAAATATGTTCAAACTTATATACATGTTCATAACCTGCTTTCTTCGTACACATTACATCTATTAAATATTACATTTGTCCTTTCAAGAAAATAACGATATTCTTTTGTTTTTAATACTTCTGTCTGCAGTGTAACTACAGAGGAAGCAGACCCTGTGGCTGCAGGGGGGCCCAGGAGGAATAGGGGGCCCATCAGGCCCTACTTAATTTCAATATATTGTGGTAAAACAGGACAACCTCTGGATATTTTGGGGGCCCTAAAATAAATTTGCTGTGGGGCCCAGTAACATCCAGTTACACCACTGACTTCTGTGGATGTTTTCTACTAGATCAGCTCAATGTGAGGAATGTAAAGAGCAGGACCCCCCTGCCCCCTCCTAACTCGGACAATCCTAAATTGAAAGAGTGAGGAAAAATGAGGGGCACAGGGAGGGCGCTGGTTTGGGCGGGTCCCGCTCGGTGACCCAGCAGCACACAGTGTGATTCACGGACTGTCTGTCACACCCACACAGCTGCATTCGTCGGCTCCAGAAAAGTATTTCCCCTAGTCAGCTCTCAGTCAGGCTTCACATCACTTGGTGAAGTTGCAGCAAGATTAACTCGCCGACCAATTCTTGCTATTGATTTTCCGCACCAGTTCAACTTCATGCAATGAAGTGATTTCTGTCAGCGCGGAGGCATTGGGCTGTGGGGTAAGTTAAGTAAAAGCGCGATAAGGTTCTTTGCTCACTGTCTGGCGATATTCTGTGGAAAAAAGTATTTTCTACACAAAGCTATGGAGTGATGCTTTGTAACGCTGGTCAAAATTGGTCCCTGTCAACCAATCGTAATCGCCCAGCATTAGTAATGTGCCCAGTAAACTGCAGGCTTCCTGTAGGTTTGGTTGCAGTCCCAAAAAATCATTGACATCAATTGTGAGGAAGATTAGTATTATTACATGCAGATTATAAATGGCACGACAAGGAATGCAGCAGAAGGGGTTTGCATTGCAAATAACACAGAATTGCAATGAGAATATGTTAAATGTTTTTTTTAGCTATAGCATCCGTTATCCGGAAACCTACTTTGAATTATGGAACTGCTGCCTCCTATAGACTCAATTTTACCCAAATAATCCACATTTTTAAAAGTGGTTTTCTTTTTGTCTGTAATAATATAACAGTAACTTGTACTTGATTCCAGCTAAAGCTGGCCATAGAGGTACAGATTTTTGAAATATCCAATGGTTATCGTGAGACCACGATTGTCACAAAACGATTGTTTAAATGAACTATGTGTCAATCAACTAAAAAGACCATTTCAGGCAATATTGCCAGCAAAACTGAAGGGTAGTTGCCTGCTTGGCCCCGCAAACATAGGTAGATTGTACGGGGGCCGATTAAGATTTTTTAACCTGGCCGATCAATTTTCGGACCGATGTCGGACAAAAATCATAAGATGCACGATCGTTCGAATACAGTTCACTGCTGCACACCACTTACTTACTTATAGGGTACATTCAATTCCCAGACAGCCACTAAGTCCAGTATTATTTAGGATATACAAAAGTGAAGAAGCACACCAGTTCACACCTGCTTAAGCCTTTATTGCACATATTGTGGCACAAGCTTTCGGGTACCAACCCCTTCCTCAGGTGCAATTACCGTAATTGCACCAGAGGAAGGGGTTGGTCCCCAAAAGCTTGTGCCACAATATCTGCAATAAAGGAGATGAAGGCTTAAGCCTGTGTGAACTGGTGTGCTTCTTCCCTTCGGATATCCTCTCCCATAGACTCCATTATAATAAAATAATCCACATTTTTTAAAATGATTTCCTTTTTCTCTGTAATAATAAAATAGTAGCTTGTACTTTATCCCAACAAAATTATAATTAATCCTTATTGGAAGCAAAACCAGCCTATTGGGTTTATTTAATGTTTACATGTTTTTCTAGTAGACTAAGTAGACTAAGGGCTCTTACACATGGGTATTTTTTCCTGCGCTCCCCTGTGTTCTGTTGAGCCGCAAGGGAGGGCAGGAGTAGACGCACTTGATTCTTTTCAATGTGGCTGTACTCACACAGATGTGTGTAAGCGCTGAACGCAGGTAAAATGCAGCATGTTGAGTTTCAACCTGCGGTCGGCGCCTACATGCGTCTGTGTGAGTACAGCCACAATGAAAAGAATCAAATACATCTACTCATGCGCTCCCCTGCGGCTGAACGGAACAAAACGGAACGCAGGGGAGCACAGGTAACAACACCCATGTGTAAAAGACCTTAAGGTATGAAAATCCAAATTATGGAGAGATCATTGATTCGGAAAACCCAAGGTCCCGTGCATTCTGGATGATAGTACCCATACCTGTATCTATTTCAGTGACCTATAGCTTTTCCTATAATGAGTGAGGAATTAACATAAATATACTGAATACAATGGTATAAGGCTTAACAGGCAATAACAAAAAATATCATTTAGATGTATATAGTGTAGACCAGTGAAACAAATCCTGCCCATCCAGCTGTTGTTGAATTCAGGGTGCAAAATGTTGCTGGACAAAATGCTGGACATAATGTTCCCATATAGTCTTTGGTGAAGCACATGGGAAAATAGCAATTAAATTCCAAATAGTTTCATGTAAATGAAGAGTATGCTAATAATTATAGTGTAAGAATATGAGGGCGAAACTCTTAATTTTAATGCCGTCTGAGGAATCTTTGATGAAAGCACAAATGTACATTCACAAAGACTAGGAATGATGTGTACTTGTTCTGTACTACTGTACATATTTTATCAGGAGTATAAAGAGAAGGGGATCCGGTAAGTGCATGAAATCCTTGATTTTTATTGATGCATAGATTTGTCAGCCCATCTGTGACCTGATCAAAATAGTTTCTGTAAATATTCCGGAATATTTCTGGGTTCTCAGTCTTAGGTGTCTTGTTCAGATTGCTGTGCCTGGTACAGAAGCTGCATTCATGCTGATGATTTCATAAATACAGAGTAAACCATTTTTCTTTCTACTGAGAACAAGGTTACTACCCTGTATCACTCTGTAAAGCTGGCTATTCAAAGGCTGAAAAAAGCTGCTAGGGAGCTGCTGGTGTGGTCTTTAAATTTGACAGATCTCTGTAGGCCCACGCATGGGTGGCCAAATAGGATCTGAAAAGATCTGCTGCATTAGGCATACCCCCCAAAATTTTGGAAAGGGAAAGAGTGCAGCAAATTTATGACCATGCCCCTTTTTTTTGCAGTCATGCCCCCTTATTACCATGCCCATTTTACAAAATTTGCCTGGTTATGAAAGTTTGAGAACATTTCTGTAGTTTTTATGTTTTATTACAGTTTTACTAATGAAGGTGAGTTGCCCTTTAAGCTGTGAGTCTAACTTCTCTCAAGGAACAAAACTGTTACAAATGTATCAAGTCTTTATTCTGGGCTCTATGCCAAGAGCAAATTAAGTTAGAAACATTGTATCTTTTTGGCTGATCAGTGCAGAGAAATTGGGACTTTCCCAGTTCAGTGCAGAGAAATAGGGAGTTTCCCATTCAGTGCAGAGAAATCGTGACTTTACCATACTACTGCGGGACTGTGGGTTGAGCTGTCAAAAGCGGTACTTTCCCGCTCAAAATGGGACACTTGGGAGGTATGCATTAGGGCCTCAACCAAAGAGCAGATCTTTAAATGTATTGCCATCTTAAAAGCATTCTTCCATTTTTCTTTTCACCAACAATCATCATTTATGGGTGTCTGTTAAATTAATCTCAGCAGAAACCGGTATGGCAGCTTTAGAGCTCATTAACTCAAATACAATTATAACTTTGTATTTATTTATTTTTTGTACCTTTTAACAGAGATGACCATTTTGGAAAATGTTATGGTTAGCCCTTCAGTTAAAGGGTCAATAATTCTAAATACTCTTTTCAATTAACAAACCAGTAATTTCCACTGTGCAGTTGAAAATGGTGTCCCGGTGGTGCTACATTGTGTATCTGCACTGCTATGTTTAGCCTTCTTATATTTGTGAAATAAACAAAGCCATGCAAAACAACCCTACTTTTTTTTTTTAATAAATAAATGCTTCTAGGTTATTTGTATCTAAAGTGGTACTAGTCCTTTATCTCCCCCACTTGACCAGATTCTGAATGTGTTGCCATTAAGGGGAAGAGTTGAAGAATCCAGTATAGGTTGGGTATCTCCAGATGAGGTATGTCAAACATGTGAGCCTCAAATAGCTGTAATCCTGTTGAAGAGGTAATGGTGCAGTTTAACGTTGCTTTAGAAAGTGTGGCCTATTACCAAGTGATTAGATAGCCTACTATTTTCCCATTGCCTCAGGCTCAGAATTAACATTGTATAGAAGAAAGTAACTCTTGCCTTTTTTTGTCCTTGCTGATCAAATGCATCCACCAACTGGGGGGATTCCAGGAGCTGGGGAGCCAGAAGTTGGCAAAACCTGATATAAAGTATTGTTTGGCCAGTTCTTGCTGTACTGGATTGCGGACTTCACTTTTCAGCCCTATCTCACTGAATCTCTAGCTAGTCAAAAAAGGCAAGCCCTTACAAAAGACAGTGTGATCTAAGAAAGTCAATTTCTTCATAAACAACAATAACAATTGTTTGAAATACAAAGTTATAGAACGAGAAGACTGAAATCCAATACAGTGCAGGATAACACCTGTATACATTTGTTATATTATGCTTGTGTTTTATGTGTGGGGATTTCCTTTGTGCACTTCATTTCCTATTGAATTATAACTGGCAGGATGCAATTTCCTGACCAGAGAGGACATACAATACAGATGAAATAACATATCAATTTTAGATTGAATTAACATACAGTAGCAAATGACAGGACTTTGAACCTCGCCAATAAGGGAGGAGAGCAAGATAACAACAGTGTTGTGTATAAGGGTTAGTCCACACTAGGCGATTCTGGGAGATTAGTCACCTGGTGACTAATCGCCTCTTGTTTTGGGCAACAAATCTCCCTGAATCGCTAACCCTTTTCTTGCGTTGGCTAAAATGAAAAGTTGCCTGTGCTAATCCACACGCGGCGTTGCGCTTTCCGAAATCGCCCGAAGTTGCCTCTGGAGTATCAGTGCAGAGAAATTTCACATACAGACAAAAACACACATTAATGAACAGTTATTATCTTTCTCTCTTCATCATGGTGTATGAGCAGGGTGAGACACCCAAATACTGTCATGGGATTGCTCAATCATATACCACTATGTTTCCTTTTTGGGGATAATTAAGAAAAGGTGCAGCAATTGTGCCAGTCATCTGACTGGTTGCTATGGGTAACTATACCTGGTACAAATTTACATTTTGTACATCACCTCTTATACCTGTAGCAGTAGGGATTTTAGAGTGCCTGAGTTTTAGAGCTTTGTTAACTTTATTTTTTTTTTGAGACCTTGAATGAACGCACAACTCTAAGGGCCCTTACACACGGGCGTTTTGGACCTGCGCTCCCCTGCGTTGCGTTTGGCTGCGTTCAGCCGCAGGGGAGCGCAGGTCTAGACGCACCTCATTCTTTTCAATGAGGTTGTACCCACGAGACGCGTGTAAGCGCCGAACGCAGGTTCAGACGCAACATGCTGAACCTTTTTTTTTTTTCCTGAAAAATAGTAAAAGTAGTAAACTCAAATTTTTCAAGGGAAAAACAAATTGACCTTTGATAAATAACCAACAAAAGTGATACATGGCCACGTTGTTTGAATCCCAAATTAAATATTACTTAGCAATAAGTGTTTAAAAGTGTTTAAAGAATTAATCTACAAACGTCAGCTGAAATAAATTAAGTGCAGTGGACTGCACATGGGAGATAAACATGAATGACCACAAAGTGACACTTTTCCTGTATGTTTATGAGTCTGTTCAGTGTAGATTGAATTTTTTTTATAGTTCCCAGTTCCCTCACAACTGGGGCTCTTCTACTTACAAACAGAAGGGTGACTGCTATACTAATTATATATGTAGAGAAGTTACACAACATATGAACTAATTGAAAGGACCTTTTTCATGAAGCTATTTTCTATACAGTTGGTTTTACTTTTATTGTCTAGTTACAAATGGACCTAGCAGATTAATTATTTTGAACAGATTCAGGAGGACTATGTATTGTTTGGCATACATTCAGTTTTTAAATCGTGCAGTTCTTCCCATTACATGTCTCCCATAACCAAGTCAAGCACCCTTTCCATGCACCTGAATATCTCAAACTGTTACGGAACCTCTCACATTTCTGATTTTGTTTGTAGTTTGAAGATTCAAAACTTGTACAGGTATGGGATCCTTTTCATGAAACTCATTATCCAAAAAGCTATTATGGAAAGTCCATCTCCCATAGATGCCATAAATAATTACAATTTTTAGAAAGTATTTCCTTTTTCTCTGTAATAATAAAACAGTAGGTTATACTTGAACCAAACTAAGATATATTTAATTGTTTTTGGAAGTAAAACCAGCCTGTTCGGTTTATTTAATGTGTACTTGATTTTCTAGCAGATTTGAAGATCCCAATTACAGAAAGATCTATTTTTTTTTAAATTATTTGTGTGCTCTGAGTTACTGAGCTCTGGGACCAACTCAAAATATACAGTACACATAGCATATAAATGTCACAATATAAGGCTGATTAATAATTAATACAGATACAGTAATTACTACATGGCAGCACAGAACAAGTACAAGTAGCATCAGAATTTAATAATATGCCCTGTAGCAGCATCTTATATTACAGACAAATCTAATTTTCTCCTTCATAACTTTTGACAACCCCTAAGCTTAGCTTCTCAACAGCTGCTCAGAGCCCACTGAGCATGTGAGTGTCACAGACACTTTCCAAGATGGTGACCCCCTGTGACAAGTTTGAAGTCCTGAATCATTGCTGCTATTGACAAGCTGAAACTTTAGGCTGGTGCTATAAGGTCATTATATAAAATATGGCATTTTTAGGCATATTTATTTCTTTTTAGAGAGTGATATTTGGGTTGCAATTTCAGAAATCTGGTTGCTAGGGTCAAAATTAGCCTAGCAACCATGCATTGATTTGAACTAGAGACTAGAATATGAATAGGAGAGGATAAAGGTAAAGGTAAAAAGGTAAATCAACCCTGTAAAGGTGAACCACAATGTTAATAAAATGCAGATGTGCCATACTTAGGCCAGTTCTGTCCAACTTCTGTGTTATTGAGGGGCGACATTTTTCTGGCCTACATAGTGGAGGGCTGATAATGGAAGCCAGTGTTGACAACTCTGTGTTTTTAAACCACACCCATGTTACCACAAGACCATGTCCAAATTAATTTTTGTTCCACAGGCAGAGTAGGACACACACAGGCAGAGTAGGGCACACACAGGAAGAGTAGGGCACACACAGGCAGTGCTGGTGCCTCATTAGCATTTTGTATAAAGTGTGAACAGGTGAACAATGTGGGCAGTTTCAGTCTGGGTCTCATGTGTGAACAGTACACGGCTTTAGGGGTGTCAACAATAGAGGTGTCTCAGGTGTTAACGATGCAGGGGGATCACAGGTGTGAACAATACAGGGGGTTAGTCTGAATTTGAGGTTTAAACAATGCAGAGGACAGTTAATCTCTGTAGTGATACCATTTAAAGTTTACACATGGTAAGCAGATACAGCAGGAAGGGGGCCACAGAAGGGGAGCCCTGCTCTAGGCAATTCCAATTGGTGGCCAACAAATGTGGAGTTATGATGGGGACATTGTTGTAAAAAAATATGTGGCATTTATACTGACTACCAGAATTTCAAAGCAGAATAGAAGGGTAAAGTATCCTATTAATCATATAGTTATCAAGCTCTGAAAGGGATACTGTCATGGGAAAACATGTTTTTTTAAAAAACACATTGGTTAATAGTGCTACTCCAGCAGACTTCTGCACCGAAATCCACTTCTCAAAAGAGCAAACAGATTTTTTTTTATATTCAATTTTGAAATCTTACATTGGGCTAGACATTTTGTCGATTTCCCAGCTGCCCTTGGTCATGTGACTTGTGCCAGTACTTTAGGATGGAACTGCTTTCTGGCAGGCTGTTGTTTTTCCTTCTCAATGTAACTGAAAGAGTTTCAGTGGGACATAGGTTTTTATTATTGAGTGTTGTTCTTAGATCTTATCTTGTGTTAGGGAGCTGTTATCTGGATACCTTACCATTGTTCTGTTGTTAGGCTGCTGAGGGGAGAAAGAGAGGGGGTGATATCACTCCAACTTGCAGTACAGAATTAAAGAGCGACTGAAGTTTATCAGAGCACAAGTCACATGACTTGGGACAACTGGGAAACTGACAATATGACTAGCCCCATGTCAGATTTCAAAATGAAATATAATAAAACGCAGTTTGTTCTATTGAGAAATGGATTTAAGTGCTGAATTCTGCTGGAGCAGCACTATTAACGGAGGCATTTAAAAAAAAAAGTGAAGTGGTTGGAAAATATAGCATTTAAATTATGGCAAATTTTGCAGCATTCTGATGATTCAGGATTATGATGACAAATACACCATTGCACAGGATGTTAAACCTCTCATTAGTCACTGTCCTAAGGAGCCGTTGTTCTTATTACTCAATCTCTAAGTGATCAGGCTGACATATAAACAAAGGTAATTTTACAGCAGTCATTCATACTTGTTACAATGTATTCTTGATTGGGGAATTCAACCAACATTCACAAATGCTAATGAAATCGAATTGTATACTATTGTATGCTGTCAGCAGAGCACAGCAGCTAAAATCTTTATTGTTAGAACTACTGTTGTAATGGTTTATTGGGAGCATAGTCACACCCTTGTTTGGTGTTCATAAAAGCGACTTATTCTTATACTTTCAGGCATGGGGTCCTCAGCCATCTGCAGGTATGTTAAGCATTTTTTTTTTTATTTTACTATTGTTTGGTTAGTGCAGAGATAAATCAATTGTTTAGATTACAGGTACTATGGAAAAATACAATGTGTATATGTGTTAATTGTAAAGGAAGGATGCACCGAATCCAAGGTTTAGTTTGTAATTCGTACAGGATTCTTTTTCAGTAGGATTTGCATTAGGCTGAAAACTTGTGCCTGGCCGAACGAAACTGAAACCAAATCCTAATTTTCATATGATTTGAACATGGAAGAAAAAAAAAATTTCACTTGTTCTTTTCCCACCCATAATTTGCATATGCAAATGCAAAATTAGGTATGTATGCAAATTTGGATTTGGTTCGGTATTGGGCTTTCACAAAGAATTCTGGGATTTGGCTGAATCCCAAAATAGTGGATTTGGTGCATCCCTATTGTAAAGATACGTTATTTAAAGTAGGGATGCACCAATTCACTATTTGGGAATCCCTGAATCCTTTGTGAAAAATGCGGCCAAACCGAATCCTAATTTGCATATGCAAATTAAGGAAAGGAAAAAGTGTGAACATTTTACCTCCCGCCCCTAATTTACATTGCAAATTAGGATTCAGTTCGGCCAGAAACAAGAATTCGGCTGAACCGGAATCCTGCTGAAAAAGGCCAAATCCCGAACCTGGATTCTGTGCATCCCTAATTTAAAGGTATATGGCACATGTTGTTTAGTTCTTTACTAAGAATGGAGAGAGAATAGTGGCCAAACAGTCTCAACTGAAAAGAAACCGAATGCAGTAAATAAAATCAACAATGCTGCTCTTATCCTGAACAGCATGGTATGTTTGACCTATCAGTGAAAATAATCAATACATTAATTTAAGACAAGTTTAGAATTCTTCTACAATGTATATATCTGAATAAGTGGTTTCTAAACCAGGTGCTTTCTTTGGATTTATTGGGGCAACACAATATCAATAATTTGTCAGAGAACTAAAGGCTTATGCAATATTCATTTTATAGAAAACTTTGAACACTAGTACTAGTCAGACCTGATACAATACTAGATAGCACAATGGAATATGGGGAAGGACTACATGGAAATGAGGAATTTTACACTTCCAAGAAAGTATGAACCTAATCCCAAGAGGCCACTTGTCACACAAACCAATGTAAAAGAACACTACGGCTCCCTCAAATATTCCTTTTATCCACTGAAGTGATATTATCACACATAGGTGTGCATGTTTGCCCTAGTAAACCACTGCAAACAATTGGAACATTCCAGAGATACAGTGATATCACACCCAATACGTTCTCTCATCTTCCTTGTTATGGTGAGACCTATCTGCTGATAGGATATGTCATGCATTGAGCACCCCATTCATAAAGTTATACCTTCTTCTCTTACATTGTATTCCCCTGACCCCTGTTTTCAGACTGTGTCATCTTGTTATCTTCTTAACAATGCCGTTTTAACATGTGCTCGACTACAAGATATAGGGGCTGATTTACTAAGGGTCGAATTTCAAAGTTGAAAATACTTTGAAATTCGACCCTCGAATTTTTTTGGTTATTTTCGATTGAATATGGCTGTTTTCAATCGAAAAAACTTCCATATTATATTGAATGAAGATTGTTCGAATCATTCGATTTAAAGGGTTTAAATTTTAAAGTTATTCGACTGCCTACTTCGCCAGATTGAACCTACCGAATTGTAATAGAAGCCTATGGGAAGCTGCCCATAGGCTTCCGAGGCTAAGTCCTGCTCGAATACCATTCGTTCGTTCGTTCGAATCTTACAAATTGTTCGCACTCTCGAAGGAAATTTCAGAAAAGAATGACAAACCATTTTAATGCCGTAGTCCGTACATGTTTTATGAGCCAATAAATAGTATCTCTGCTGTGGGATAATTTATTTTTATTATATGGTAGTAGTTGACCTTCTTTCTGCTCATTGTAGTTGTTTTTTTAGCCCCAAAATAAATGTCTTTCCAATCCATCTGGTGATGGAGTAGTAAACTGCCTGTAGTGGGGTTGGGCACTGGGTTTTTTATGACTCCAGAGAAGGTATTTATTTCAATAATGTCCTTCGCCGCAGGTGAATACATTCGAGAAACAGCAGTAAAATTTCAGCTGGCGAAAATTCGCCCGTGTCTTGTTTTTGACGCCTGCGTCCAAAATGAGACAAGGCAGTGTTTCATTAATTTTTCACAGTTTCGTGAATTTCTCTAGAAATGCAGCAGATTCGCCCATCACTATCCTTCTTCTCCAAAAACACTATGAATAGATGATTGTACACTTTGGGGGTTATTTATTAATGGTCAAGTTTTTTTATACCTAGAATGAATTCACAACTCAAACTCCAATGGAAAAAAACTTGATTGAATTCAGGGTTAACAATCTGAAAACTTGAATTAATTGATTTTTTGAGCAAAAAACCCAGAGCATCATTAAGACAATTAACATCTTCAGATGGTTCAAGCGACCTCTGCCATTGACTTCTACATGACCTCGACAGGGTTTAGATTATTTATTTTCGAATTCCAGTTATTTAAAAAATAAAAAAACACTCGACTTTTGATAAATGACCCCCGTAATGTTTCAATAATCAGCCCAGACATTAATGTAGGTGCTCACACTGGGATCCTTGTGTGGTGCTTTGTTATCATTGTAACCTCACCTGAAGACCTGTTATCTCCCATAGCATTTACTTCCATCTGAATGATACAGATTTGTGGAGCTGTTGGGCTGAACTGTAAATATCTTGAATCTGAAAATAATCTAATCTAAAACCTGTCAAGGTCATGTAGAAGTCAATAGCAAATGTCCCTTGAACCATTTGAAGGTGGCAATAGCCTTAAATGAAGTGTTTCGGTGGGTTTCACTCAAACGCTTGATTAATTCAAGCAATTCAAGTTTTTTTTCCACAGAAAATTCAATTAATTCGAGTATTTCACCCCTAATTCACTGATTCAAGTTTTTTTATAAATTAGAAAACATTGGAGTTATGAGTTCATTCAAAGTATAAAAAAACCTCACAAAGCTCTAAAACTTGACTGTTGATAAATAATCACTTTAATGAAGGAAACAACACTGAGGGGCAGATTTATCAAGGGTCAAAGTGAAAATATGAATTAAAAAAATGTATCATGTACTGTCGACCATTTGCCATCTAAAACCTGCCAAATTGCTGTTTTAGCCTGTGGGGGACCTCCTAGAACCTATTTGGAGACAGTTGGCGGACTTTTAGAATCAAATTAGATTCGATAGCATCAAATTCGATACAAAAAAAAAACTTCAACTTAATTTCAGTTGGTCTTTTTTTCAATTCGAATTTCGAAGTTTTTGCACTTCAAAAATCGACTCCATGTGTCAACACACTTATAGCATGACCGTGCCCTTGCTCTAGCCCCAGGGGTTATAAATATGAGTGACTTTCAAAGAAAGCTTAAGGGGGTTGACAGGCTGCTGTGTGTATGAAACAGCCCTTCTAAATTCCAATAATGAGAAGCAGTAAGGGCTAGTCCACACCAGCAGATTCAGAAAGATTAGTCGACCTAGCGATAAATCGCCTCTTCTACAGGGCGTCAATCTCCACGAACTGCCTTCTCCCTGCCCTCCGCCGGCTCTAACTAAAATCGATTGTGGCAATTCACACGCGGCACTTCATTTTCTGAGTAAACTTCTGGCGACTTCAGAAAGCGAAGCACTGCATGTGAATTGCCTCAGGCGATTTTCATGTTAGCCAGCGGAGGGCAGGGAGAGGGCAGTTTGGGGAGATTGTCGCCTAGAGTAGAGGTGATTTGACTAATCTTCCCAAATTTGCTCGTGTTGATGAAGCCTAAGGGGAGAAACCATGACATATTTCAAATCAAAAAGAGTTTTGCAACTCAAAACAATAACGCTTTTACTGAATAATGTAATATAATATATGGTGGAACTCAAGAGACCTTTGACAGAATTTTGGGGAACATCTTATGAGAGACTTTATTGGTTTATTACTTCTTTTTCCAGGTTCCCAAGCAATTCCTGCCTGACAGCCCTATCTTTTGTCATAGCATGCTTATATTTTAACTGAATGGGAAGCAGCTGTTAGCAGAGATTGTCATTCTGTGTAAACAGAAACTTAAAATATGTTTGGTAGTCAGCCTCAGTGACTTTGATAGCTAGCCTGTGGCAACCAGATTGGGTGATTGAGAGGCTAAATATTGTTGTTGTTGTTGTTGTTTATTGTTGTTTTTACTTTACCCTTCTGTTGAGTCGCTCCCCTTTAGGGTAAGGCCACATGGGTAGATTCGTTGCCTGGCGACTAATCGCCGGGGTGAATCTCCCCGAATAGCTTGGTAGCAGTGCGCACCCGCTACACGCAAAGTCGCCTGGCGCCTATTCACACGCGGTGACGCGATTTTAAAAGTCGCTCAAAATTGCCTGACTTTTAAAATCGCTGAATTTACAAAATGGAGTAAGGCTTTTGTGAATTCTTTTAACACCAAGTTTATGTCAGAAATATTTCTTACAACACTTTCAATTTGCTCCACTTTTGTGAATTCCTCCACCAGTTTTCCAAACAATTTAACTCCTCACTTTTTGAAACTGCGTATGTTTGGGGGTATGGGGGGGCGAATTCACAAGACCTAAACTGCTGTGTAATTTACCCCACAAAACCACCAAATGACAAATTCACAATGGGGATCATTTATCAAAGAGTTTTAGAGCTTTGTGAAATTTTTTATACCTCAAATGAACTCACAACTCAAATGTTTTCTAATATATTAAAAAAACTCCAATGTAAAATACTGAAATCAGTGTAGTAGGGGTGAAAAACCTGAATACTCAAACTGATCAAGTTTTTGGTGAAAAAAAAAATTGAAACGATCGAGTTTTTGAGCGAAACCCACTGAAAAAAATGAACATCATGAAGGCTGCAAATATCTTCAAATGGTTCAAGTGAACTCTGCCATTGACTTCTACGTGACCTCAACAGATTCAAGCTATTTCCATTTTCAAGTTTTTTTAAAACAAAACTCAAAAAATTTTAGTTTTTTTAAAAAAATTGAGTTTTGACTGAAAAATACCCTCAAAAACGCAAAAATCAAATCGATAAATAACCCCCTAATTTTTAGCGTTTTGCTGCACGCAAATGACTAGATTTAATCATTGATTCAGATTATTTTACAATGCAAATGAGAATGAGCACTAGTGTTTCCATGGAAATATTGAAATCACAAGAATTTTTAATGACAGCAGTCTTTTTAAAGTTTGCAGTCTGTTCTGCAGTGCCACAAGCTGATGATCACAGGGAAAGTTCCCCTTTAAGAACAAGTGCTCTGATTTGTTTGGACAGCTGGCTTTGTGTAGATTTATAAGAACAGTTTAGCCTAGTTCTAAAAGCATGACTTCTTTCCTACTTATGCAGCGGCCTGTAGAGTCACTGTGAGGCAGACAAAAATCATGACCTTAACTCGATAGGTGAGTAGCATTTCTGATTTCATGTATCTGTAATTTCATGTCATCTGTCTGCAGGTGTGAACCTTTCAACCTTAAAAGAGCTGTGCATGGTACATAGACATCTGTGCATCCCCTCATCATGTGTGCTACCTCAATGAGAATGAACTTAATTTGGTCTGAAGAGATTCCAGCATACCATTCATACCTCCTTTCATAAAGGCGTGCTGTGTAAACATTAACTCCCTGCATCTAAAACCAGGCAGCTCTGTATCTTTTATAAAATACTTACATCTTGTTCAATATTTCAAGCAGCTGATGTTCTTTTAAAAATGCCTAAGGGAGCAAATTAGGAAAGAATACACAATCTCTTGTATAAACAAGCGGCTCTATAGACTTCCTGGCATTGGTTTGGTGTGGTTTTTCGAGCCAAGACTAGTTTTATAAATGCTTCTGTGGGATGTAGTAGTGTTTCTTAAATGTTCATTTCATCTTACCTGAACTTTTCATTCCTAACAACAAACCGTGTTCTGCAATTTGCTTATAGTCTGCCGTACATACCTCTTGTGTTTTACTCTTTCTCCTCACAAAAAAGGGAACAATAGAAAACCAGATCTGTATAACACAGGCCCTAGGAATATGCCATGCTGTTATATAGGCATGACCATGTTTTCAAATACATTTTATGCAACATATAATAAAAGTGGGTAAAATAAACCTGCTATTATCACTCTTATTATTGCTTTTAGAGTCAATTTTAGAGTTGATAAGGTCTATTGAAAATGCTGTTTGTTAACGGGAATGTAAAGGCAAAAAAATAAAATCCCATTTTTACTTTCTTTAATGAAAAATCTCCAATATACTTCAATTAAAGAACGTATACCATTTTTATAAGATACCTGACTGTATGCAGTGAAATTCCTCTTTCATGTACTTGCTCTGACAGCTGTAGATAGCAAACTTCAGATGGTCCCTAACTGCTCTGCTTGGAAAGGATAATACTTTCAAACAGCAGGGGGAGTCCCCACCTTAATTCCCAGAACTCAAGCAGCTTTGTCTGTTTCCCTGTAGAGCAGCCAGCTATGGTTCTCACCTTGCCTCATGGCCGGAGCGGCCCTGCATGAAAATGTTCAGAGTGGATCATGATAGCTCTCATAACATGGGCTCCTTGAGAGAAGCATACAAATTTTCCTGTTCCCCCAGCCTCTCCAAAATCGATTAGCCGGTGTTGGTTGGAGGGGTCCGCACCTCTCCTATAGTGCAATGCAAGAAAATTACCAACCAAGGCAAGTGATGCGGGAAACCCCTGCGTTTATTCAAGTCACGTGATGTAACGTTTCGGTGGCGTACCACTTGATAGATGCCTCCTTGACCATTCCCTTCAAAACAGAATACATATCATCTTTTCCAACTTTTTAGATATTTAGCAGTCCATTTTAGGTGCATGCTATGTTAGTTTTTATGCAACCATTTAGTATGCATTTTATATAATTACTGGATGTTGGATATGACATTTTGTTTACATGTATTGTTTTAAAGCTGTGAAGTTGTAAGTTCACTATTTTTAAAATCTTATACAAGTAAATACAAATTGGTCTCTCTGACACAGACTAGGCTAAGCTTTTATTTTTTTTTACCCATTATTAAATACACCAAAAATGTGTTCCCAGCAGGGTTATTTTACATTAGAACGACTATAGCAGACTTTAGTAAGTCAAAGTAAGTACAATGGATGCAAATACTGCATTCATGTTAAGTTCCAAAATAAAACTGTTCAAATAACTGGGAGATCTGCCAGTAGCAGGAAATTAGTCATGCCAAATTCAGACTTGGAAGCAATGAGCAACCAATTAACCCTGTGGCTACTTTTGTCAGTGTATAAGAGTAAGCTACAAATGGACCTTTTGTCTGAAAATCTCAAAATCCTTTCTTGCAACGACATGGGATTTCCTGTGATGCTACATAATCCGAAGATGCATGCTGAAATCTGACACTGCAGCAAGACTATATTTTTAATGAGAAACAAAAGTCTATGTGACTTTTTATCTTGTGGATGAAAATGCAGCATGTAGCCTTTCAGCAGCTGTGTGATAGCAAATGGCAAAATGTTATGTTAATTTGAATGCTCTGTTACATTAATTGTGGACATTTGCAACTCCATCTGACTTCTGTGTAGCTCAGCCTTTAGGATTGCAGCATTGTAACTTTAAATGAGATAACAACTCTAGTTGTGACAGCATGAGATGTCTTAGTATGAAATTTTGTGGAACTGTCCCAGACCTCCCAACATTATTGAAATAGAAAGAGGAGCAAAAAGATTTGGCTCGCATAGTGCAGCAAAAATGGTTTGGCCACACCCATTTCGTGGCCACGCTCCCTAATTACCATGTCCATTTTATAAAATTTGGCAGGTTATGGAAGTTTGAACACATTTCTGTGTTTTTTATGTGTTATTACAGTTTTGCAAATGAAGGTGAATTGCCCTTTAAACTGCAATTCAAAATTGTTACAATTACTTATTAGCTCATCTTAAATTGTATACTTATATTCAGAAAGAAAAAGAGATCTAATTTACAGATGAAAGTGATTCACATTGCACTGGGTTCTGGCATTTCCTTGTACTGAACTGTAAATATCCCATCTAGATGACATCTAAGATGACCATTCCGTTGCAGTATTTATGTACTCTACTCCTTTTTATGGATGTAACATTTTACGTCCATTCCTCTGTTATACTAACCTGCAATTCACTTTTTTTAATTATTTCATTATTGTTATGGAAAGAAATCCTTGCCAGTTCTCCACATGTTGTTGCTAAGACATTTCCGAGAAAGACATGCAATAATTGCATAGCTGTGTTAGAGATTAACCTCTAACTAGGCATGGGGGGGTCACACACATTCCATGGAAAAATACAAACCATGCTCATGCCTGCTACATATTTCTCTAGCTTTATGCAGTTATTACTAGGGATGCATTGAATCTACTATTTTGGATTAGGCCTAACCCCCGAATCCTTTGCGAAAGATTCGGGTATGCAAATTAGGATTCCGATTTGATTCAGCCAAGATTCAGAATCCAAAACCTGCTGAAAAAGGCATCCCTAGATATTATACGGTCTTGTATAAAGTATTGGGCATATTTATCAAAGGATGAACAAGCAAGAGAACTCCATATATGAGTAAATGGCAGTGTGGAGTTCTTCTCTGCCTTAAAGGGGTTGTTGCCCTTCAAACAACTAGTTGTTTTCAAATAGATACCCATAAATAACTACTTTTTTTCAACTACTTTCTATTTGTAACCGTTTTTCTAATATTGAAGTGTAAAGCGTAATTTTTCATCCTTCTAAAGCAGCTCTGGGAGGAGGGTCGCTGACCCCCCCAAAACTGTTCTAAATTGATACATTTAAGGGCTTGTCCACACGGGGAGATTTCGGGGAGATCTGTCGACTAATCGACGCAACGAATCTCCCCGAATAGCTTGGTAGCTGTGCGCACCCGCTACACGTAAAGTCGCCTGCGCTTATTCACACGCGGCGACGCGATTTGGTGAACAAATCTATTTCACAGCAGCCCTATGACTCAAAGATTAGTAGCCTGCTGTACCTATTTTATGCACACTATCACACAGTGCTTGGGCCCAACCAGCATATGTTCTGTTAACCTCACTAAAGTCAATATTTGTCACAGTTACCCATTAGTTGCTAGAAATGAATGTTTCATTGGCCAGGAGACAATGACTGAATGGTAAACACCCAACAGTAGCTTTCCAAATTAATGTTACCATTTCTAGTAAATGTTCTGTCATACAATCATTTGTATCTGACGTTGTAGGTACTAATGCAGTTTTGCTTGAATACACATAAAATGAAAATATTGCACACTGACTGGCTTTTGTCTGTGATAATTATAAAAGAAACACTACAAGTGTGTTCTGATGCCTATGAGAGATGGCAGATTAGTCACTTTTAGCTCTTTCATTAAGGCATCAGGAGCAAGACGTGGCAAGGCAAGATATGCGCTGCAATTGTTTGTGGACAGTACCCCTACTGTGCACTTGTTTGTGTTCTGCAAAGACGAAAAAGAGATAAATAAGCAAGCCTTTGTGTAAAAAAGCTGGTTAGCAAGGCTGAGATAAAACACAAAATGCAGCACACGTTAATCGCGGGTGCGCAATTTTTCCTTGAGTAGACTGGGAGATTTACATTCAGCATCACTGTTTCGAGTTTTAGTGGCACTGAAATTGTGTCCGCTCTTTATAGTTTGGTATTATTATTGTTCAACCCCTATGCACTTTATGGGATGTTGGATAGCTGTATAATCTTGCCACATTTAGATGGAAATTACTCCATCTGTATTGATGGTCCAATAATACAAAGGTTATAGCAGTGCCTCACTGACTGATTATACAAAAAGCAAATCCAGTGACTGGTTAACTAGGTTTACTTTTTTGGAAGATCATGTTTGGTGCAATGGCTTAATACGCTGACCTGCCTCACGCTGACACAGACACAACAGTGATACACCCAGCCCAAAATATACTAAATTGCATGCAAAATAATTTCTTGTGCAGGATGCATTGTTCCTTAAAGGGCAAGGAAAGGCAAAGAAATAAAATCCCATTTTTACTTTCTTTAATGAAAAAGAAATCTATCTCCAATATACTTTAATAAAAAAAATGTGTCCTGCTTTCATAGGAAACCTGACTGTATGCAGTGAAATCCTCCCTTCATTTAGTGCAGTGGAAAGAAATTGTTAGACAGTCCCTAACTTCTGGCAGGGAAACAATCATACTTATAAACAGCAGGGGGAGCCCCTGCCTTACTTATCAGCCATGCAGAACTCCAGCAGCTTTGTTTTTTGATCATTTATGAGGATCCCCAAGAAGCCCAGACCACACTGAGCATGTGCATTTAGTCTAGTCTTGCAAAGATGTATAACAAAGTTACAAGATGACAGCCCCCTGTGGCCAACTTTGAAAGCATAAATCATTTGTTTGATTAGGCTTGTGGTGCAGTAAGTTCATGTTTTTGTTTAGTATACAAAATACAGCATTTCTAGCCCTATTCTATTTTAGACTTTCCTTGCCCTTTAAAATTAAAATGTAATGCCATGTTGTATGGCTGGTTCCTTCTTGGAGTGTTGCCATCACTCTTCCTTTGCCAAGTGCAACCATCTAAACTGTAGCTCGAAAGCCACACCTTAGCTTTGTCGAGCCCTTCTTCCCTTCACTACTTTATGGATCATTGGGCTACCGAAAAACAGTACAACGTAGACACTTGGCACTTGTCTCCCATACTTCCTTTTGACTTGGAGCTCTGGTAGCTGAACTTTTCAGTAGCACTATTTGCTATTCTACCTCACTCTATAATGTGTTGGTCCTATCAATAAATGTTAATTTAAATGTAAATTAATGCACAGCACTGATAATATGTTGAATAGAGGAACAAAAAATACATTTTTTTACTTTTGTGTTGTAACAAGTGGTGCTGGTTATGCTTAGTAGAAGTGTGGAAAGGATAAAGATTATAAGAAGGAAACATATGCTTTAGTACAGTAATGAATCCTAAACTGCTAATGTATTTTTTTTTATACCATTTACATGTTAAATCTAAAACAAGCATAACATCATGGAATATGTATTCCTGTGAGATCAAAATGAAAATATTGACGTTTATATATAAAATTCAACTGTTCTAGGCATGAGTAAATCATTGAAATGAGTTGCTTTTCATTTTTCCAGCAGGAATTTCTGATAAAGATGTCATTAAAGGAAGGAACCCACACAAAGTGGGGCGTTCTGAAACAGAAACTTAGTCCTCAAGACCCAGACCAGATTGAGGGTAACCTGGAGAATGCAGACCCAGAGCTATGCATCCGTCTCCTACAAATCCCTTCTGTTGTCAACTACTCAGCCCTTAAAAAGCGCCTTGAGAGCAGTGATGATGATTGGATGTTGCAGTTCTTGGAGCTTAGTGGACTGGATCTTTTACTAGAGGCACTGGACAGACTATCAGGGAGAGGTGTTGCTAGGATAGCCGATGCTCTCCTCCAACTCACATGCATCAACTGTGTTCGAACACTGATGAATTCACACAGGGGCATTGAATATATTGTCAACAATGAAGGTTATGTCAGAAAACTCTCTCAAGGTGAGCAAACATTGCCCTGTGATCATTATAAAAAAAATAGAATAAATGGTATCTCTTTGGGGAACATGCATCAAAGTGTTTGGATCAACTTGTGTCCATGTATAATTACTAGTTGTCCCTGACAGTTCACTAAAACTAACATGATTATTTGCTATTTCATTTAAAACATGTAAGAACATTATTATGTAATAGCAGCTTACATTTTAGTACAGAATCTTAGGGGCAAATTCACTAAAGCACGAAAATGCGCTAGCCAGGGCTTCGCTGGTGTTCGCCGCACTTCACCAGGTGAATTTTTCACAAGCACTACGCAAATTCACTAACATGCAAATTTGTGCTCAGGGCAGTGAACGGTAGTGAAGTAGCGCTACTGGTACTTCGCCAGGGAAATCGCATTTACGCTAGCGATACCTAATTTGCATACGGCGCAAACTTAAGCATATAATAGAAGTATATGTTACAGCCACTACACTACACAAGCCCAGGAAACCTTTAATAAATAAAATAAAGTTGTCCTATTTCCCTAAACATGTGCCCACTGTATAGTTGAGTTGCCATATTTTAGGAAATGTAGTGGGGGGGAAGGAGGGTAACCCCAAAAAAAGTTTGCTATTTTTTCAGACTATCACCCTACAAAAGGTAAAAGACGCCAGCGTTTTTTGGGACTTAGAAAAAATGTCAAGTTTTTTTTCTCAAACTCCTATCTTTTGTATTGAACTTCGCCAGATCTAACCTGGTGAAGTAATGTCTAGCATAAGAGGTAACGTTCACAAAAATTTTCATCTTAGCGAATTAGCGAAGTTACGTCCCTTCGTCAGTGCGCAACTCCGCCTGGCGTAAGGGTCGAAGTTGCACAAGTCTATCTATTTCGCTAGCGAATTTTCACCATGGAAACTGTTAGTGAGTCAGCGAAGTTGCAAATTGACGCCATGCTAGCGAATTAGCGCTAGCGTTAGACCCTTCGTGCTTTAGTGAATTTGCACCTTAGAGTGAAGTCTTAACCATGATGCACAGCTTAGGCATTGTTTTCTTTAACATTCCGTTCTCTGAGCAACCCATGCGTTTTTTTGTTTTTGCAGCTCTGGACACATCCAATGTGATGGTAAAAAAACAAGTGTTTGAATTGCTAGCTGCCTTGTGTATCTACTCCCCAGAAGGTCATGCCTTGTCTTTGGATGCCCTGCAGCATTATAAGGTACAATTGATGTTTGATAGTACCACCCTCCTAATGAGCTGAGCTAACAAAGTCATGAGATTATTGTTTGCTGCTACCAGATCTCCGCCCCAGAAACAATAACATGCAAACGTCTGTATTCCTTTTTCATTTATTTGGCAGGTGTAGAGTAGTGCACACATCTCTCATTGGGCATAGGTACCAAGCCATCAAAATACACTGATGTTGAACTGATCATCCATAAGGAGGGGCATCTGTGTTTCATATGGTTCTGTATATGAAAGGATCCCAAATGTTACACATTTAATGGACCCTAGAGACTAAAGTGGGATTTTTATTGCAGCTCTGCTGTGTACCAACTATCCAATGTCTTCATGCATTCTTGAAAGACCACTACCCTGTATAACCATAGATGTGGTCTACACCTAATGCAAGAAGGGTGTAAATGGGGCAGTTTTTGGAAGAACAAGAGACAAAATATCCGATATCTGTGTTTTCCAATACCACAACATTATTGCAGAATTCATGTGCCATCTTTGCTGGGAGTTCTGAACAAATTAATGATCTGGGTGGTCCCTGTGGACAACAAACTTAGCAGCACTAAGGGCCAGCAAGATCTCTGTGCTGTATTAGAAGGCATTAAAAGGAGTAATTTAGAATAAGAAAGACAGTGTACAAAGTGTGAAAAAACAGGTGCAGATTTCAGGGGATGTGGGACAGCCCTGCCCTTAGTAATAATGTAGCTAATAATGGCTATTAATAAACTCGCCATATAATAATTATTTAAAGGGGAAGTATACCCATTTTTTACTATTAGTACAAATAATAGGGTTTTACCCTGAAAATAGTTTTAGCCTTTTTTCCAATAAACAAACATGTTTGGTTTTTATACTTTCGTGTACTAAACATTTGGAAACTGAAAGTAAAATCACATGGCTGCTAAAGGGCCAAACCCAAAACCAATATGCTGTGGCCAAGTATACAGCAAATAAAACACATGACACAGTGCTGGAGTAAATAAAGGTCACAGCTCTATTAAATAATAACCTTGTAACAAAAACCATACACATTATGCCAGCTGCTGAACAAGTTGCCAGGCACAAAGTGGAAACCAGGAAAACAGGAGTCTCCTGCCACAAAGCCCACATTGTATCCCAATTTCCATTGGTAGTGCAAAAGACCCTAAAGCTGTAACACAAAGTAATACGAAAAAACATAGCAATAATTATAACAATTTTGATTACAAAACATCAGTACAACAAACCATGTTACATGAGGGGTGGGTAGGAGGGAGGCTGCTTTCACTAGGCTTGACCACACCAAAGTGATGTGGCGGGCTTTGCTGCGCAGGAATCACTAATATGCCAGCCCCTGGGTAACAAATGGGGTTAGAGCGAGCTTTGTAACAAACCCCCCAGGTTGTTCCCAGCAGCCATGGCCCACCCCCCATCCACTATGGGATGGGTGTTAGGCATACTTTCATTTCATTTTTCATATTTTCATTTGTATGAGCATATTCAAAACAAATCAGTCCAATGAGAAGGCCTCTACAGCGCTACTAAACAAGTTGGCGCTATAGAAATACATGTTAATAATAAGCAACCCCTTCCTTTCCCACAGGATCAACTTGTTAGGCTTGAGATAATGAGCTGCTCTTTATACAGAGGGCTTTTTAGGGGACTGCTGATTTATTCTGCATGTTTTTGGAGGAACAGGAATAAGAATGTTACTTTACTTTTTTTTCAGATTGTGCCCTGGGTACTATAAAAATTCCATATAGTTTGTCTAATCATTTATTTTCATTATATTCAGCACAAATTATATTTTCTTAACCAAGATTGAAAAGGAAAGGGGGTATGCTACACCTTTAAATGAAAGAACAGGTACTTTAGGCTGTATATGATCAACATGCATCAATATAAGGAGACCACAGGTTTTGCAGAGAACAAAAATGCACTTGAGATGCATTTGTGGTAGAACAGGATTCAACCTCACTCCTTTTTCTACCTTGAAGTTGCCAACATAGGGGTGCCATGACTGCTGTCCTCAGTGTTGGACTGGCCCACAGGGATAACAGGAAAACTCCCGGTGGGCCCAGGTGTCAGTGGGCCTCTTGCTTCTAACAATTTGGCCTATTTCATGTTCATTCCCTATTTCTTTATGTGGGAAAAGAGGCTTAAGGGCTCCTACACACGGGCGTTTTTGACCTGCGCTCCCCTGCGGCTGAACGCAGCCAAACGCAACGCAGGGGAGCGCAGGTCTAGACGCACCTCATTTTGTTCAATGAGGTTGTACCCATGAGACGCAGATTCAGACGCAACATGCTGCATTTTTCCTGCGATCGGCGCTCACATGCGTTCGTGTGAGTACAGCCCCATTGAAAATAATTGAGTGCGTCTATACCTGCGCTCCCCTGCGTTTCAACGCAGCAAAACACAACGCAGGAGAGCGCAGGTAAAAACGCCCGTGTGTAGGAGCCCTAATAGTGGAAGAATAGAGTATTGTAAGTAGATCTAAAAGAATAGAAGAATAAAGAGGTTAAGTGAGGAGAGAAGGAATCTTAGTTTGGAAAGTTGGGCCCCTGGTTAAAGGTTTTCTGGTGGGCCCCTGGTCTAAGGTTTTCTGATGGACTCCTGGCATCCCAGACTGACACTGGCTGTCCTTTAGGCCCAAATACATCTTTTAGCACTCCAAACTTAAATGGGTTGTTCCCCTTCCTAGCACTTTTTTAGCTGAGTCGTTTTCAGATTGTTCAACATAAATAAAGACTTTTTTTCAATTAGTTTCCATTTTTTACCAAAAGTTGAATGTCTCTGGTGTTTGAGTCTGAAAGCTCAGTAATTCAGGTGCAGATTTTGCATTGTTACAATTTTACTGACAACAATTTAGTTGATGCATTTCTCAGCAGCATCTTTGGAGTATTAGCAACTATTGTATCAATTATAACAGCTGCCTTTAATGAAACACAGAGATTCCACTGAGCAGGTTCAAAGAAAAGAGATGCATCGACTAAAGGTAGCAATTTAGAACGGTTTAGAGGGTCGGTGACCCCCCCTCCCAGAGCCGCTTTAGAAAGGTAAAAAATTAGACTTACACTTCAATATTAGAAAAATGGTCACACACAGAAAATAGAAAGTAATTGCAAAAATTTGTTATTTCTGAAACCAACTGAACTGAAAAAAGTGTTGGACGGTGAACAACACCTTTAAGTGCAGCTTTGGGATTTCTGAGAAATGGTAGCAATCTTCACTATCTTTGTTTGCACATATTGTTTAGTAAAATAATCAGTAATGGACACAGTGAAAGCCTTGATTAAAGATTATCCAGCTGGCAGCTCGCAACCATGCTTCGTTGTGAAAATGCTGCCCCTTCTTTAATGATGGAACTGCTTCATCTCATCTGGTGGAGGTATTAAATTACTGTCCAGAATATATCACTTTTCAGTGAAAGGGAAATATAACAAATAAAGGTGGCCATACACAGAGAGATCCGCTCGACTTTGTGGGGCCCCATACACGGGCCAATAAGCTGCCGACTCGGCAGTTTAAGTTTAAGATGCAAACAGTCTGTCCTTCCCATACAGATAATTATGTTATAAGGAACTAGGTATTTAGTTGTTTTGAATGAAGTATATGTTGGCATTTTATCAATTAGATAATGTTATCTATACTGCTCAGATCCATGTTACAAGTCTAACTGTAATTAGACTTTTGCTGCCTGCAATCTGTAAATAATGGGAGTCGCCTCGCCTTTTTATTTGTCCTTGTCTAAAAGAAATATTAGGTAAATGTAAATTTAGATTGACATATGCTTCTAGCCACACACTCTCTTATCACCTCCAATATTCACCCTTTTGTGTTTTTTTACAGTTTCATCAAAGGGAAACTGTGCTAAAAGAAGAACATATTTAAATACGGCTGGAATTCCCACATTTGTTTTGATAACTTTTTTTAGGCCCGTGTGTCACTACCCTTAGCTCTCTGGGCCAGCAAGCTCGGCATGTTTTATGTCCCTGATACACCTAAAAGAATGAAGGGAAATTAGGTGGCAACTGTGTGGGGGCTGGAACGTAACAGGTATAGGGGTGCTGACAGGGGTAAATAGCACAGCAACCAAATCACCATAAGGGCTCGTCCAGACGAGAAGATGCGAGGAGATTAGTCGCCTGGTGACAAAACGTCACGTCTTAGAGGCGACTAATCTCGAATTTAGCGCTAGTGGGTGCAACATACAAGCCATTCAAGGAGATTAGTCACCTCAAAGACGTGGCGTTTTGTCGCCAGGCGACTAATCTCCTCGAATCTTCTGGTCTGGACGAGCCCTAAAATTCCATTTTAATTCCCTTTAGTCTGCTGATGCATTCAAATAGGCAATTCCTATTTTGTTTGTATAAGGTCATTTGTCAACCCAAAACAGGCCATGCTATCAGATCTGTGAAGTTTCATCTGTCAAATATAATGCATGTGGTCAGATTGGATCAATCCATTGCTGTGAAAAGTGTGCCCAGATTTATTGTCTCTGTTTATCTGATTTGGTGATGGAAAAGCACACAAAGTTAATGCAAGATAAAAGCACACAGAGTTAAATACACACTATTAGTAATTTGTTTGTAAACATTACCCTTTCTGCCCTTGGAACTTCAAAATTCCTATCCATTCAATTACTTTGAGTCACTTTACAACGCATTTAGCAGAAATGATGATGTTTAGAACTGCAATCAAGGATCATAGCTACAGGGATTGTAAAAGGCCTTACAGGAATACATGGCTACAATAATTAGACTTTTGACCACATAAGAAAATTGACTTTATCATGAAGGAACATGTCAGATTACTACATGAATAGTAGCTCGTAATTAGGAATGAAGTAGTTGTCTATTTTATATTAACAGGCTGTAAAGAATCAACAATACCGGTTCAGTGTCATAATGAATGAATTGTCCTCTTCTGATAATGTCCCCTACATGGTTACGCTGCTCAGTGCGATCAACGCCATTATTTTCGGCACTGAAGAACTACGGAACCGAGTGCAACTCAGAAATGAGTTCATAGGTAAGCATTTCTTTATGGCTGAGATAATTATGCGGTTTTATCAGTTTTACAGCCATAAAATACAGATAAAGTCTCTGGCTTCTGAACATATCTTCTGTAGTGTAGAAGTGCAGACTGACCTTTTGAGGGTGATTTTCCCTGATACGTTATTTACATGTAATAATATAAATGTTACTTTTCCTTGTAGTGAATGTGTTGCCTTACACAGGCTAGTTGTATAAGCATTCCATGCAAGTGACCCATGGGCCGCAAAGGTTTCTCAGTAGGCTCCTGTACTGAAATCTGATGCTGCTTCACTTTCTTCTCTAGCAATGCTCATGTACTGGGCAACATGGTGCACTGACAGATGTCATTTTCAAAAGTGTCCGATTCGCTAGTGGACCAATATCCAAAGAAAATGTATATTAAGTTGGCCATATACAGTACCTGCAGTTTTACCTGCAATATCGGACGAACAGTAAGACGTCCCCGTCTCCCGACCTGCCACTAACCTTCAGTTAGGATTCGTACGATTATATCTGTACGTCTATGGCCATCTTAAGTCTGGATTGGGTGCCCACACAATGCTGATAATCTTTATATAGTGAGTAAAAAAGAAAACAATGGGGACCGCTCAAGCTCACCGTCTATTATTCCCCCTTGCCAGGTGCTCCATCTTCAGTGTCCTCCCTGTATCCAATGTCAATAACTCAGCATAGATGGCACATCTGGACAGGATTTATTGTAGAAGTTAGCTAGACACAGGCCTAACGCATTTCAGGATCAAATCCCTTAGGTTAGCCTATGATTAAGGGGCTTATGCTCCCCTTGGCTGATAATTGCACTCTCAGGCAAATAGTATGTGGAGAAGCTGAAGCAATCCCAGCTTGACAGCTACCGAACTGGTCTGACTTTGTGCTGTACCTGTAGGTAACTTTTATATGTTAAATGGATGGGAATATGCCATAGACCTGCAACAGTATATAAAGTCATTCATTTGTACATATCAATTAAATAAGCTGCCAACCCAGGCTGACGGGGCTGAATTGGCATCTTAAATCTTGACAGATGACCTGCTCGCTTCATTGTTGAAGCAGAAGAAAATTTGGGAAGGAAACCAGACTTCCTACTGCTTTTCAATCAGCCGAGGAGAGGATATTTTTACTCAAAATGCATATGTGGGTCCATTTCCTGGCTATACAGGTGCTGATCAGAAAGCCCTGAACTACACAGAGTGAAAATGTCTGTAGTTGGGCATCTGACCTGGATGTGCTATACACACAGTGGGTAAGATTTAGCCTATAGGGTATTCCTTGTGTGTATGATCCCTTATACATTTCATTTGAAGTGCAATTTCAGATTTTCTGGTGGTAATGATGTCTAATCAGAAAGGTATAGCATCAAATTAGCAGATACAATATAACTCCTGTGGATTTGCTGGAAGATGATTTTCTAGTGCAGACAACATCCGTCAACCCATCTTGATTTATATAATGGGGTTGTGAGGTTGGCATATCTGAATCAAATATTTTTCTCCACATTCTTTCTGGAGGTTATAGAAGCTATTTTCATTTGCACTGTTCATATATTAAAGGGGTTGTTCATCTTTGGGTTAGCTTAAAAGTTAACCCAAAGATGAACAACCCCTTTAATATATGAACAGTGCAAATGTATCATTACTGCAATAAAGAATGATATTCTGTGACAAATTGCTATTGGTTTTCATTTTTTATTTGTAGTTTTTAAATTATTAAGCTTTTAAATCAGCAGCTCTCCAGCTTGCAGGTTCAGCAATCTGGTTGCTATGGTCCAAATTATCCTAGCAACCATGCTTTGATTTTCATAAGAGACTGGAATATGAATAGAGGCCTGAATAGAAAGTAGAGTATTCTAAAGTAGCAGTAACAATACATTTGTAGTTTTACATAACATTTGTTTTTAGATAGACCCCCATTTGGAAACTGGAAAGAATCAGCAGAAGGCAAATAATTCAGAAACTATAAAGAAGACCAATTGAAAAGTTGCTTAGCATTCGTTATCTAGTAATGGGTTAATAAAACTTCATCCTTTCCATAAGCAGTAAGCAATATGTGTGTTGTGACAGCTTTTCTCTGTAATTGAACCTTGACACAGCACCCGGAAGTAGATTTCAAAGTATAGTGTGTGCGGATGCCAAAGGTGGAATATATATATATATATATACAGTATATAAGCAATTAGGAAAGCAGGGGGATAGGCATAACTTGTGTGAAACCCATCCTGCAGGATAGTAATGACTTGTGATTTCCTAATAAAACAACCTGTAATTAAGGAGCCCTAAATATCTGTAAACTGTATGTTGTGAGTTGCAGTTCAGCAGTAGGGAGGTACCTCATATTGGACACCTTTTTTTTATATTTTGCATTTACAACCATGAAACAGTAGCATGTATAGAATTTCCAGCCAATCTTTCAGTATGGCTTTACCAACAGGAACTTTGCAGTGGTTGCAACTGCATTAGGGCTTAGAGATTTGATATATCCTAAGAAAACTGCAGCTGAAAGAGACTAAGGCACAAATAAATGATTGTAAAGGGATTTGGCTGTAGGATTTGGTGGCATAACAAGTTTGATTTGTCTGCCTGAAATAGTTCTACATATACCTACACTACAGTTGGACCCACTTGTATCCTATCCTAGTTTTTATATTACAAACTTTTAGTTGTTAATAAGAAACATCCAGGCCAAAATGACCCAGTCCGGGGTTTAGCTTTACCCAAGCCAGTTTAAATCCCCTATTAAGAATGCAGTCTGTAATTTGGCTCAGGTGGATCCCAGCCTCATGCTGATTATGATGTCAAGGGCAAAAATACAATGCAGTTTGTCTCTGCGGTTAATTCCATCTGTAAGTTCCAAGCCAGTGAAACCTAATATACTCTATGGATGTAATTGAAAGTGCTTCTCCCATTGTGGTATTTTGGGGACTGAGTAAACGGCCATTGCTCTGTGCAAGATCTAATTAAGGAACAGATAATAAGGGCTCCCCTACAGCCCATGCAGATCTGCTTCTGCACAACATGGGATAAACTGGTAACTCTTGGCCTCATAATATCTTGCTTCCAAGTGTTAGTTGGCTGTGTAGGTTTTTGATTGTGTTATACTAGAACGTTCTATGTAATATAATAAATATGGTATATGATACCACGTAAGGGGAAAATGTTTGGCTCCAAATTTAAATAAATGAAGAAAAAACCCTGTTTTTCCTCTTCATACTGATATCTTTGTTGCAAAACTTGCTAATGAATTGGCTTTTAAAATCCAGTTTAGTTGGAAATGGGCTTCTAATAATTGTGTAATATACCACATGTTTCTTGGGGAAATCATTTCACGTGGCACATTTTCTGTTTAATGGAAAGTAACTGAGGAACATAGAGGGTGAATGAATGTTTTTTTTTTCAGTCAGAAGGGCATGTGAAACATTTTGTGAAGTTATGCTTACAGGGCATATTCCTAAAATAATCTGCTTATTTATTTACTTGTGCTATAACATACTTTGTTTTTGTGTAATGCTTTTTATGCAGCTTACTGGCTTTAAATTAAAGGTGGCCATACATGCACAATAGGGGAATGCACAATCCATAGCGTAAGAAATGTTATTGAAGTGAAATTTATGTTAAAAGATTTACTCTCTTCGGTGTGCTTTTTTGTATAATACTTTGAATTTGGTGTACCTTTTTGCCATTATTCTAAAAATGTAGAAAGTACATTTTCTGTTTACAGTTTCTCTAATTTGCTGCACCATGCCCTTAAGTTACTTAAATATATTTAAATAAAAAAACGTGCCATGAATATTGATTTATAATCGCTAAGTTGTCAGTTAAGGTCTACTTGTTAAGTGAAAAAACAAAATGGCGACAGCATATTTTGATGCTCTCCATTACTATCTTAATAATAGACTCCATAAATGTAATGTGATACTTGGCCATGCGGGTGATCATGTTAAACGGCTGGTTTGCCTTTACATTAAAGGGATACTGTTATGGGGAAACATTGTTTTTTTTTTTTTCAAAACACATCAGTTAATAGTGCTGCTCCATAAGAATTCTGCACTGAAATACATTTCTCAGAAGAGCAAACAGATTTTTATTTAATTTTGAAATCTACTTTCTGACCGGCTGTTATTTCTCCTACTTAAGGTGGCCATACACGGCCCTCCGACAGGCTTTTAAATGGGGTCGCTGACCCCACAAACAAATGCTCTGTAAGGCTGAAAATGTATTCAGTGTCGGACTGGGATGCCAGTGGCCCACCAGAAAACTTTAGACCATGGACCCACTTTCCAAACTATTATTCATCCTCTCCTCACTCAACCTCTTTTTTTCTGCTAGTCTTTTATATCTATTTACTATACTCTATTCTTCCATTATTATACCTCTTTTTTACCATAAAGAAATAGGGAATGACTATGAAATAGGCCATATGGTTAGAAGCAAAGGGGTCCAATGACATCTGGGCCCACCGGGAGTTTTCCTGGTATCCCCCCCTGGGCCAGTCTGACACTGATTGTCTTAGTGCTACTTTGTATTCCTCATCTTGCTATTCAGACCCTCTCCTATTTATATTTCAGTCTATTATTCAAAACAATGCATGGTTACCAGGGTAATTTGGACCCTAGCATTCAGATTGCTGAAATTGCAAACTGGAGAGCTGCTGAATAAAAAGCTTAATAACTCAAACACAAGAAATAATAAAAATCTTAACCGGTTGTCACAGAATATCCCTCTTTACCTCATACTAAACGTTAATTTACAGGTGAAAACCCCCCTTTTTACTGCCAGTGCAATGGTAATGTAATGAATTGCAGAAAATGTATCTAGAAATTGCATTACTTTTCACAATTATAAGTTCAGAATGTATAGAGATTTATGAATGAGACTGTTCTAGAGAGGAAGCCTTTTCCTTTGTGTCAATGTTCTTCATTACACAGGAAGTGATAATTTCCGGCTTTCTAGTATTCAGCAAAAAAGTCATGCAAAGCTGTTATTCCACTAGAACAACTGCTTATGCAGCAATACACATTCCCTATTTAGTGTGTTACACATCACTTTATATTTTGATAATTAGAAAAAACTTAATATTATATGATAAACTTATTAATAAAAAAATACATTTGTAATCATTCAGTGCTGTGTAGCAGATAATGGGACAGTGCACTCCACTGATCAAAATGTTAAAATCTCCCCCCAAAAAAATTAAATCTTACTAAAGTCTTAACTAGTCAACAAAATTAAGCTGCTTATTGGAGCACATCTAGTACATAAATTGCTGTGTGTTATTTAAAGGGGTGGTTCACCTTCAGGTTAACTTTTAGTATATTGTAGAAGGGCCAATTCTAAGAAACTTTTCAATTGGTCTTCATTATTTATTTTTATAGTTTTTTAATGATTTGCAATTTTCTTCTGTTTCTTTGCAGCTTTCAAATGGGGGTCACTGACACGATCTAAAAACAAATGCTCTGTAAGGCTACAAATGTATTGTTATTGCCACTTTTTATTACTTATCATTCTATTCAGTCCCTCTCCTATTCATATTCCAGTCTCTTATTCAAATCAATGCAGGGTTGTTAGGGTAATTTGTACCCTAGAAACCAAATTGCTGACACTGCAAACTAGAGAGCCCTTGAATAAAAAGCAAAATAACTATAAAACCACAAACAAAAAAAAATGAAAACCAATTGCAAATTGTCTCAGAATATCACTCTCTACATTATACTAAAAGTTAACTCAAAGGTGAACAACCCCTTTAAAGAGGCTGTTCACCTTCCAAAACTTTTTTTCAGTTGGTTTCAGATCGTTCCCCAGACTTTTTCCAATTACTTTCTATTTTCTGTGTGTGACTGTTTTTTTAATTTTGCAGTGTTTTATTTTAAACCTTCTAAAGCTGCCTGGGGGGGGGGGGGTCGCTGACTCTTAACTGTTGTACATTGATACACTAGTTGTTACAGAGATGCTGAGAAATGGATCAATTTATCCAGAGATGCTGCTGAGAAATGTGTCAACTTAAGCTGGCCATAGATGCAAAGATTTGATTGTACAAGTCCTCGATTCATACGGTTTTCGGACTGTTTGGAGAGTTCTGACCTTCGTGTCATGGCGACCAGTCATTTAGTCGATTGGACAGGTTAGAAGATTTCTGTCAGCTGCCGATCATATCTCTGCATATATTGCCGATCTGACTACTGTATATCAGTGGGAGACTGTCACCAGCTTTGTCGGACATAAACTTTCATGCGATTGGTGCCAGAGCAGAGCTTCGTCTGATCTGTTTACTGAAGTTTAGTGGCAGGTCAGGAGATGGGAAAGTCCGATCATTCGTCCGATATTGCTGGAAATCTGCACGTCTATGGCCACCTTAAATGTTGCAAAATTGTAAAAGTTCAGAATCTGTACTTGAATTACTGCGCTTTCACACTGAAACACCAGAAACAGGAACCTTAAACTTTATACTTAGATTTTGGAAAAACAGTAAAAAATGGAAGTTATTTGCCTTCATCTTCTGAATCTGACATCGAAGAAACTTCTGCTCTGAGGCAATTTTATTGTGCTGCTCTTTATTAATTATCTTTCTGTTCAGGCCTCCTCCTATTAATCTTCCAGTATCTTATTTCAAACCACTGCATGGTTGCTAGAGTAAATAAGACCTTAGCAACCACATAGCACCTGCAGAGCTGCTGATCAGAGCTAAATAATCCAAAATCCCCAAAATATTAAGACAAATTACAAAATGAAAGTGAACTTTAAAATGGTGAAATGTATTTTAACTCCACTTTTATGCAGCTTCATACACAAGCCCCTGACACAGGAAAAAACATGTTTTTTACTACTTGGCAACAGGTGTAGTGCATTCTGCAAGGGGTTAAGCAGGGAACATACCTAATCTTTAATTCTCGTCTCTATTTTAGGCCTCCAGCTGCTGGATTTGTTAACCAAGCTAAGGTAATAATGCTGTTCCTGAAATTCCAGTTTTAAGAGCTGAAGATGAAAAATGTGATTGAAGGCAGAGGTCTTCCATGTTGTGTGACCCTTTTATTTAGGCCTAGTTTCCCTGGATCATATATGAAGGCTGTAGCACTGCTATTGCAATCCAAGACTAGGTCAGATTTTTTTATTTTAAATAATGTTTTTCATGAATTTCTTCCCCTACTACAGAATATAAAAAAATATACAAAATTGGACTTTCAGACCAACAATGCTTTTGCAAATCCATACTTGTTGACCTGTAGAGATTTGTTTGTCATGTTACAGTATGTTTATCAAACAGTGCTTTTCCTATGCCCTTTTGGTTTAAGGGATGTGTTAGACTGTAATGCAAGCCAGTTATTAAGAAAAGTTATTTCCCTGCCCTCTGAAAACTTTTTATCCATGTACAATATAGTAATTGCAGGGCACTCTGTTCACATGTGACCTTTACGTTAATAGATTTAAATTTAGTTTTGGTGCAGACAACCCCAGAAAAATTGCCTCCATACAAGGCAGATAATACAGGCTGCAATATATAGAAAAGGGGTATGCACCCAAAACACAACTTGAGAAGGTGGTATTATTGAAAAAAGTTGTATTTGCATAGTTGAGTACTGTCATAACATCACACTGTATCGACAACACAGAAATTGGTCACATAACTTTACAATGCATATATACATACCACCACAGTCAAATGAATAGATGCTAAGGATAACGGAAAGCGGATATTTTTGCCTGCAAGTGAGAATCACCCTGAGGTTTTGGCTGAAAAAGCCTTTCTCATCCCTTGAGAAAGGCTATTTCAGCCAAAACATTGGGGTGATTCTCACTTGCAGGCAGGAATATCCGCTTATCCTTAGCATCTACTTGTGTGACTGTGGTGGTATGCTATAAATTGCTAACTTTTTATCCATTATCCATCAGAGACTTGGAGGATGAAGACCTGCTGATCCAGGCTATTGTGTTTGAGGAAGCCAAATCTGAAGATGAGGAAGAACTTCTCAAGATATATGGAGGGATTGATATGAACAACCATCAGGAAGTTTTCTCTACACTGTTTAATAAAGTAAGCATTAATTAGGGTTCTGAAATTTTACCTTTGTAACTATTCTGTGTGTTGCCTTGCATGCACTCGCTATACTATTATGTTTGCAAGTCAGGTAGTCTTTCTGGCAAAATCCGTATTCTCTGAAATTTCTGTGCACTGCTCGTCGAGTACCTTTGAAACAATGTAACAGTAGCCAACCCAAAAACCTAGTTCCCATAATGCCTTCTGAGTTAGAACTAGCAATGCAGAGAGTGAAAAGGGTCTGGCAGATCTTGCATTGGCAAAAAAGTCTAGATCCACTGAGAATTGTTAATGAATCTGTACTGGGAAGTTGTTTTGCATTACATTTTTCTTTCATAATGCAGTGGAGAATTTTTAAAATTTTCAAACTTACAAAGTGGTATCCTAAACACAAAATGTTGCCAAACATATGTCCTGTACGTTTATCTAAATAAACAAATGTGTTTATGTATATATTTTTCCCTTTATTGTTTTGTAGGTAAGCTGTTCACCATTATCAGTGCAGCTTCTATCAATTCTTCAGGGACTGTTGCAACTGGATCAGTCTCATCCTACCAGTCCCCTGCTCTGGGAAGCCTTGGAAGTTTTGGTCAACAGAGCTGTCTTGCTTGCAGATGACTGTAAGAAACACTGAATTATTTGCTGTGCTATGTAGTTCATCTGCTTGTTCCTTTTTTTCATCATACACTGGAACCAATGCTGCATTGGGCATTTGTAAGAAAAAAATCTGTTCTACACTAAAAACAATGTTTGAAATGCTTACCACTATGACCACAGTTAATATACAAATGTGTTTATTTAAATGAAAACATAGGCATGTTTATCAATGGCTGAATAGTAAAGCTTTATAGCATGGTAGTAGTATTTGCTAGTGAATGGGTAGTGCTTAGAAATCAAACCATTTTTTTTCTTTAGGCCAAAATAATAACGTTGAAGAAGTCATGGATAGACTCGTAACTTCAAAGAAACATCCAAGTAAAGAAAAAAGAAAAACGGACAAATTTACTAATAAAGTAAATAAAAGCATTCAAACAGACAAACCCAAAGAAGAATCCTGTGAAGACAAAACTGTTACAAAAGATCCAGTGAGCTCTGGAATCATAGCAGATACTTTTCAGTTATCTGATGCTATACTGGTGCCTCCTACTAAAGAGGATTCCTCTGCTTGTGCTACACCACTACAAACCTCCTCTGGGGAGCTTACATCCTCTTCCCCTTTTCCTTCTCCTCCTTCCCCTTTAGTGTCTAAAGCTGGTGAGCAAATTAACTCACTATCTCCTCTACCCCCTCCTCCTCCCCCATTGCCCGGTATTGAACTGTCTCCTCCACCTCCCCCTGGTATGGGTGGATTTTTGCCTCCTCCTCCTCCTCTGCCTGGCATGGGGGACATGCTTCCTCCACCTCCTCCTCCTCTGCCTGGCATGTGGGGCATGCTTCCACCACCTCCTCCTCTTCTGCCTGGCATGGGGGGCATGCCACCACCTCCTCCTCCTCTGCCTGGCATGGGGGGCATGCCACCACCTCCTCCTCCTCCTCTGCCTGGCATGGGGGGCATGCCACCACCTCCTCCTCCTCTGCCTGGCATGGGGGGTATGCCTCCACCGCCACCTCCTATGCCTGGAATGGGAACCTTCACTAATGAAGTAGTAGTTGCTCGAGTGAATTATTCCCTAGGATATTCACATAAAGCTTTTTTTAAGGTGAATAAACCAACCTTAAAAATGAAGAAGCTTAATTGGCAAAAACTTCCACCAAATGTAATCAAAGGTAAGTCAATGAGAGCATTTTCATCCCGTTTTATCTGCAGTATTTCTATCCTTCACTTTCATGCTGTAAGAAGAATTTCAAAAACTTATAACATTGAGTAAAATGAGTATTGCATGAGTTACATAAACGTTTTAATTATACTGAGTTCTCAAATTTTCTAAAAAAAAACAAAAAACACACCCACTCCCATTTTAAAGAATATTATACCCACTTCATTCTTTGCATCCAGTGAAGTATTTAAAAACATTTTTTGTAACTGTGGTAAAGCAAAATTTCACTGATCTCAATTACACCTTTTGATAAGTATGCCTCTATCAATCCTATATAAGTGAATTGAAAGCAGCAATTATTTCCACAGGCTACTTGTGGCAAGCTCTGTTTTTAACAATGGTACCGCCAGTTCACAATCATTTCAGTTGTTTTGTGCCAATGTAACAAAAGATAAAATTGTGATGGACATCTGGAACTCTTCCACATGAAGGCAATGTTCAAATGATATTGTTGCACAATTGATTTTTTTTTTTTTTTCATTTAAGACAGTCATTCTATGTGGGCATCAGCAGGTTCCATTGAGGACACACCAGAGCCCAACTACTCCAGTATAGAACAACTGTTTTGCCTCCCACAAGCAGCTGTTAAGGAAACTGCTGCCCCTGTAAAGAAACCCCCAAAAGAGGTAAATTCTATTTCATTATCTAATCCAATTAAATTTTATTACCCTTATACAGACCATACATTTTAAGTAGAAGAATTGACAGCACACAGTTTCAGCTTTTATTTAAAAAACATTACAAAAAGTTGCCTTGGAGAAAATATCTAATTTCACATGCCATATCAAGGTCCTCATTGTATGTGAATCCTTCGCTACCTGAGCGTATATCTGTAGTGCACTTAAAATCAATAGTGCCCCAGCAAACCATGTGACTGAGTAGTAAGACCATGTCATGTTTCACTTACATAAAAAAGGCAGAAAGCTTTTGGGCCCCATCGAATAAAGATAAGTCTGTAAGAAGTTTCTTGGTCTGGCTGAATAGCAACTCAAAGCAATATTAGCCTATAGTTAGTATAGAGAACAGACAGCGCTCCATATAACCAATGCTGTAGCATTGACCAGCTGTTAGAACACCCCTGTGCTAGCCCACAATTTAAACGTCCTCCTGGAGTTGACCAGCTGCCAGAAATATACAGTTTGAGGTTCCGATTTGGCACTACTATGTTTTAAAGCTTTCACAGGTTTTTGGTTGGACTTGGTTTTCTGTGTACTTTAGCTTTCCTCATGTTCTTTGTGATGCTGATTACCATAGCTGTTTTTATGCTTTTTCCCCGCTCAGATTTCTTTCTTAGACTCCAAGAAAAATCTAAACTTGAACATATTTTTGAAACAATTTAAATGGTGAGTACCCAGTGTTTAGTTTTTGATGAATGTAGCAATTTCCGACTGTAGAAAGTGTTCACTAACTGGCTAACCTGTGGGCAACTGTTATATATATTTTATTCAGCAGATGAAGATTTCTTCTGATGAAAGGTATCACCCCAAAGGCTTATGGTCCTCAGTCTTGCTTACAAATCACTGACACTGTATTCATGTGAATAAATCATCTGTATTATTTGGTGCTGACATATTTGTATGTATCCTGCAGTCCCAATGAGGAAGTAATCGAGCTAATTGAGAAAGGAGACCGTTCCAGATTTGACATTGAGATTCTTAAACAGTTTCTGAAGCTGCTTCCCGAAAAACATGAGGTAAATATATATTTGTATTGAATATCAAAACTGTGTAACAAAATGGTAACGTTCTATCTAAACACATATGCTTTGGAACAGTTTCTACTTGATCCTAGTCCATTATAAGGTTTTTGTTTTCTTTTTTACTGTTGTATAATTCTTTTACGGTCCATCTGCAGACTGCAAAAAGAATGCAGTGACCAGTGGATGAATGATATACAGAGCTCCTCTTTGATTGATCTGCTTTAGTCTTTCTGCAAGGTGTTATTACTCAAACATATGTAATATTAAATGTATTATATTCTCTTTGCTCTCTGTATGTAGTCTGACTATAAAAAGGGAATATGAAGATTTATATTGGACAATAAAATAGTTGTGCCACAGAAATAGTATCTTACAGTACCGCTAACTTATGTTCCTTAAAGGAGAATTCAACCCTTTAGCAAAAAACCCATACCCCCACCCCACAAAGACCCCCCCCACGCCTCCGCCCCCCCTTAACTGCCCCTGGGGAAATGACCCTAAGTTTTTACATACCCCTCAATGTAGATTCATGCATCAGAGTTCCACGTAGCCATCCTCCGGGCCTTCGTGTCTTATTCCAGCGCTTTGGCAATCTCTCTGCATTTCGGCACATGCACAGTTGTTGCAAACCTGTAAATTGCTCCAACTGCGCATGCGCCGATACGCCTTTCTCCATCTCCACTTACCGAAGGCCTGGAAGATGGCTGCGTGGCACTCCAATGCCTGAATCTGAGTCAGGGGCATTTCCCTAGGCTGGGGGGAGGAGGAGGGTCTATGTGGAGTGGGAGGTACAGGATTTTTGCTAAAGGGTTGAATTCTCCTCCTTTTAAAAGGATTATACCATTTAGCTTTAGGGGTTATGTAGTAATAAGTGCTCATGATATGTATAAATACAATATTTCTTAGCTGAAACAGTCACCATGCACAGCAATAAAAACATATTTAGGACAACTAGGGGTGTAACCACTAAAGTGTAGTGCTAATTCAGCCTTATTTTAAGGAAGGGTTTCACTGGCACAGAGGTTTATTAATGCACATGTACAAGCAATGACTAGTGCTCACTGTATGCTAAAGGTTTATAAAAATATGTACTCTGTTTATTAAATGCTGTAGCTGAAATGCGCAGGTTAAAGGAGAACTAAACCCTAAATATTAATATGGTTAGAAATGCCAAATTTTATATACTGAACTTATTGTACCAGCCTAATTTTCAGCATCTCCGTAGCAGCAATGATCCAGGATTAGTGATCTGACTCGTTTTGAAGTCTATGGGCTACAACATTTTTTTGAGGTGCGACAGTTTTTGGAGACTTGACAAATTTTTTCACTCGTTAATGGAGAAAACTTGGAGAAAATTTTCGCTCATCACTATTCCGGACTTCAAACTTGTCACAGAGGATCACCATCTTGGATAGTGTCTGCAACGCTCACATGGTTGGTGTGCTCTGAGCAGCTGTTGAGAAGATAAGCTTAGGGGTTGTCACAAATATACAAGCAGAAAATTAGCTTTGTCAGTCATATAAGCTGATGCTACAGGGCTGATTAATCAATTATGATGCTAACTGCACTGGTATCTGTGCTGACTTGTAGTAATTATATGTGTTTTGTACTAATCAGCCTTATACTGTGACATTTTTATTCAGAATAAACAGTATATTATGAGTGGGTCCCTAAGCTCAGTAAGTGACAGCAGCACAGAGCATGTGAATCAGTGAATCAGATGAAAAGAAGATGGGGAGCTACTGGGGCATCTTTGGAGACACAGATCTTTACTGCTAAAGTGCTGTGGATGCCTTGGGTTGGTACATAACACAGTCCAAAACATAGTCCATACGGCGCAAGTCCAAAACATAATCTACAACATTTCTAGCCTACTTCTTTATTTAGGCTTTAGTTCTCCTTTAAAATACACTGCAACTGAGGGCATGCTTCATTATGGTGGTTTTTCAGTGTATTCTCTTTGTTCATCTGTTACTTGGGAGATCTGTATTCCAAGGATTAAAGTAGAAGCGCCCTCAAATGTTGTTGTCCTGTTAATGCATGTTGGGCCTCACAGAAGCTGCTGCTATCTCCAGTAAAGTAACTGGCGGTAAAATTATGTATTGCTGTTTTAACATAATATGCTTGATTATTAAGGGATAATTAAGGGAAACATTTTTTAAAAGAAAATATATATTTTTGGGTTACCTTTAAGCAATGACTGCTTTAACAGGAAAGCATTTACATGCCCTTTTTAATTCCTCTCATTTTCTATCCTTAGGTGGAAAACCTGAAATCCTACCAGGAAGACACAGCGAAATTATCAAATGCAGACAGATTTTATCTACTTCTCTTGGGTGTTCCTTGGTAAGGCTTTGGGTGTGCCCTCATTCTTTTAATGCCAGTCTGGTAACTGGGACACAAATGAGTGTTGCAGTTGAATATGTTTTGTACTACAAATTTACCACAACAAAACAATGTATTTGGGGCAGGATAGGTGGGGTGCCCTAATTACTGCTTAAATTTAGAGGAATTGTATGTCAAAATACAACTTGCACCTGGATAGAGAACTGGCTAAAAGATAGACTACAAAGAGTGGTGGTAAATGGAACATTTTCTAATTGGACCAGTGTTGTTAGTGGGGTACCGCAGGGCTCTGTACTGGGTCCCTTGCTTTTCACCTTGTTTATTAATGACCTGGATGTGGGCATTGAAAGTACGGTTTCTATTTTTGCAGATGATACTAAATTGTGCAGAGCTATAGGTTCCTTGCAGGATGCTGTCACTTTGCAGAGTGATTTCTCTAAGTTGGGAAACTGGGCAGCAAACTGGAAAATGAGGTTTAATGTTGATAAATGCAAGGTTATGCACTTTGGCAAAAATAATATAAATGCAAGTTATACACTAAATGGCAGTGTGTTGGGAGTTTCCTTAAGTGAGAAGGATCTTGGGGTTTTTATAGATAACAAGTTGTCTAATTCTGGGCAGTGTCATTCTGTAGCTACTAAAGCAAATAAAGTTCTGTCTTGCATAAAAAAGGGCATAAACTCAAGGGATGAAAACATAATTATACCTCTTTCTAGATCCCTAGTAAGGCCTCATCTGGAGTATGCAGTGCAGTTTTGGACTCCAGTCCTTAGGAGGGATGTAAATGAGCTGGAGAGAGTGCAGAGATGTGCAACTAAACTGGTTAGAGGGATGGAAGACTTAAATTATGAGGGGAGACTGTCCAGGTTGGGGTTGTTTTCTCTGGAAAAAAGGCGCTTACGAGGGGACATGATTACACTTTACAAATATATTCGAGGACATTATAGACAAATATCAGGGGACCTTTTAACCCATAAAGAGGATCACCGCACCAGAGGCCACCCCTTCAGAGTAGAAGAAAAGGACTTTCATTTGAAGCAGCGTAGGTGGTTCTTCACAGTCAGGACGGTGAGGTTGTGGAATGCACCGCCAGGTGATGTTGTGATGGCTGATTCTGTTGATGCTTTTAAGAGGGGTTTGGATGATTTTTTGGACAGACATAATATCAAAGGCTATTTTGATACTAAACTCTACAGTTAGTATATCTATGGGCATATATGGTTTGTGTTTGAAAGAGTGGAGATATGTGTGTGTGTATGTATGCTGGGTTTTTAATTTGGAGGGGTTGAACTTGATGGACTCGGTCTTTTTTCAACCCAATTTAACTATGTAACTTACAATGTTTACAATTGGCTTAGTACACATAATTGCATTAAAATCACTCCTTAAATAAGTGATGTTCGCAGGGCCCCAACTTCCCCTTACCATTAGATTCAGTACATGGAAGACAATGCCAAATGAGTAAAAAGAATCCTTTGTTTCAGTCCCAGCAGAAATATTATCTTGGGGACAGATATACTGTGGAATGGAAAAGAGTCCAGCTGTCTAAGTATACCTTATTGCACTGCACAAGTGAAATATATATTGGAGCTTTGTATTTGTCTTTTTGAGGAAGACTTTTGGTGGCAAGAAGCAATTGTGGGTCATAGTTAGGCACTTACTAGTAATTACTGAACAAATTAGTGTTATCAATGTATACATCATTTCATGGACAGTTACATTTTACCTGCATATCAAATAACACCTAATACAGATATTATTCTCACAGAGACTTCAGTTTTATGACACCTTTGCGTGTATTCCTATCTGCTGGGACTGTCTAGCTGGTAAGGTCTTGATCCACAATTGATATACGGCAGGAAATAACTTAAGAAGTTCCTAGTACGACACTTGTCCTTTATAAAACATCTGTTGTTATCTACAGTATGTTCACAAGAGCTCCATTCACATGCACTTTTACTCCTCCCTTGATTATTTTATTTTGACTACTTCTTGATCAGTGTAAGTACTAATATAATTTCAAATGTGGCCCGTTTTTTCCTGAAGCTATTTTTCAAGACCTTTCTGTGTTGAAGCATTTTCGCTCACTTGCAACATTGGGCCCAAGTCATCCATTTACCGAAGCTAAGGGTATTGGTGCATAGGGCACTGAAAATAGTGTTTTGTTTTTAAGAAACTGGAAGGTGATATCAATGCAAGTCTGTAGGGGGCAGTTTTGGGCACTTTTGCAATGTGTTTTTTTTTTTTTTGGCTACTGAAAAGATTTAGAAACATGTCATGTAACATCTATAACTTTTGTATGTCGTAAGGCAAAATGAAGCCTTAAGTTCACACCACTGTTGCATGGAAACTATTTGAAGTGAACTGAAGAGTAAATTTAAGGTCTACACAGGTCTTGAAGATGGAACACATGAACATATTTTTTTATTCACCTTCACAGATTAAACAGTACACTGTTATTAGCTTCTCCCTTATTATTTATAATAAATATATATATATAAAATTTATTTTGTTCATTTTGTTTCTGTTGCCAGCTATCAGCTTCGAATTGAGTGTATGCTGATTTGTGAAGAAATTAACCTGATTGTTGATATGCTTCGTCCCAAAACAAAATTAGTTAGTAGTGCATGTGATGGTAAGTAGAATACAGGCGTTTTTATACTTTTATTCTTTTTATAGGTCCGTGACCTGCTTCTCACTTTTCTTTGTTGTTGCACAGATATAATAAGCAGCCACAGACTTCCGCTCTTCTGCCAGCTGATCCTGAAAGTGGGAAACTTTTTAAATTATGTAGGTACCAAATATATTTCTCACAAGAAAAAAAGTTATAAAATGTGTTTATATATTAAGCGACTGATGTAACATAAATGCTAATGACCCTATTGTCTGTCTGTTTTGGTTCTATATTAAAGGACATGTAAACCCTCCATAAACAAATTAATCAGTGAATAACCTCTTTGTAAGATTTAAATGGTATCACTACAGACCCTTGCTTTGTTTAATCCACAAATTCCCCCTGCATTAACACCTGCGACACCTATTGTTCACACCCCTAAACCCTGTACTGTTCACACCTGAGACCTAGACTGAAACTGCCCACATTGTTCACCTGTTCACACTTTATACAAAATGCTAATAGAGCCCCAGAGCTGTCTCTTAGGGTGGTCCTGATGGGTTTCCCTGTCTCCTGCTCTATTCTACATTCCCTATGCTCCCTGTGTGTGCGCCATGCTCTGCCTGTGTGCACCCAGCTCTGCCCAAGTGTGCTCTGCCTGTGTGTGGCCAGCTCTGCCTGTGTTTGCCCTGCTGTGTCTGTGTGACATACTCTGCCTGTGTGTGCCCTGCTCTGTGTGTGGCATACTCTGCCTGTGTGTGCCCTGCTCTGCCTGTGGAAAATAAGCTTGGTATTTGTTCTGGGGGTTTGTTAGCATTTGAAAATATCATGTGCTGGGGGTGCTGTGTTGTCCACAGGGGAAGTGGAGGTATATGTATTTAAGGGTATTCTTAATATGACAATTTTTTCACATGAGTGATAAGTGATATCCCTACAGTGAGCACCAACCATTTGGTTTTTTGGTGTGCTACCACAATTAATGTGGACATGGTCTTGTGGTAACATTGGTGTGTTTTAAAGTGGGTGTGGTTTAAAAACAGGGAGTGGTTAACACTGGCTTCCATTATGGGCCCTCCACTATGTAGGCCAGATATATTTCGGCCCTATGTACCACAGAAGTTGAACAGCACTGATTTAGTGAATCATTCCCCTCCTCTAACCCATTGCCCCCAACTGACTTTGGGTGCTGGCTACTGAGAGTGCTCCGTTCTTCTCAGGTTAATAAACAGGCCCTCCAGTCTGGAAGCCATCGTGTCAAAAACGACGCGCGACTCGTTTTTCTGGCGAAATTTCGCTGGTGATTCGCGAATTTATTCGGCCATCACTAATGAAGACCAATTGAAAAGTTTCCTAGAATTGGCCCTTCTACAAAATACTAAAAGTTTACTTGAAGATGAACCACCCCTTTAAGTTCTGCTTGTTTATGCCTGCATTCTTGATTGCATGGACTTTTACATGTCACTGATGATGTGTCAGAGGGAATAGGGCAGCAGGGTGAAAGCTGCTATTTGTTTTTAGGAAAATGTGATGGCACTGGTGAAACGACAGGAGATATGCAGTACAAATAATACAGCTTGGCTAGGGGAGATATGCCGAACTGGTAGGAGAATGCCTGGTTTAAATGTATTTTAAAGGGAATTGTCACCATTATACTAACCTTTAAAATATTTAGCAGTTTTCAAAAAATATTGTAAAAGGTGCTTAGAAAATCATTCGGGACAATTAGACATTCATTTGTTTTGGAGGTTTACATTTCCTTTTATTAGTGGACAGTGCTTGAAGCCTGACCTCATTCCACAGTCCAGCCAAAGGCCATGTGTGTGTGACACTAATGTGAAGCACACCATTAATATTGTGGTATGCTAAACACTAAAGTATCATTCCTGCAAACCATTGTCTGCAAGTCAAGGGTCCACCGCTTCTTTTTATTGTTTCCTTCTCTTTTAGGGAAGTCATACTGGAAACGCAAATGGGTTCAAAATCGGCACTTTACTGAAACTGACAGAAACTAAAGCCAATCAGACTCGCATTACATTGCTACACCATATTCTAGAGGTAATATAACAGAATACCAAATTTGTTTGGCCAAAAGTCAAGCATGAGCAGCATCAAGGCTGAGACGTAAATAAAGACGAGGCTTGGGCAGGCTGAAGCTCTCTAGATGTAGTTCAAGAGCTTTTATTTGTGAATATAGTATCAGTTTTTAAGGAAATATGTCACTGAAAAATTGCTAAATTTACCTGGTTTGGGCATTTTGTCCAATTTTGATCATACTGTCTGACTGTCTTGTTTGATGATGCCCCTTTTATCTTGTGTGTTTAGAGAAAATGAAAAATGTAGATGAGTAGAGCCTTTGCTGCCTCTCACTTCATTTCTACCCAAACATGTTGAAATTGACCATCAGTCAGTCTGACCAACAGAAGAGCTTAAAGGCCATTAGCAGGTTGTTTCTAAGCTCCGTTAGTGATGCTTAAAACCTTATCTATTTACTTAATTATTTTTCAGATGTTTCTGGTTTTAATCATTGTGGTTTTGTTTGTGGGTTTTTTATACAGGTATTGAGTAATGACAATATTGCAATAAATTGATGTATACATTTCACATACAGATTATATACAAAAAGTTACAAGAGGTTGAGGGACCTGCTCAAAAGAGCTTGCAATCTAAGGTGGATATATCCTCTGTATCCACAAATGATGCATTCTGTGCATCCCCACTAGGAAACAAGAATTAAATAAGCATTGTTTAATAAGCATTAAAACAAGATAATGCAAGATTGTGGAATATTTTATAAGGTTAATGCAGCTTGCAATAACACTTGGGAATGTACTCATACTGAGAATAACACATTAACTTCACAGTTCAGAATAACGACCATGTTAATATAATTATTCTGTGAAGAAAATAGTTATCTAATTCGTCTTAGCTTTATCCTTGTGGTGGGCATTCCTCATATGAAGCAGTTTCTGAAATTGGTCTTGTGTTTTTTTTTTGTTTTACTTAATTATGTGAACTGTTGTGAAAGGTTATTAGAAAATCAATTGTTTTTAACTGTCAGATTTTCTTTCTTCTTTGTGATCCATTTTTTAGGAGGTTGAGCAAAATCACACAGACCTTCTCCAACTTCCAAGTGACCTTGAAAATGTATCCACAGCAGCTGGGTAAGAACTTAAAATAAACTAAGAGATGCCACCATTAAATCATGTGGACCAAAGAAACACAGCTGAATATACAGTAGGGATGGAAATATACATGGGTCCATATTTGACTTATATTGACTTATATTTCAGAATAGTCTCCTCAACCCTACTTTAAAAAGTATATACTCACAGAATATAATGGGATTTTTTTGTTTTTCAGCATTAATATTGAGAATATGTACTCAGAAACAAGTGGGAATTTAAAGAAATTAAGAGATCTACAGAATAAAATTGCTACAGCAGCAACAGATGTCAAGGAGCAGTATGAGAAATCAATTCAGGTGCGTTTACAGTGTTCATGGAATATTGCATGATCCACCATACTGTGTGAATCTGATTAAATTTGTTCTTGAAAATCTGTATTACTATAGAAGAGCCAGTCTCTCACATTTGCTGTTTGTGGCAATATTCATTTCCAACTTTCCATTTTTCATGAATATACCCTTAAGCCTCCACTTTATTTTTATATCAGGATTGCATGGACGCTTTGAAAGAATTAGAAGAACGGCTGACAGATCTTTCCCAAAAGAAGGTTAAACTCGCTGATTATTTATGTGAAGATCCAACCAAGCTGTCGTTGGAAGAAACATTCAGCACTATGAAAGCTTTCAGGGATCTGTTTCTCAAAGCCAAGAAGGTACAATACATGGCTTAGAATATCATTTAAAAAATACTACTGCCTTTAAAGGAGAACTAAAGCCTAACTTAAAAAGTAAGCTAGATATGTTGTACATTATGTTTTGGGCTTCTGTGCCAGCCCAAGGCAACCACAACCCTTTAGCAATAAAGATCTGTCTCTCCAAAGATTTGAAGTTCTGGATCATTGCTGCTATTGACAAGCTGAAACTTTAGGCCGGTGCTATAAGTTCAGTGTATAAAATATGGCATTTTTGAGTGTTGCAGACTGTTTCCAAGATGGAGAGCCCCTGTGATAAGTTTGAAGTTCTGGATCATTCCTGCTATTGAAACTTTAGGCTGGTGCTATAAGTTTAGTATATAAATTATGGCATTTTAGCCATATTAATTTTTAAAGTTTACTTCTCATTTAAGTTCTCAAATCATTAGCTGCAAAAAGCAAGTTAAGCGGTTAAAGTATAATGAAAGACCAATAATAACTCAATTTTGGAGGCAAATAAAGGTGGATTTAGGGTTTTGCTGTTATTATAGTTTTCTTTTGTTGATAGATCAGCCTACCCCCTTCATTGTTTTGCGAAGCCACAACACCTGTTCCTGTGTTGTATGAACAGATTAGGAACAATCACTCAACCCCTATCCTGTAGCGATGTGTGGGCCCGCCCGGTACCCGCAGGTTTACCTTGCACCCCTATTTGCAGGGGTTCTCCCCACCCCCACCACCTTGCACTGCCGGCTTCCTTTTTTATAGACGCGTTCCTGCTCGCTCTGCCCCTTTTGTGACATCATTGGCAGGGTGCATCTATAGATGGTACTCAGACTCAGGCAGGTGTGGCTGGAGGGAGGGCGGATGCGCGTCTGGTTTTACCCGACCCGCACATCACTACTATCCTGTGCTAGCCTTTCCTGTAGTTATATTTCTGTTCAGAGGAAGTTTGTTCCAGTTACTTCTTGAGCTTTGGTTATTTTCTGCACAACAAAAAAGGTTTTCATACGCCTTTTACTCTTGCAGGAAAATAAAGACAGAAAAGAGCAGGCTGTTAAGGCTGAAAAAAGGAAAAAACAGCTTGCAGACGAAGAAGCCAAAAGACAGAAAGGCGAAAATGGAAAAATAAGTGAGTGGCTTTAATGCCGACACCTGTGTGGAATTGCTAAAACAAATAAATATATCATGTACCCTTAATTGTAATGTATATGTATATTATCTGGTGTCTTAAATATTATTATTATTATTCTTTATTAGACTAAGCATATGTATTGCCTTAGTAAGAAGTAGTTCTAGTAATCCGTATCCTGGAGAGGGCACTTTCTAGAATTTTGACAACAGCACGTTCCATTTCTTAAATAGGTGTTTTTTAGTAGTCTTGAGGCTTGATGTTCCAGATTATAGAAACCCATGAATCCAGAAAAGCCCAGTCCCAAGAATACTGATGCCTATATATATATTAATCAACAAAATCATTTCCAGTTTTGTTAGCTATTTATTTGTTTTTCATTGTATTCAGTTCGGAAAGGAGCAGCCAAGCTGGAAGAGGGCTGTATTATTGATGCTTTGCTGGCTGACATAAAGAAAGGTTTCCAGTTGCGCAAAACTGCCAAGACCAAGACAGAAGCGGACTCTTGTCCAAAAACCCTAAGCAGTGAGACCAATAGCAAAGATGTTCAACATGTTGGTAAGAGAACTGATGTGTCCCCCGTACGACTACAGCGTAAGATTTTTATGCTGAAAAGGCAATAGAGGTCATCTCCTTGCAATGGACTGTGTGCTTTCTAACCTGCATGTGCAATTTGCTGCTTATTTCTTTAGGGGGTGTTTTGTATATATATATTTCTTGTTTTGCTGCTAATTTTAACACTTACACTGCGATATAAAGTGCATGGGCTGCATGAATTAACTGTACTTTTAGTTGCAGAGAGCGAATCATCCAATCATTAAAGCACTTTAGCCTGCATGAAGAGACTTCGAGTATGTATATTTAGAAAATTTTGTCGTGCCCATAAAGTACGTGAAGATAAATGATTTGTGAGCGTTTGCGTTCTAAAAATAGAATAGTAGGAAAAAATATTTCAAAATGGAATCCTGATCATGTTTCTACTAACAATAATGCAATAATGATGCATGTTTGCATTAAAAAAGAGGTCAGTCATGATGTATAGTATTTATGAAAATGTTTTTGTTCTTCATTTGTTCAGAATTAGAAAAATCTCCTATGCAAGCTAAGGAATAAAACTTGAATGATTTGGCTATTTGGTGGGCCTCTTTCTTTCTTTTATAAAATCGGTTTACCGATATCCTTTGAGTAGCTCTAGCTCAGATATTTTCTATCTTGATGTGAAATTATTTTTCCAAGCCTCATTTGCTAACACTTTTTTGCTAAACACTTTTTGCATCTATCATATTAATATTTTTCATTACCGATGCTGGAAATAGGAATTTAAAAGCAGTAAAGTAGAGCAAAACATAAACAAGGATTTAAATGTGGCTACTATTAAAGGGGTAGTAAACCCTGCTGCATTGCACTGCTGGACTACAAATCCCAGGATAGTGTAATATGTTAATGAAGATTGAGATATGCTGGGAGTTGAAGTTTAGCAACATCAGGGGTGTATTATTAAAGCAATATTGCTCAATAAAACTTTTCCCCAAATCTCCACAGCCATCGACTGCTTTAAAATGCAAAAACTCCTTCAATGAGAGTCCCAACTGACCTGTGTCAATCTGGCTCCCTATTCCTGCAATTGGAGTTGGATGCCTTAAGCACAATTTCCCAGTACAGTTTGTTTCTTTGATCCCCATACTTGATCCCAGTGTAATATAATGAAAGAAATACAAAATTATCTATATAAGTAAGATAGCAGCATTACATTTATGATCAGTAGAATTCTCATTGGAGAATCTTCTAGCATCCATAATTACGTTTTTTAGTTAGAAAACTAGGGGGTGCTGTGGTACGGCTTTATGGCTGGGTTTACATCCCCTTTATAAATAGATTGTGTCATGGGAAAACCTGGGTTTACATCCCCTTTATAAATAGATTGTGTCATGGGAAAACCTGTTTTTTCAGTTAATAGTGCTACTCCAGCAGAATTCTGCACTGAAATCCATTTCTCAAAAGAGCAAACAGATTTTTTTATATTCAATTTTGAAAACTGATGGGGCAAGACATATTGTCAGTTTCCCAGCTGCCCCCCGTCATGTGACTTGTGCCTGCATTTTAGGATGGAACTACTCTCTGGCAGGCTATTTCTCTTACTTAATGTAACTGAATCTCAGTGAGACTTGGCTTTTACTATTGAGTGTTGTTCTTAGATCTACCAGGCAGCTGTTATGTTGTGTTAGGGAGCTGCTATCTGGTTACCTTCCCATTGTTCGAAACTTTGGGTGACTTCGGAAAATGCGTCGCCAGGCGACTAATTCTCCCCAACTCTGCCTGTGTCTCCTCACCCTAAAGTCACATGATCGGGGGCTCCTGGGAAATGGATAATATGTCTAGCCCCATGTCATTTTTCAAAATTAAATGTAAAAAAATTTGTTCTTTTGAAAAATGGATTTTAGTGCAGAATTCTGCTGGAGCATCAATGTTAACTGATGCGTTTTGAAGAAAAAAAAACCCTGTTTTCCCATGACCGTATCCCTTTAAAGTTAAATTCCTATTACAGATAGTAATTGTATTTCTCTGTTGATATCTCAAAGACCATGTTGGAACTCTACCACAAAACAATTCCAGTTCAAACCTGGATGGAATGGAACACAAATTGGAATCCAAAGACAATTGTGATGAAAAAGTTGACCACAAACCAGTCTTGATTGCACCTATTAATCTGGACACAAGTGCCTGTTTAATAAAGATATCTGAGCAAACAGCAAAGCTTCCAGTCTGTACACTTCAAGAAGCTTCTAATTCTAAGCAAACTACGGATGTATTTGTTAAAGAACAAAGTGCCATCGTGACCACTGAGAGTTCTAACAATCACAATATAGATGGTAACTCGGTGAATAGATGCACATTGGATCAAAGCCAATGTCCTTCAGAGATCAGTGATAAAGTAGACTCAAAGGAGTCCCGTGAAATACCCATGCAGATGGAATATAAAGGAAGTGCTATGGAAGGTAAATGTTCACTGCCATCCAAACCCAATGCATTGGTTAAAGAATTACCATCTATCCAAATTAATGCACTGAATGAAGGGTATAGTACAGATTATGGAAGCTTGAACAAAGGTCAGAACAATGCACTGAATGAAGGATCACAACAGTCTTGCTGTCCTACAAGAGCTGATGAAAACAAAGCACTGGACTCGGGCTCCCAGCCATCTCACACTAGTGTAGCGATTGAAGGATCAGCAGAGGCTCAGAAACATGCACTGGATGATGTTGCACTACAAACGCTGAATAATACAGCAACAGAAGGTTCACAGGTTGAAGAAAATACTTTGAATAATGAAGGTTCTGCAGAACAAGAAAACACGAGTGAACACCCACTAAATAGTTCATCGCATTCCGCCACGCTTCGCCTGTCCTCTGAGGATGGACAGAAGGTGAAAAGAGGGTCTTCTAAGCATAAAAAGAAAAGGAGCAGTTCCAAACACAGAGAAGGTAATATTATGGATACTTTTTTCTTACTTGTTTGTTAAATGGATATTTTAGTTGGAAAAGAAACTAATTATAGAATAATGGTGTTTTACTCGAATTCTTGATTCCTCTTTCATAGAGTTTTAGAATTAGTTTAGTTAGTGCTGAATTTTTTTTCTTAATCTCAACACAACATGTTTTCAATCTGTATATTCAATCAATACATCTAGTGCTGGGCTAGATTACTGGAGAAATAGATTACATGAACACACGTTAACATGCTAAATGCTAAAGAGGTCAGTTTCCAAGTTTTTACCCACAACATTTTTCCCAACGTTCCAGCATCATTGTGGACAGCTGCTAAATAGCTCATCTTTCTATTCAGACCCTCTCTTATTCATATTACAATCTATTATTCAGGTCAGTGCATGGTTGGTAGAGTAATTGAACATTAGCAACCAGATTGCTGCTGAATACAAAACTAAATAACTGAAAAACGACAAATAGTAAAAAATGAAAACCAATTTCAAATAGTCACTCTCAACAATTCTAAATCATACTTAAGGTGAACAACCCCTTTAACTCTTGCTTCTCTGCTCCCCACTTTTCCTTCTCCTGTTTATACTCCCCACTCCACTCTAGTCTCTCCTTCTACTCTTCTTAATGCTACATGTTCCTCCTATATATTAAATGTCAACCCAATAGCAAAACGGCAGCAGTTGCCAGAAAAAAGGCTACAGGTGTAAGAACCAAGAGCACATTAAAGCTCCTCTAAACATCATAATGGTCCTGAAGGAGAAGCGATGGACTACTTTTGTAATCAGTGCATCTCTCCTGGTTATAGCAAACATACCCAGTTTTATTCCCTGAAAACGACTGCTTATCCCCAGCTTGTTTCATTTTGTGAATTAGTAATATAGATTACACTATAGTCCAGTGTTTTTTTCTCTCTATAAAACAGAGGATGGAATTGATTCTCCCACTCATAAAACAAGAGGTTGTATGGTGCAGTAAGGTATGTAAATGTCAAAACAAGATTTGTGTTCACCTTAACTTCCAAGTCAAAATCACACAGAAATGACTAACAATCTAAAAAAAAAATGGATTAATTTCCAAACTAACTTAAGGCTTAATATATCTGTGTACGTCTGTCATTTAATATCGACTAAATGTTTAATTCTAAATCTGTATTGTGTAAAAGTCCTCCTAACCTCAGCAGTTTATACAGTGGTGAAACTACAACTGGTGCAGCTGCACAAAGCTCTGTTGACCCTTTCCCCCTGAAGCAGCGCAATATAAAGGCTCAAAACTTTTGGGCATTGATGAATGTCTGTACACATTTGTGCAAAAGGAATATAATTGGGGCTGAAGAGCTGAAGCAGGTTCACTCATTGTGATTGCTTCTACCACTGTTTCTCTAACAATATATGCTTTTCTGAGCAGCGATGAGCTTCTCACGTTTTAATGGGTTTGTTTTGCACTCTTATAGTTGACTTGTTTTTTTTTTTTTTAAAGAGATCTTAATTTTACAGTGGTGTAAGCCTTTTTGATTTACATTCGTGGTACTCCAGCTTCAATAATGATGCACAAGGTTTAAGGCCCATAAATGTTATCTCTGGAAGGCAGTAGTTGTCTTTAACTCAGGATAACCTGACCTTCCAGGCATTTACATGCATGACATTAAATGTATACCCCCAGCAAGTCAAAACTGGCTGGGATTTGGATTGCTGGCAACTGGACCCTTTTATTGAGTATCTCGGCATGGAGACTGAAAAGCATCTCTGCAGCGTTTGATGCCAGTTGCAGTAGTAATCCCTTTTTCCTGGGGAACTTTGTTTTGGAACTGTATTTTTATATATATCTGGATTGTGGACTTAGTGTGGTCTGTATTTCAATCTGTAACCGTGGGGCCAGGCCAAGTAGGATCCATGGATGATTACTTTGAAATCAAGTTTTTGCAGGCTTTTCCTTCATTTAGGCAGGTGTATCGGCAGTTCCGTTACTGGTCATGGGAGAGTAGTGGGGACATTGGAGTGGCGTTCCTATATGTATAAAGACCCAGTCTATGAAAAGACACTTGCTTATACCACCTTTATGTGTCAACCTAAAAACCTTGAATATAAAACAAATAGACACTAAATGCTTCTTTTAGACGCACAGGGTCTACAGTTGGAAAGCTGTGATCTAGAATAAAGAAGTGTTTATATCTCCCCTCCCTCCTTCACGCCCTGCTTTAATCTGAGCCCAGAGCTATGAGTGAGCAGGAGAGACTCAAGCAGGAATTGGTCATGCCAAGCTAATATGGCAGCTGCTATCCTAAACAAACAGAGATCTAGAGCAGTTTACTCAGAAATGGTAAAGCATTCTGCAGAATAAATATAGTCTAACTATTGTGGCTAATCCACTGGCAATAAACTGCTTTGGTTGCTTTCCTTCTCCTTTAACAGCTGGAAAGGGACTTTTTATCAACTGCTACTGAGATGCTTTTCAATGAATTCAGACTCAGGGCATCCAGTAATGATGGTGTGTTCACTAACTAAAGGAGATCCAATTATCCCTAATGTACTGGACCAAGAAGGTTTCAGGTGGCAGCCCTGTGCCTCTTATCTGATTCGGGATTGAACTCTGCTGCATTCATTTTTGGAAAATACTTTGGATAATGAAACCGAGTTTAGCCAATGGTTTCAGCTAATTTCAACAGTACTAAACCGCAACCATTTAATTATCTTCTCTGCCTGTATTCCTTGGGAGCATTATAGGAGATGCCAAAGTCAGTACTTCTATAAAATTACAAGGATCTCAGTGAGAACTCTTTCTTTATTACATCCACTAACCAATTTATATTATTACAGGTGTAAGAACAAACAAGATGGCCAAGAAATGAACCAAGCGGAACACACACTGCCAACAGCTCGTGCCTAATTTGCTTTTGTATAGCAACCTGTACAATAATCGATGCCTGAAATAAGTCTATTGTAGGTCTCTCCATGAACAGGATATTTATCAATACATATAAAAAATAGGTTTCCATTTTGAACGTTTGCCTAAGTTCACTTTTAGAGCAGAACAGGATTGAGATATATTTTGTGATGTGCATGCTGCATGTCTCAGGCACTTTACCCATTCTGCAAAGCTCATGGATGCAGAGTAAAAAGTGGCCATTCAGCTCGTCTATTCATTCCACGATCAGTAAACTGATAAACACATTACATTATCCTGTACTCTTATTAGTTAACATTTTGTTTAAAGAAATGGTACAAAGAAATCATTAAATAACATTTATAATTATTTGACAATAGTCATACAATGCTTCCATTATTTTCAATGTGTTTGTACAAAAGCAACTGCTGTGTATCTACCCAGACTGTCCTCCAGGCTTGTTCAGAAATGTTTTCCCTCTTGATTACTGCTTTCTCTTTCATATTATGTTCGCTCCGGTTTACCAGCATTTTGCATACATAATTTTATTCTATCAACAGTTTATTAAGAAAAATATGTAAACCTTTAAAATAAGTGAATGTAAAGTTTATATCCAGATATATATAATTAAGGACTACATGTGCTGTTTAAATTAATTTTACAACAGTGCCACCTACTGCTCCGTTTCGGACCATGAAGTGGTCAAGGCAGAAAGTTAGCTGGTCTTTTGTTCTTCTGGTTAGGAAAAAATGTGAGAAAAGTTGAGGTTTCTAATATTTCCCTAACCAAAAAACATCAACCTTCTTTCTTTCGCCTGATAAACCAGCTGTCATAGTGGAGTCCTGCAGCGGGTTACCTGCAAAAACCTGCGGAACCCTGTGGGTGCGGGTATAGAAATGGGGGGGTCAGCAGTTCTGCGGGTTTGTGGGTCGTGCCGCGGGTCTTCTCAATAGTGGTTTTTACTTCTTTTTTTCTGATCACACCTACTTCCGATGATGTCACTTCCGGGTTAACAATGACAGCACTTCCTGATTCTTACTCTTTTTTCTGATCATGCCTACGTCTGATGATGTCACTTCCGGGTTTACAATGACAGCACTTCCTGATTTTTGATGGTCAGCGGGTCACGGATTGGGTTGTGGAGAAGGTACTTGCGGGTTTTGTCAGGTACAGGCCTGGTTTTGTGGAGAGGCCACCTAGGCCCGGGCCTAGGGAGGCAGGATTTTAGTGGGTGGCATGCTGCCCAACCAAACCCACATTGGTTCAGAATTTAAAATTTCCTGTGTGCCAATTCCCATTGCTTTGTCCTCATACCTCCCAACCAGTGTCGACTGGGATGCCAGGGGCCCACCAGAAAACCTTAGACCAGGGTCCAGACTATTATTCCTTCTCTCCTTACTTAACCTCTTTATTCTCCTATTCTTTTAGATCTACTTACAATACTCTATTCTTCCATTATTAAGCCTCTTTTTTTTCCCACATAAAGAAATAGGGAATGAACATGAAATAGGCCAAATTGTTAGAAGCAAGAGGCCCACTGACACCTGGGCCCACCAGGAGTTTTCCTGGTATCGCTGTGGGCCAGACCAACACTGCTCCCAACTGTCCCTTTTTCGGAGGGACAGTCCTTCTTTCGACAGCTCAACCTGCTGTCCCTCATTTGTACTAGAAAGTCCCTATTTTCTCTGCACTGAACAGCCAGTCGAAGAAACAGTTTCTAACTTAATCCCAGAACAGCTATCAAGTGCAAATAAGGTACTTTGTAACAATGTTGAGATAAGAAAATAAGTAATTGTAACAGTTTAGATCAGGAGAAATATTTTCAAACTTTCATAACCTGCCAAATTTTGTAAAATAAACATGGTAATTAGGGGGTGTGGCTGCAGAAAGGGGCATGGTCAAACAATTCTGCTGTGCTACATTCAAAACCGACAGCGGGCCTAGGGGCGCCCACTAAGTAAATCCGGCCCTGGTCAGGTAGTGGGTCCAAGTGGGTAAGAATGCAGGTTGCAGCTACGGGTTCCTAACAACGGATCCGCACAGTACTCTGCCATGGTCAGAAATTGACCAGCAGGTGATGCTACTGTAACAACATTAATTCGTATTAACTGTTTGTGCATGCCTATAATATCTTAATATATAAAAATAAAAAAATAAAAAAAAAGTGTACATTGCAAAACTACTTAGCATTCATCAATTTTACATTCACTTATTTTAAAGGTTTACTTTAATGCAGCTTGAATTGGAGGGTCCTTTATAAAGCAGAAAATTCATCTGATATAACATGGTGAACCTTTACTTTTTTTTGTTGGGCTTCATTTATTTATAATGTTTATTCTGTATGGTTTGTGAACCATTATTGTTCATTTTCTGCCTGTTTCCAGTATACAGCTGCAAACTGAAAACTGCTGCCTACATTATGGAGTTATTTATCAGAGGTCGAGTTTGTGAGGTTTTTTTTTGTCATGAATAAACTTGAAAGTTTTCTTAGTTATGAAAAAACTGGAATGTAAAAACTCAAACTGGTATACTCGGAGTGAAAATACTCACATTTATTGCGTTTTCATGAAGAAAAATCCTCAAATTAATCAAGCTTTTGAGAACAAACCATCCAAACATCATGAAGGCTAGTAACATCTTCAAATAGTTCAAGGGACCATCGATTCCTACATGACCTGCTATTGAGCTATTTCCCCTTCAAGGTATTTTTTTTTAACCCTTTTTTCACCCTTGAAAACTTTAATTTTTGGAGAGAAAAAACAACTCGACCTTTGATTAATAGCCCTCTATATTAATTGAAATGTTTAGGTTCTCTTTATTTAAGGCCTGTTTGCTAACCAGTGGTGCAGATATATTCAGTATCCATGAGTCCTGTGGTGCCAGTTCAGTTTAATGTGCACTTGGGTTGAGGTGTTTGCACCAGGTTTTGTAACCCATGGCAACCATTTGGCTACTAAGGGATGCCAGACCTGGTGCAAATATTAAGGCTACCCTGATCTAGCATTCAACACAAAGGACTGGGGATGCTTGCTTTTAAACATCAAGGGGTGTTGGGAAAATGCAGACTGCAGGGTACATCTAATTAACCTGCCTCTATGATTTTGGAGTTCAGGAGGAAACCCAAAGATGCACAGGGAGAACATAAAAACTCCTTGCAGATAGTTCCCTATACAACTATAAGATGTGCTCTGTTGGAGCCTATAATGTGAGTGATCCAGGCAGTCTGCATTGTATACGGACACCCCTGTTCTCAGGAATAGGATTTATACTGAATTTAGGCACCGGCTCTGTACTGTGCATCCAACGGTTTACTGAATATTAACTACTTTGTACTCAACTTCAGTCTCTATGGCTACATTTACATTGAGGGTCAGGGACCAGACAAGCTCATTTCAGTAAGCATGATGGACTTATGTGACTGACCAGCATACCTGGACCAATATCTATATGTGAGAACCAACCTATTGTGAGATTTCTGAAGACTGGGTGAAAAAGAATGAAAGCATTTGATTCCATATAAAGAGGAGAATTTGACCTTGACCATTCATGTAAAAATATATCCTCCCTTCATGCTGAAAACAAACTAAATGATCATGCAGTGTGCAAATAGGCAAAAACATGTTTATATAAATATATATATTTATCCAGGAATAAAAGCTTTCATGACCTGATTTTGTCTTTTGTCAATCGTGTTACCTTGTTACAAATCTGCTGTCTGTGTGATAAAACGAATTAATTATTAAAATCTAGCACTGAGGTTGGAATCTAGTAGTCCCCACAATATAGTATGTTATTTTGGAAATATTGCAGTCAGGTTTTGCACATTGCTTCATTAGTAAATTATTTTATTTGCAAAAAAGCTTTTTGAAGGTACAGGTATGGAATACGTTATCAGGAAACCGGTTTCCAGAAAGCTCGGAATTACGGAAAGACAATCTCCCATAGACTCATGCAAATAATCCAAATTTTTTTTCTTTTTCTTTTCCAATCCCTTTTCTTTGTAATAATAAAACAGTAGCTTGTACTTGATCCCAACTAAGATATAATGAATCCGTATTGGAAGCAGAAACAGCCTATTGGGTTTATTTCAAGGTCAAATGGTTTTCTAGTATATTTAAGTATGAAGATCCAAATTATGAAAAGATCAGTTATCTGGACAGCCCCAGGTCCTGATCATTCTGGATAACCGGTCCCATATTTGTGCAATGTGGCCGCTCTAGCACTGGTATCCTATATCCCTAGTCTTTCACAAAACTGTTGGGGGCTTTGTAAGACGTCTTTATGTCTTGAGGGTAGTTGCCTAGCGGATGATACTTTTGCTAGAAGAATTGTGCATATCCTAATCAAATTTTAGCACATGAGACCTGCCCAACATAGATCAATAACTGTATGACTATCTCAAGGGTTTAAAACCTTCCAGGGCCAATGTACCAGCTTGTGAGCATCACTGCATATTGCTGGTAGGATATATCCTAAAGTTGGGTTGTCCACAGGGGACAAGATACATGAAGGGATCTTGATTAGAAAGGAGGAATTTCCAGTTTGAAAGGAATGAGAGTTTCAATCCCGCCCCCCGCCACCCCCGTGTGACATCATATTTGATAGATTATAATGTACTACTCCTACACGGCTCCTGTGCAGTTTGGCCACGTGTTTCAACTTGAGCCATTCAGACACAGGCCAAGCAACCATATAACAAAACATTCATGGGTCCAACTTCAAACTGAACCCTTAAAAGATAAATCCCAAACAAAAGAAATAATCTATTATGAAAAATCCAACCATCAGACTGGACATTCTTTATCCACTGGTGGCACTGTAGGAGCTATATAATATATAAATATATATGAATATCAATATAAATACCTTGCAAAAGGTCTAAAAAGTATCATTCAGTGTATTGTCAGTTGCAATTCTTAGAGCCCGCATAAAGCACAGTATGACACCGACCCAGGGCTCTTCTAGGCGAGGGACAAACCACTTGCCTTATATCATAGAAGCAGCCAAATTTTGTTGGTTAAGGGCACGACTACACAGACGATTGACCTCCATTCTCGGATGTGTAGTCCTGCCCTAAATCTCCTATATGCAGAGCTTCCTGAAGCCACACGGTCTCTTGCAGATACAAAAAATTTAATCTTTCTAAGACTAAGTTAAACTAGGTAGTTGTACCCTGTTAGCCAGTCACAGGACAAAAAAAAAAAACAAAAAGGTGGAATAAAGGTGATACCTTTACTGGCTAACTAAGATAATCATCACAAGCTTTCAGAACATTTTAGTTCCTTTTTAGGGCTAGGACAGACGGGGAGATTCGGGGGCATTTTGTCTCCTGGCGACTTCTCGCCGCGACTTGTAGCCCCCGAACCTCCCCGAATAGCCACGTACCCATTGCCTCGCCAGGCAATTTGGAGCAATTTCAAAAAGCGCGCCGCTCCGTGTGGATACGCGCCGGCGTTTTCAAGCAACGCCGGTGCGCTTGGGTATGTGGCTATTCGGGGAGGTTCGGGGGCTACAAGTCGCGGCGAGAAGTCGCCAGGAGACAAAATGCCCCCGAATCTCCCCGTCTGGCCTAGCCCTTAAAGCTGAATATAATGAAGCAGTGGTGTTCTCTGATATACATACATATATACAACATTAAGCTCGTAGGTCAAATGACTTACAAAAAAATATATCCATCTCTGTGTGAAACATTAACAAAATCATATACATGGGGACATGCAAGGGAATGGCTGAATATAAATTCAGGTACTATACACAGCACTGTTATTCAACACCTCTTTGTAAGGTCCATTTTACCTTAAAATGTCTTTTAAAATATTAAAGGGGTTGTTCAAGACTTTCAATTTTTTTACAGTTCAGTTATTTTTTAAATAGTTCATGAGAAATAAAATACTTTTTTCTATTTTTGGCTGTTCTTATATTAAAGGTGACCAACTCTGTAAACTGTTCTAAATTGATATATTTAAGCTGTTTTAAACTGATACTATTTTCTGCTGAGAAGAATCACAGAATGTTATTTAAGGGGTTTTTCACCTTCCAAACACTTTTTTTCTAGTTGAGTTTACATGGGTTCAGACATACTGTCAGTTTCCCAGGTGCCCCCAGTCATGATTTGTGCTCTGATCAACTTCAGTCACTTTTAAATGCCGCACTGCAAGTTGGAGTGATATCACGTCCCTCCCACCCCCCCAGCAGTACATCGGTAGAACAATGGGAAGGTAGGAGAAACAACAGCCTGCAGGAAAGCAGTTCCCTCCTAAAGTGCTGGCTCTTTCTGAAAGCACATGACCAGGCAAAAAGATCTGAGATGGCTGCCTACACACCAATATTACAACTAAAAAAATACACTTATTGGTTAATATTGGTTAAATAGTACATGGCAGAGTGAATTTTACATGGTATAGTAAAATAAAAACCCATAAAAATCCTTTCAGAATCCCTTTAAAGTCCCTGCCTCAGTGTTTCAGTCTGGCAGCTCAGTGTTTCTGATTCAGGTTCAGATTCTGAACTGTTACAAATTGCTACATTTAGTTGATACATTTGGAGCATCAGCAACTATTGTATCAATTCTAACAGCTTTAGTGAAACTCAGGGATTCTGCTCAGCAGGGACAAACATAAGAAATCTATTAAATCAAATCAATCTATCAAATAAATGTATACATTTAAAACAGATACAGTATCAGTGACCCACTCCCCCCCAAGTTGCTTCAGAATGACATAAGAAAATGAAAAATTAAAACTTACACTTCAATATTAGAAAAATGGTCAAATAGAAAATACAAAGAAATTGGAAAAAGTTTATTTCTGGTGAACTATTTGAAACCGACTGAAGTGAAAAGTGAACAACCCCCTTAAAGGCAGCTGGTATAACTGATACAACAGTTGCTAATATGCCACAAATGTTGCTGAGAAATGTATCAACTAATATAACAAATTGTAAACAGGTCAGAATCTGCACCTGAATTACTGAGCTGCCAGAAAGAAACACCAGGGACAAAAACATTAAAACCTTTAAACCTCAATTTTGGAAAAATGGTAAAAAAATAAAACATGGAAAGCAATTTTAAAAAGTATATCTCTCCCTCTCTCTCTATAAATAAGTGGGGTGGAGGACTTTGACATAATAGGTGGGCCAATGAGGTCACAGGGTCAGAGTTGTCCAGGAGTAATGGGGAATCGGAAGGGGATTTAGTAAGTATTGTAGATACAAAGGGTAGAAAGGGCTGGCTGGTTGTGGGCCAGGAGCAGATTGACCAGTGATTACAAATTGCAGGTAAATTTGTAATCTCAGCCCTGGACTTGGCTTGTATTTTACCAGCTATGCTGGTGCAGCCAGGGCCCACTGTCATTTGTCGCCCCTGTCCCCTCCCTTTTATTTGCTCAAATTTTCATCATCCGGATGGAGCAATGGGAATTGGCACACAGGAAATTAAAATTTCTGAAGCAATGTGGGTGTGGTTGGGCAGCATGCTGCCCCTAAAATCCTGCCGCCCTAGGCCCGGGCCTCGGTGGCCTCTCCACATATACGGGCCTGGGTGCAACACTGGCCAGGTGGCAACCATACTTACAACATTCTGAGACAACTCCATTGGTTGGAGGCTTTTCTGGGAAGTCCCCCTCCTGTTCCAAGTGCCTGCACCCAATAGTGTTTTCTGAACTTCCTCGGGTCACACCTACCTTTGAGAACCAACATTTGTTAAGGAGCCCCTTAGATAACAGAGATTCCACCAAGTCTGGGTCAGCGTCACAGTTTGGGAACCAATGAACTATAGCTACAGTAACTCATATCTGATACTTAATTGTCCTTAAAGAACAAGTAAACGTTTTTTTTTTCTATCTCTAAATTTGCTCTAAACAGCCCCTCAAATTAATGTACCTTAGTCCCTGCTGCAAGTCTGCTCTGGTTTCTGTGTTATCAGCAGCTTGTTTCACCTTCTTCCTGGTGCAGAGTGAAGCCCAGCCCCTTAGCTTTCTGAGCTGACCTTATCTCTCAGACTAGTCTTGGAGATCATTTGCATACTATGACATAGCAGAGAGCAGTGTGTGTAGCAGCTTTTGCTTGGGGAAACTAGCTTACTAATGAAACACTGGCTCCCTCTTCCTCTCTATTGTGGAACAGCAGCAAATGGACTGCTCAGTAAGCTAAGGGGCTGGGCTTCACTCTGCACCAGGAAGAAGGGAAAGAAGCTGCTGATAACACAGAAACCAGAGCAGACTTGCAGCAGGGACTAAGGTACATTAATCTGGGGGGCTGTTTAGAGCAAATTTACAGAAAGAAAAAAAAAACATTTACTTTTCCTTTAAGTTTAACATGTTACAGTATGGACAATTTTAAGCAACTTTTCATTTGACCTTCATTTTTTTTTTAAATAGTTTTGGAATTATTTGCCTTCTTCTGATGTTCTGTAAGGCTACACATTTACTGTTGTTGCTTCTTTGTATTACTCATCTTTCTATTCGGGCCCCCTCCTATTCATATTCCAGTCTCTCGGTAAAAGGTCGCTAGAGTAATTTGGACCCTAACAACTAGACTACTGAAAACTGCAAACTGGAGAGCTGCTGAATAAAAAGTAACCCAAAAACCACAAATAAAAAAACCAATTGCAAATTGTCCCATAATATCACTCTCTACATACTAATAAAAGTTAACAAGGTGAACAACCCGTTTAATATACCAGTGCAGTCAGGGCACACAGCTCATTGATGTCTGCTGCTATTTTCCAGGCCATCTGACAGAGTTTCTCCCAAACATGAGCGCTGTTGAAGGAGAGCAAGTTCAGAGCAAGGCACAAACACTACATGGCACACAGGCTGCTGGAGAGTACGCTTGTCACTCCTTGTAAAAAATGTTACTAATTCAGTGCATGCATAAACTGAAACAAGTTGAAAAACTCAGGAAAAAATGAATAGGCAGAAAATGTCTCCTGGTGCAGTATAGCCAATGCCATTATATATTTACCACACCCCTATAGAGAGAATGATATCAGTAATACAGTAAGTTCAACCCATAACCAGGGCATAGTGTGCCTTTAAACCCACCCTGTCATGCTCCCACCCCTTGACTTTTCATTTTTAGCAGCTGCTGCTTCCCTAGCTCAGTGCTCCTTCCCTCCTCCTCAGCCCCCTCCCTGCCTCCTCCTGTCTCTGCCCTTCTCTTCTCTCTTTCTGTCTCTCTCTCTCTCTGTCAGTCCTGAGTCTTGTCAGAAGAAAGTAGGGCAGCACCCGGCGGGCATGTCAGGCACCCGGGCATCCAATGACCGCAGCTCGCACCCTGGAACTGGGGGGCACAAGAGACCTCGGTATGATGTGGGGAACAAAGTCAGTGTGATCCTTGGGGCGCAGTGGGGAGATGAGGGCAAAGGGAAGGTGGTGGACCTCCTGGCTACTGACTCTGACATTATCTGCAGGTGCCAGGTAAGTTCTCATTGTATAGGCTCATTCTCTGCATATGTTTGAACTTGAGTGAGTGTCCTGCTGTGTACCACTTGTTGCTGGTGTTGCTGCTGGGTATTATGTGTGTGTCAGTGATGTCAATGGGTTATTATGTAACTATGCTACTAGTCCTGTCAGGGATGCCACTCTCTCTTACTGCCCACCTACAACTAATACCAGATTGTATTACCCGTGCTTCCACAGCCATAAAATATGTTGCTGTCTTTATGTTTTTGTTTGTTTGTGGGTCTGACCTGTAGTTTCCACTGACACTACTGTCCGTTTATACTTATTCAGGCTGCATCTGTTGTTGAACTGCTAGGTGCCCACAGGTTGGACATGCCACATTAACTCACTATAGCAAGAGACGGGCAATTACCGGCGAAGATATAGGCAAAGCATTCACAATTGTAAAAACTGTCAATAAGGGAGGTGCAGACCCCACTACCACCACTGAAGAAGCTTTCTTCACTGACTCCAGTCAGATAATATTGGAAAGGTAGAGGAGTTCTCATAGATAGGGGGTCATTGACCCCAACAGTCAATAAACTATTGTTCTGTGAGGCTACCATTTTATTGTTATTTTTTTTATTAGCTGTCTTCATAAAAGATTGCCGCTGAAATACCAAACAAGAGATCTGCTGGAAATGAAGCTAAATAACTGAAAAATCACAAAAAATAAAAATAAAAATGTGTTGGGGGGCAACACAAGCATGAAAAAGAAGTTCCTGGGTGCCAAATAACAGCTGTGATTGACTATTATGTAGCCCCTATGTAGACTAGCAGTGTACAGGAGGTTCTGTTTGGCAGTACATCTGTTTTTTTATGCAGCCAAAACATGCCTCTCTAAACCTGAAATTGAAAAATAAGCACCTGCTTTGAGGCCACTTGGAGCAACATTCAAGGGGTTGGTGAGCAACATGTAGCTGGAGAGCCACTGGTTGGGGATCACTGTTCTAGTCTAACAGAAAAATAGTCAAACTAGTCATGCTGCCCGTGACTTAGTTTGGTACAGGAAGGAAGGGATGGGAGTGCATCGGATTTTCTCCGCCTGACACATCAGGTGTCTTGACTTCGCTGCACAGCACAAAATGCCCCTAACTGCTGATTACTACTCCTACTTACTACAGCTCAATGTAAAGTGCCCTATTTAAAAAACAGTGGGGACAGGCTAACTTCAGTGCCAATTACTCTCACTTTTGGCATTGACACCAGCCAATAATTTGTGATTGCTTGTGTGATTGGCAGGTCTCTTTGTATTCAGTAGTATTACAAGCAGGGATGGATAGACAGACATACAGGGGCATTTTAACTGTTGCTGCATTTCTCAAGGTCAGACAGGCTCCCTTTGTACCATTAGTACCAGTAGTTACAGTCAGGCTTACTTTTTATTTACATTTGTTTTTGTTGTTTTTATCAGTTTGTGTTGTTACTACAGTTGCCATAAGGGTATTTGAGTAATTTAAGACACTTATAATGACAGAACCTTAACCGTGACTCAGACCTTGCAATAAACTCCACTTGAAAAGGTCCATTCGATCTAAAAATACATACAGCTGAGCCCTTAGGATGCTGTAATTAATACAAGAGCTGGAGCTTTCTGCCTCCCTGCTCCCCCCAGTGTGACGTAACAGGTGCTACACTCACTTAAGTCTATGGCCTGTCCATTATGTACATTTCATTCCCATTTCGTACTTTGAATCACAGGGGCTTTGCACAAAGGTACAATAGAATCAGAAAGATTAATTGTGTTAAATTGGCCTAAAAAGAACATCGTATTTGCTAATGCCTCACTTCAGGTTCAAGAGCACACAGCTGTTGTATGCTTTACCATTAAAATTTCCTTCTGTGCACCATTTTTATGGATTTCAATATAGTGAAACCTCCATTTTAAATACCCTGATTTTAAGTTTTCTGTTATTTTACACTGTCTAACTAACATGATGTATTTCCATTTTCCCCAGATTGTACACCAATTTTTCTAGTCCCTTGAAAAAACATAAAATTGGGATTGTTCTGCAATGAAAGAGAATTTGCATTTTTGTATCTATATTACTTACCTTAACCATATGATTTAAAAAGTGCTCCCACCATTTGCCAGTAGAAGGCTTTGAATTGTTAGATGCCTACAAATCAATGCCATATTAAAGCTACTTAATCTGTTCAATCAGCAAGTTAATTTCTGATACAAATAGCCACTGGGTATCCATGTTGTTGCAAATAATCAGGCAGGTGATTTTCCTGACTCTGTTCTCATTCCATGTGCTATGTGGTGCTCTGACAAAATGTTGCACCTTCAGATGAGACTTCAACTGAAAATGTTTGTCAACCACTGCTGTTACTAGGGTTGCCACATCCTCAGCTACAGCCAGTAAAATACCAGCTAAAGCAAGGGCCAGTATTAGAAACGTACCAGCAATGTATTATATTGAAACATGGCACTGGCAACCCTTGCTTTGGCATCTGCTCCAAAACTAAACTAAACTAGGGCCAGGGCAGGAGGTCAGAGTTCCCAGTGTACTGATACAGTCCAACCTTGTTCCAAAAAAAGTCTTCTGAAAACTGTGCAGCAGGCACTTGGTTATGATTCATTTAGAAGGTTGATGTAGTTCTGTTTAATGAGATAAATACCAACTAACCAACATGTTGGAAGCACCAACATTATGTCATAAAAGATGTCATTAGATCCAGAACAGGTTGGGGGCCATAAAAATCTCTTAGACTGCCTTTGTCGTATAGCAATCAGAGTTTCTACAACTAAATGTTTTTTGGGAAACTGGCCCTGCTCATCTCAAGAGTTCACCTGCTGTTAATTCCTTTTTCTGAAACTGCCATAGAATTTCCCATAACATCAGACAACCCAGTATGGGTATGCAGCATCATTATAAACCCCATTCATAGATTACACAGAGTTCTGCTGCAGTAGGATTGGTAACCAATTCATCTTGAATAAAAGTAAAATTTAGTTTTATATAAAAAGTATATTACTTCAGTTTTTATGACCAGTGAACTGACTTTTAGGGCACTAGAGTTTTTTTCCTGTGAAGATGACCCATAAAAATGGCAGTGGTTGATCATGTAATCCTTAGAAGCTTTAGGATATTACGTGTGATCCTGGGCCTGCTACCACCTGAAGCAGAAGACCCTATGCTGCTCTCCACCATGGCAGTTTGAAACGTCTGGTAAATTTATACTTGAGGCAAGTCTTTCACCTTGCCTTATGGCTTAAACACCCTTGGTAGCCACTAAAGATGTCAGCGGGAAGCATTTACTGGCTGTCTGTTTGAAAGCAAATGGTTTCTGTGGGTTACTAGAACTATTGAAAATGTTGAGACCCCTTATATCGTAGGACTAGGACATATGTGGAGTTTTCTACTTTTAAAAAAAAACAGTGAGGATCATCCATGGGTTGCTGACTAATTATGGTAAAAGCCAAAGACCAATAACTGATACTTGAAAATGCACCGTTGCATGTTTTGGAGTGATATTCGTGTACTGTACTTAGGACTACTTATGTCCCCCCAATAAAAAATAATCTGTGGCTAATGTACTGCATGTTTTACCCTGTTTTCATAATTTTATTATTTGCCCTTTTAATTAAATAAAAAATAATGTAATGAGCCAAAGTTTGAAATAGGATTGTAGATTGTATTATCTTGTAAAAATTACAAATCTCTATTTATCGATAAAATATCTTACCACCATAGCCGAGTTTGTTTGCTATTTAAAGTTGCAGTTTGCTGTGTGTAACCCGGAGGTCAGCCCTGCCCCAAGCAATATAAAAATACAGTTGGAGAAGGTCAGGTTTTAGATTACATGCACTAGTATAGAATAGAACACAGGATCTTCTTCTGTCGGGAAAACAATATTTAAAGCAGAACATGATGGTTATGTGACAAACATCAAAGGTATTCTTGGTCATGACTTAAAGGAGAACTAAAGCTAAATTAAAGAAGTAGCTAGAAATGTTGTACATTATGTTTTCACGAACAAAACACCAATGGCACATCCGATGCTATTAAACCAGTTGTGAGTTGTTTATTAGCTCATAATGGTGGCCACGTTTTGGGCCTATACAAGACCCTTTGGCAAGCGTAATGGTGCACTGATTAGGCTTGACAAAGGGTCTTGAATAGGCCCAAAACATTGCCACTGTTATGAGTTAATAAACAGCTCACAACTGGTTTAACAGCATTGGATGTGCCATTGGTGTTTTGTTCGTGGATACTACTTTTGGGCCCTTGGCCGTTTTGGGACCATACACCTAGATGCATCTGATAAAAAAAAAGGCACCATTGCAATTTGAGCCATGTACATAGTGTACAAATCTTGGTATGATAACATGTGAGGCTCAACAAACCGACTTGAAGCTGGGTCATAGGGATTCTACCATTGTTTTTGCAGACTACAGAGGTACTTGTTCTGCTCTTTTATTCATGAGCCTTTTTTCATCAATTTATTGAGGGCTTCTTGGTTATAATAGAAAGGGATGTGTTGTAATCAGGAAGTTAATATATAAACTTAGCTGTTTAATTCTCTTGGATAAAGTCCCAAGATGGGATGCAAACCTAAAGCTAGACATGATCCTATTTATTATACATAGTTTAACTGGTGTCATTTGCAACTAGACATGATGTCATTTGTCATTCAAACACATCCAATATGATTTTACCAGTTCCTGGACCTGTTCCAATTGGGTGTCCTCATTGTTTGTTAAACCTGTTTTTTTCTACTTCTAGACCTACTGTTTTTTTGCTTACAAACCTTTTAATGGCTACACAGATAGAATAACCAGATGACTCATCAAGAAAAAATGACACAGCACATGCAGCCTTAGGAAATCTTTCGGTAAAGTTTACTACTACTTTAAGACCTCAAATGTTGGCAGTGAAAGGTTAGGTTGATTTTGCTGGACAAATATTCTTCATCTCTAGTCTCAATCCTGTTTTGTTTGTTGCAACTGGTGGAACTTCTCTGTAAGTTCCTGTGGTCTTTTCCACACTGAGTCATTTTCAACACTTAATCCTATCCACCCACCAATGTCTGTGAATGATACTGTGATTAATATTTATAGCTTTTGAATGAAGGACCAACCTCATAAATTCCACAACTGTGATTTTAGGACTATGGCACACCAAGGTTTCTGATCAATGCAGCAGTCTATATTTGTTGACTGCATTGGGTCACTAATGGAAAAAGTCTAGGTCCCTGCCTCAATGAATGAGCTTTAGTAGATGTCTTTGTCCAGGGAAGAAGTTAGTAAAAGAGGGATCATTATCCTTCAAATAGGCATGCCATAGTAGGAAGCACAAAAGCGTCAAGAATGTAATTATAACAGATGCACCAAATCCACTCCTTTGCGAAAGATTCGGCTAAATACAGAGCTGAATCTGAACCCTAATTTGCATATTTTTTACTTCCTTGTTTTGTGACAAAAGTCACGCGATTTCCTTCTCTGCCCCTCATTTGCATATGCAAATTAGGATTCAGTTCGCCCAAATCCGAATCCTGCTGAAAAAGACCGAACCGAATCCTGGATTTGGTGCATCCCTAGTAATCATAGATTGTGGCCTTAAGGTTTGTTTTCCATGAAACCAGGGGCCGTAACTCAAACTGTGGAAAAGGCCCCACTAATGCAAAAAAAATAAAAATAATGAAGGCAAAAAACATCTTCAAATGGTTAAAGGGACCTCTGCTATTGACTCCTACATGACATTGGCAGGTTTTAGATGGTGTATTTTTGGGTTCTGGCTTTTAGCAGCTTCGTTGCATAATATAAAACTTGAAAAATTCAAGGGTTTTTAGTGAAACTACCCTAAGGGCTAAAACACACAAGCAGTTTTTCTGTGCTCCTCTGCGTTGTGATTTCTTCCGTTCAGCCGCAGGGGAGCACAGGAGTAGACACACTCAATTATTGTGAAGGGGACTGTACAGATGCGTGTATGCGCTGAACGCAGGTGGAAATGCAACATGCTGCGTCCCACCTGCGTTTGGCTCTTATATGCTGTGTGAGTACAGTCCCCTTGAGTGTATCTACACCTGTGCTCCCCTGAGGCTGAACAGAAGAAAGCGCAACTCAGGGGAGCACAGAAAAAACTTTTGTGTGTAAGAGCCCTAAAAAACTACTAGAGTTTTTTGAGAAATCACAACTATACTTTTAATAAATAACCCCCTAAGTAATCATCAATAATCACCAGATTTTTTGAGAAATTACAACTCTACTTTAATAAATAACCCCCTAAGTAATCAGCAATAATCACCAGAATTATTTGAGAAATCACAACTCTACTTTAATAAATAACCCCCTAAGTAATCAGCAATAATCACCAGAATTATTTGAGAAATCACAACTCTACTTTTAATAAATAACCCCCTAAGTAATCAGCAATAATCACCAGATTTTTTGAGAAATCACAACTCTACTTTTAATAAATAACCCTCTAAGTAATCAGCCATAATCACCAGTAATCTTTTGCAACTGCAACAGCTTCATAGGGGACCCTTGGGGAGTAAATGTTTATAATGTTATTTTTGTTACATTGCAGAATAACTATATATATTGGGCATGAGCTGTAAATAAAGCCATCAGATTAAATAAATGTGGGATTGCTTGATAATATGCTTTGTAGTCCAACTAATGCTCAGGGCTATTTCTTTGAACGCCCTCTTTTGAATTTGATCAAATCACTTATTGTGAGCAGCTCAGATTGTAAGCTCTGCAGGATAAAGGTTGAATATACATGTACTTCTTTAAGTCAGTAGCATTATGGGTGGGTATATAAAATGATATTGTGGTGTATATATCAAAAAGGCCTTTTCTTAATGCTGCAGTCTGGGTTTCCTGAGAATCTGAAATTTCCACTGACACTGGCTGGAAAGAGCTACCAAGGCTGAGTAACTATTTTAGGAAAGGGAGCTTCAGTAGCTGTTTATAGTTCAGACAGACTAATGTATCATCATGTACTTTCCTCTTGATAAACACAACACCAGTGTCCATGAGAAAGCATCTTGAATTTAAAGGGAAAGTATCATTAAAATTTAGTTGAGCATCTGTTTCCTGATTAATGAGGATGCTTATGTTTCTTTTTAGAGCTCTCAGTTTCTCACTTACTTGGCCAGATAACATGCAATTTTGGCAATTCCCAACCTCTATGTGAAGCATTAAAGAGATACTGTAGCCTGCACTAATTTACAGTTAAATGGGGGACATGTCTATGTAGAACTATACTTCTCAGTAAAGATGGTAGGACTATGCTGAGAGTTCTGGAATGCTAATGTCTGCAAATGCCTAAAAGATGTAGGCTTGCCACTTTAACTATTTAATACCAGCCACATGTTGAATCCACATCCCGTATCCTTAATTAACAATTCGATCAGTTGTAGATTGCAATGATTTTCAGTGTGACTGGTATCAAAGGGCTGCCATGGCAACTTTAGGTAAGGAACAATCAGCACACTTTTATATTTTCCATCACTCCCCTTTAAAAGGGCTTGAATGCTGAAATGCATTTTTTACATTTCTAGTAGTTTCTGACATATCAACAGTTTTAGACTGCTAATACTAGGCTTTTGGGTCAGCAGCTCTGTTGAGAGCAAACTCAGGGATTACTGCATAAATGCAGCTTAATCAGGGTCACTAATATTTTCATAAACATTTTCTAGTTTATGTAATGCAGGAAGAAATTCAAAATACATTGAAATCCATTATCCAGAAAGCGCTGAATTACAGAATGGCTGTCTCCTCTAGACTCCATTTTATGCAAATAATCCAAATTAAAAATTATTAAATTAAATTAAAAACAGTAGCTTGTACTTGATCCCAACTAAGATATAATTAATCCTTATTGGAAGCAAAACCAGCTTATTGGGTTTATTTAATGTTTACATTATTTTCTTGTAGCCTTATGGTATGAAGATCCACATTACAGAAAGATCCGTTATCCGGAAAACCCCAGGTCCTGAATGTATTACCATCTTGTTGCCAATCTGTTACATTTCTGACATTTAGTAACACTACTACATTCTCTTTTTAGGGAGGAAACAATGCTGGTCATACTGTGGTGGTAGAAGGAAAAGAATACGACTTCCATCTTTTTCCAAGTGGCATTATCAACCCCAAAGCCATTTCCTTCATTGGTAAGTGTATGTGTCTTGTCCCATAGAGATGATCACAGCCTTTTCAAGTAGCTGCCCCACTCCCTGCACCCTTACCTCTCATTCTTAGGGGCAGAATTATAAAAGTGTGACATTAGAGCTCACCACAGTTAAATCCACCCGGTCTCTATTCATTTCTATGGAATTTTTAGAGGCATATTTTTCAAATGGTAAACTCCAATTTTCACCCATTGATATACATACCCTAAATATCCCATAGAAATTAACAATGTGGGAAAATTTTACTGTGGTGAGCTCTAATTTCACACTTCCCCATAGTATCCCATTATTCCTGCTGAACTGTATAGTTTGTTGGCCCACTAGCACGGTTATAGATGACTTTAGCCACACTGTTCCACCTTTATTATACTGACATCTAGTGGCGAAATGCAGAGACATTTTGTCAGTAGGGCCTTAATACAGTACTTTCACGTTATCTTTGTTCTAGGAATTTTAACCTCCAAATGGAATCAGCAATAACTCATTCAGTCTCTTTTGTATCTCGTTATTAAATGTAACACAATTTCAATGTGTACATTTTATTGGCGTCTGCTCTGTGAGTTATAGGATTGCTAGACAGAGAACACGTTATGTTTTATCACTTGACACCAAATCATTTTCATGAACATCAGAGAGTTGGAGTAACAATGTATATAGCCATTTACCTCCATCTCCTGAATATAACGTTTTTATCACCAGCAAAATGGAATAAATAAAGCCTAAAAATGGAATACACTGTATATACACGTGATTCAAATGTGCAAAATGTTTTAGGCATATGTTTCTCATGGTATTATTGCTCACACCACAAAAAGAACCTTCCCAATGGTGCATGCTGTGCTCTGAGCAGGTCCTTCCCAATGGTGCATGCTGTGCTCTGAGCAGGTCCTTCCCAATGGTGCATGCTGTGCTCTGAGCAGGTCCTTCCCAATGGTGCATGCTGTGCTCTGAGCAGGTCCTTCCCAATGGTGCATGCTGTGCTCTGAGCAGGTGTCTGACTATCTGATATCCAGACTCACTGCCTTGTGTCTGATCTGAAATACTGGCCTCAGGGACAACTGCAGACTTCATATGCACAGGCCTTGACCAACCGGATTTTCAGCTCACCTGATGGATATTCATTTTCATATACAAGCCTATGGTGTATCGGAAACTCTGTCCAAACCATCTAACATGCTGGGAAAGGAATATTTGCTGATAATGGCATTATCATCAGGGAACTGACTATCTCTCTACCTGTGAAAGTGTGCCTTTGGATTAGAAAATGATGCTGTCAGGGACTGTAGTTCCCACAGCTGGAGGAATACTTTTTGATGTCTAGAGTCAATACATTTTCTGTTTCTCATCTATCTATAAAATCTAAACATTAAATACAAATACCAGTGTAACATAGCATGACAGTACTAGTTTAATGAGCTAACAAATGGATCCTGGAGGCCTTACAAACCTGCCAAACTATCCTGTGCATGGAGCACTTAGATGGGCGTTATGGTTTATTGTGCCATTACTTGAACATACAAGCTGTTTAGTTAATGGGATTTTACAGTAAAAAATGCACAGACCTTATCCTCTGTTAGTAAGAAATCTATAAAGCCAGCTATTAGGCAATTCCCCCAGTGAGCATATATCTGTGCTTTCTGATAACAAATATAGCCGTCCTGCATTACCCACACTGCATATTAATAGTGAGTTTGGTTCTTACAGAAGCAGGTTCATATATTACTCACGCTATAACCCTTGTGGGATTTAATGTGAAGCCGTCCATGAAATAAATGTATTGCGCTGCTATTTTGGGATGGAGCTGAAATACATATTTTTACACTCAGTGCGGCGGTAGCCCTTGAATTGACTCTAACTAACAAGGGTTCCTTAGCACTGCATAAAGATATAGCCTGTGGAATTCTGACATTGTGACAAATATTCTCTTTTAATCGCCTGTATGTGTCCCTGCAGGTAACGGGGTAGTCATACATCTGCCTGGCCTGTTTGAAGAAGCAGATAAAAATGAAAAGAAAGGTATGTCGAGATAATTCATTCCTCCTTTTTGTTAAGGTGACCTCAGAATCACAGCAGTTTTATTGCTGAATACTTGTTTTTCATTGTCTCTGTCAGGAATATCTGATCTTCAGCAGCATCTGTTTACTCTGTGTGGAAGTGCAGAGGCCCATGTCTACTGCTAATAATTCCTCAATAAGAACTGTAGTGTAACCCTGTTTTATTAAGGGGAACTGTCACTATTAAACAAATGTAGGGACAGACTAGGGTATAACTGGACCAAATACTCATCTATGGGAGGTTGGCATCTGTGTTTTTGTAAAAAACAAAGTTGTCTCCATAATGTCTATTATTAGTGACTGTTCCAATGCCCACCAGTCCATAGGGCTTTTGGCTTTCTCTTCCTTCTCTGCCTGTTAAAAAATGTTTTATTTACGTTCAAGGAAAAGGTGAACTTTCCCTTTTAAAGGGGTGGTTCACCTTCAAGTTAACTTTTAGTATATTGTAGAAGGGCCAATTCTAAGAAACTTTTCAATTGGTCTTCATTATTTATTTTTCATAGTTTTTTAATGATTTGCAATTTTCTTCTGTTTCTTTGCAGCTTTCAAATGGGGGTCACTGACACTATCTAAAAACAAATGCTCTGTAAGGCTACAAATGTATTGTTATTGCCACTTTTTATTACTTATCATTCTATTCAGTCCATCTCCTATTCATATTCACTGACACTGCAAACTAGAGAGCTGCTGAATTAAAAGCTAAATAACTCAAAAACCACAAACAATAACAAATGAAAACCAATTGCAAATTGTCTCAGAATATCACTCTCTACATTATACTAAAAGTTAACTCAAAGGTGAACAACCCCCTTTAAGTTCCTAAGCCTGACTCTCTGACACTCTGACACTCTGACTTTGCAAACCTGACTGTTCCATCTCAGTCTGTTAGTTACAGTTTCTAATGCTAACGGACTCCTGCTGCACAAATATGGCAGCCCCCTCATGCAGGAACATGGATCAGATAGGTAATGTAAAAGCATCATGCAAATACTTTATGGCAAAGTTAGAAGTAGCTTTCAAAGCTGATATTATAACAGATGTAAAAAAAAGGTGTCAGTATCTCTTCAAAGGAATTGTTCAGTATACAAAATAAAAACTGGGTAAATAAATAGGCTGTGCAAAAAATGTTTCTAATATAGTTAGTTAGCCAAAAATGTAATGTATAAAGGCTGGAATGAAGGGATGTCTAACATAATAGCCAGAACACTACTTCCTGCTTTTCAGCTCCCTTGTTTTCCACTGATTGGTTACCAGGCAGTAACCAATCAGTGACTTAAGGGCTGAATCTAATTTTTTCCAAACTAAGATCTCTGCTCTGTTCCAATAGGGTAGATATTGCAATAGCCTAATTGCCCCCTCAGAAAAAAGTCTAGAAATGCTTCTGTGTGTAATACCTTTTAATATGTCCCTCCCAATATATGTGTAGATTATGCTAGGGTGACCATTGTGACCATCTGTTCAACAGGTTTAAAAGACTGGGAAAAAAGGCTAATTATATCTGACCGAGCACATATTGGTAAGTATGAACATTAAGATGTGAATCCTGATATCCACATAGTTTTGCTTGAACATCGGTGATTGATTATTAAGGAAAGTGTCTCCTTCTTATTAAAGTGCTTTGAGCATGTTCTTCCCCTACCATACGCCAAAAGTGTGGAAACCATATGTGTGGATGTAATACATTTTCCAAGCATCCACAATGTAATGGAAACTGCAGCAAATGTGACTTGACATCAGTTTTTTCCCATGCTGCCATTTACTTGTTTCCTATAGGCAGCACAATGGAGGCTGTAAGCAGCTTCAGATTTTTACTTGTTTTGAGTGTGAAAGAATATGGCAGGCAAACATCACATGGGTCTGGTCAGTTGAAGCTGAAAAATTGTCAACCCTGTTGAGGGTAAGCATGGCCAACATCAGCACATAGTACCTGCTATTTGTGTGCTACAGCTGGACATTCCATGTCCATTGAAGGGATAGTGTTACCAAGGGCTCTCCGCTTTGACATTATATGCGTCTTTAAGCCCTTTCTAAAAATAGTCTTCCTTGTCTCAGCTTACATACAATGTCCTTGTTCTTAAATTTCTTTACCTTATCCCATAGTCCTGCTATTGAGTTCTAATTCTATCACATACAGTGATCAGAGGGCTTGACCTAGCTTCCATGCAGCATGGGCAGCTGAAAGTAATACATATACTTAATATCCAGCCATAAGCAACTGGAGGAACATGCCCCTGCTCATGATCTGTAAAGGTAGAGATTCCATAAAGCCAAATCAACATAGGCAATCCCCTGTACTTGCCACAATTCTGCAAGAAAAGTTTAATTGTCACTTTAGTGTTAGTGACCTTTAATGTTCCAGATGTTGAAGAACTTCAACAGACCACTGCCAACTCACTTCAGTGAGGTTCCCATATGCCCTATGCTTTTCATATTCATTTTTACATATTACAGTTTCTCAGCAGATGCAGACTTCATTCTTTCCATGTTTCACTGTTTCTTCTCTTCTATGCAGTATTTGATTTTCACCAGGCTGTTGATGGCCTTCAGGAGGTGCAGCGACAAGCACAGGAGGGGAAAAAGTAATTATAAAACAACAACTTCTTGCTGTTAGTAATTTTTTTAGTATGCGAAGATAGTAATGTTCATCATATTATGGTGTAGTCTGTTAGAAGAGGACTTACAATGAATAATTAGTGACCTATATCCCTCAATCAGATGTTAGCTTTTGCAGAAAGCAATAAACTTAAAAAGCAAAAACATGGCAAATGCTATTTGGTACTGTTGTATTAGAGTCTTTACTAGGGTCTCATCCCTATGTTCATAATAGAATTTTAGCAAGGTGAAAACCTGACTGCAAGCAACTCTCTCTGCACTAACAATGTGCTCCCCTGAGCCCTCCCCGTAGCCAGAGTTCAGAAGAACTAAGCATAGAGGGGCATGGCATCAGGTCTTCTGTCTCCTGTGGATATAGGACTGAGGTGCCCCTGGTTCATAGCCTTACTGTTGCTGAAATGGGCTCTAAGAGGATTCATGGGAATATCTTTCTGTTCACATCCTTCAAGGGGCAGGGAAAAGAATTTGGACCCTAGTTACTGACACTTAATAGAGCATTCTTTGTAACCATTCATGTGATTATGAAATAGTAATAATGGACCTTTTTATTAGCATTGGTACTACAAAAAAAGGAATTGGACCAACATATTCATCCAAAGCATCACGGACTGGCCTCAGAATTTGTGATCTGCTTTCTGACTTTGATGAATTCTCAGCAAGGTTGGGTATTGATACATTACTCTTATATTGTATTTAGCAATGCAGAACTTTTTTTGGCAATGTGTTTAAAAGTGTAACCTTTCTGTTATAAAAGCAAGTCCTACAACTGTATAAATGGGAATAAACTTCCTCTATAAATACGGAGATACCACAGTATGTTTTATTTCCGGTTTTATAAATATAGCCCATTTACTCTGGGCTCAGGATTCCCATCACTGATAGGCTGCTAGTAAAGCAAAGATGGTTGTAATTTCATGGATATTAAAGGCTGGTTGGTTTTTGAGGGACCCTCCACTGGAGTTTCCTATTAGATCATGGACAGTGTTATGAGCATTGAGAATTTGTTATATAGAAGTGAATCTATTTGTAACTGCTTAGAAAGTTCCAGATGAGAGGTGAGATCATCATAAATGAAGTAACTCCACAACTGATATGTGTGATTATAGGTTCCATTGTCTAAAAATGTTCTATATTCAAACTTTCTTTTTGGCTTGATACATTTAACTGTTCATGACCTGTGACATTATGTTTTTTTTTAACATTTAACAGATTTAAAAACCTGGCACATCAGCACCAGTCTATGTTCAGTAATCTGGAAGTAGACGTGGAAGGGCAATTGAAGAAGCTGAAGGTAAGGTAAAAAGTGGCAGTGGACTTATGGCTGTAGATGTACGTATAGGCTTTTATTATTAACATGTCTCTGCTTTAACATTTCAGATGTATGCTGAAAAAATACGGCCCATGGTACGGGATGGAGTGTACTTCATGTATGAGGCTCTTCATGGCTCTCCCAAAAAGATTTTGGTGGAGGGAGCTAATGCTGCTTTACTGGACATTGATTTTGGTTAGTAGGAAATTATGTAAGGGATCTATTGCTTCTGTGGGTATATCAGCTGGAGTGCAAGAAATAAGTAATATATATATACATTTTATGGCATGCTTTCAGCATGTAGGTTTTCACCTGCAGAACATAGAGAGTGTTGTCTCCCCAGTGTTCTAGCAGGCTGGAGGAAATTGTTTTATTTGTACTCCTAGTTCTGTGCTGTCATTGAATATATAGTTATGTGCACAGTGGGGAGACACCACAAAGAGTGACAACACACGGACAGGAGTGTAAGACATATCTTTGTGATAACTGTCAGGCACATTGTTGCATTCTGTCAACCATATAATCAAATAGAAAAGCAGACCTCCTGCTATTACTTGTGACAGTAATCAGCATGCAAGTGAACTATGAATTACATTATCTAAAATGATAGTGTTATACTAATCGCTCATTTAGTGAATCTGTAGCTCTATATCAAAAGCTAACAAGAGTAAATCAGATTGTCATGCAAAAGCTGCGGTTTAGTTATCCATCTTGCATGCTAAGAAATATATACAGTATTACAGAACAGAGTTTTACATCTTCAGCCCTAAAGTTATGGTCAGTGTTGGACTGGGCTCCTAGGACCTTCTAGAGAATCTGACAATCATAGTAATCCCTCTCAGCAGTTATAACTGGTGATACAATAACAGGTTCTGTATAGGACTATGGTGAAATTAAAAAGGGGTTGATGAAAATTGTCCTAATATTCTATTGTACTCTAGCAGGCCAACCTGACGCTGATTATGACAGAGCTATAACAAAGAAACGCTGCTCCATTAATGGCCATGTAAAGTGAAAATCACTGGGGGAACCTATTTGTCTCCTACGCCCACCCAGTTTCCCAGGTCTGTGCTCCTCTTGACTGAAAAATACCCAGGCCTTAGGTATACTCCTCACTAGGGATGCACCGATTCGGTTCGGGATTCGGCCTTTTTCAGCAGGATTCAGATTCGGCCGAATCCTTCTTCGCGGCCTAACCAAATCCATATGCAAATTAGAGGCTGGAGGGAAATCGCATGACTTTTTGTTACAAAAAAAGGAAGTAAAAAAAGTTTTCCCCTTCCCACACCTAATCTGCATATGAAAATTAGGATTCGGAATTCGTCCGAATCTTTTGCAAAGGATTCAGGGGTTTGGCCAAATCCAAAAAAGTGGATTCCGTGCATCCCTACTTCTAACAGCACCGACATTTTCTGCCCCTTCCCAGCTGTCCTTTTTGTGCAGTATAGCTGTCTGGGATCATGTGCTTGACAATATAATAAGGAAGATTAGGAACATACATTTTTCAGCAAAGAGGTTCACCTGCCTTGGTAAGGGCAACAATGTGATAAATAAAGAGCAAAATTGTGATAGACACCCAGGGATTTGTACTTTTCTTTAAATTAACTCAGCTTCAGGTCAGTTCCAAACTAACTAATGGGATGGAATGGTTTTTCTCATGAGACACAGTGCTGTTGTCCACTCATGCAATCTCTTTTATTGTTTGCAGGAACTTACCCTTTTGTGACATCCTCCAACTGTACAGTGGGCGGTGTCTGTACTGGACTTGGTATCCCCCCACAAAATGTCGGGGATGTTTATGGTGTGGTTAAGGCCTATACTACAAGAGTGGGAATTGGAGCCTTTCCAACTGAACAAATAAATGTTGGTATTCAGAAACAAACATTGGTTTGGATTGGTGTTCATTGTGCAGCTATTTGACACCCTTATTTAAAATGTCAGCTCCTATGAGATTGTTTTCTTTCTTTCTTTTATGTCTTCCCCTATACAGTATTTTTATACAGTATTTAACAGTGAATCATTCTTCCAATTTTCAAGTCTTGTATCTCATTCATTACCAGGAAATTGGTAATCTTCTTCAGACCAGAGGCCACGAATGGGGAGTCACAACAGGAAGGAAGCGGAGATGTGGGTGGCTGGACCTGGTTATTCTTCGATATGCTCATATGATCAATGGCTTCACTGCGTAAGTCTCTAAGGATATTAGAAACTCTGTAACCTGCATAGCTCAGTATTAGTGCATTGTATCACACAAATAATTTACTCTCAGAATTAATTTATAGTGGTTGTCTTTTTTAATTTAGAAGAGTGTTTTCTATTGGTTATTACATTTATTACATTTTCTAACCACCATTTGAAACCAAGTGATTTGTGTATTTATACTGCAACAGCAGAAATAATAACAATCGATACAAATCAGGAACACCATACTGTTTATAAATATTTATACAGTACAGTGATGTTGGTTTGGTATTTTTGTTTTTAGCTTGGCGCTAACAAAGTTGGATATTTTGGATGCATTGGATGAAATTAAAATTGGTGTGGCTTACAGGCTGAATGGAAAGAGAATTCCATATTTTCCAGGTGGGTCAAAATAATTAATCATACACACACCCTAAATCATTATGAAATGATCAAATGCAGTGCTGTAGAATAAGATATAATATAGATAAAATGGCATAACTTATTATATATGAGCATGGCCAATAATTGCCACCATACATTTTGTTTGGAATATGCTTCCTAGATTGGGACAGAATTATTCTTGGGCTCATTGCTTTGCTCTGTTGGCCCCAAGAATATTTTCTTTCCTGACTTCTGTTAATACTTGTATTGAACTTTTAGTATAATGTAGATTTTATTATTCTAAAATATTCTGCTATCAACTTTTTTTGTGTGCTTTGAATGATTTAAAGTTAATCGTTTTGCAGATTTAAATCTTGGAATTTTAATTACTTGATCACTCCAGCAACTAGGCAGCAGTTTGTAAGTGACAATGAAAGATGAATTCCAAAAAGGTACACAAAAAAAAACAAGAATAGCAGTGAAACTACAAAACTTATATTGAATATATTTTTGGTGTTTCTGCCGCATGTTGCAATAATAGAGAAAAAGAATATTTCAATGTATGTATGTAAAAAATAAATAAATAAATAAATAAATTAATTAATTAAATAAAAATTAAGACTAGCTGAAAAGTTAATAATGGTTTCATTTATAACATTTAGGAGTGGATTTAGAGGAAAATTTCTACTTTAAAGGATCCAGAACGGAACAAGTTTGTCTAACTAGATTTTTAACGTTTTGATGTTATAGATGAAAGATTATTCTGTACCATACTGCACCATTGCTTCTTGAACACACAAATCTAGGAGCAATGTGATTATACTGGGTTGTATGATAGGCTTCTCATGGATATTAAGCATAATGACCTCCTCAGCTTTCTTAATATAAACAAAGTTTTTTTACTTATAGACAAATGCAAGAGGTCCTCTGCACTCAACCCATTATCAATATATTTAAGACATTGAGACATTCTGTGCATAAAGCTACTAAAAAATGCCTTACCCTTTAAACAACAGGGATTGTTTGTCCATATATTGCAATATATTTAAGATGGCCAACTACGTCAAAGTCATCCCATATCTGGCCAGTCCTACACTCAATTTTCATCTGATTCACTAAGAATTCCATTACTTCATTAAACATTTTACAAAGGGACTAAGTTTTACCTTACTTTGAAAGCAGCAAGTAAGTTGCAGGTAAAACGTAGTCCCTTTGTAAAATGTTTAATGAAGTAATGGAATTCTTAGTGAATCAGATGAAAATTGAGCGTAGGACTGGCCAGATATGGGATGACTTTGACTTAGTTGGCCAGCTTAAATATATTGCAATATATGGACAAACAATCCCTGTTGTTTAAAGGGTAAGGCATTTTTTAGTAGCTTTATGCACAGAATGCCTAATGGTTTTAAAAATTAGTGGTGAGCACAACTTTTTCTTGTTTGTTAAAGTTTTTTTACTTTGGTGTCTGCTTCCAACTTGTAATTTACAGCAAACCAGGAGATTTTACAGAAGGTAGAAGTAGAGTACGAGGTCATGCCGGGTTGGAAGACTGATACAACTGGAGCCCGGAAATGGGAGGATCTTCCCACAAGAGCGCAAAATTACATCAGATTTGTGGAGAACCACATAGGAGTGCCAGGTGAGATTTATCTTAGGGATTCAGGGCAAAATATGTAAAATGGCAATATTTATGTCATATGTATGTCACTATGATAGAATTCTTTGATTAGACACTTACTATAAATTATCTGTTGGTTTGGTTGTCTTTAAAAACATACAAGTCCTTTTTAAAAAGAGAACAAAAAGCCCTGATTATTTTGTTTCTATGCAAACCTCAACACCCTACAGTTAATGAGCATATACTGTACTACTATTTAGAGATATGAAGAATTCTAGAAGTCTAGAATGGTACAGTATGTCACAATGATTTCCAGTTATTCTAGCAGCACATAAATGGTAACCCTATGCCTATAGATTGTACAATTCTAATAATTCTTCCAACATGTTGAAACCACCAATTTAACCACCAATTGCTATCACACATTGCAAATGTCTGTCCTTAAATTCCCAGAAATAATCACCTACTGTTTGACATGATGTATACATGATGGCAAAACATGCCTCAATATGAAGACACTATGAATATAAGCCTCTAATTGTTATTTGTTTAGGTAAAGAAAATGAGTATTGATTGACACCACATGTTTTTGTCTTCATCTCTATTTGCAGTTAAATGGGTTGGAGTCGGAAAATCAAGAGAGTCGATGATTGAATTGTTTTAAAGCACAATATAGTATCTCACATGCATCATCAGCGCCATTTCTTATTGATTCCAGGAGCTGCTGTGTACCTTGACAGATGCTGTGGTAAATAATTAAAATGGTACAGTAGATGGCCGAGTCAGCATATAGTCACTATAATTAACCTGCGTCACACAAATACAGGGGAAACCAAGAATAACCTAAATAAAATTGGATTGAAATGAAAATGATTGTGTTTATTTTAGGGCCCTATAGAAACACTACTGGGTGCTGAGCATACAGTGATGAATAATTAAACATATGCACACATGCAATATAAATACAAGAAAGTGTACTCAGAAGTATATTTATTGTTCTGTTTTGAATGGTAATGCTATGCTCTTTGTTGGTACATGTACACAGCTGTATGGATGAATACTATTGATAAGTGGTAGGAACAGCCTATGTAATATATTGTTTATTAAAGGGCAAGGAAAGCTACAGAGACATTTTTTTGCCAATAAATTAGCTGCAATAGTGCAAGCTAGAATGCTATATTTATTCTGTAAACTGTTTTACCATACCGGAGTAAAAAGCTCTAGAAGCTCTCTGTTTGTTTAGGATAGCAGCTGCAGTATTAGCTTGGTGTGACATCCTTTCCTGTCTCTTCCTGATCACTTATAGCTCTGGGCTCAGATTACAGCAGAGAAGGGGGTGGGGTGAATGAGCACTCTAAGCATGCTCACGCCCGAGGCAAGGAGGTTTAAGCTGAAGGCAGGAAGTCTGATACAGAAGCCCATGTGTACACAACTGAAGGAAAGAAATGCTGTGTTTCTTATGACAGAGGACTCACAGCAGCATTCATTTGACATATTGGGGCTCCTTTATTAACACTGGGGGAATTTGCCCATAGCAACCAATAAGTGATTTGCTTTTTAAAACCAGTTGCAAGCAGAACTTTGAATGCAACAATCTAATTGGTTGCCACGGGTTACTGCCCATGGGCACATTTGCCCAGCATTGATAAATGATCCCCGACTGTATTTTCTCCACTGGCATAAAACAGTGTTTTTGACTTCCCCCTCTGCAGTGTGTGATTATCAGGCTCAGACTGGCAATCTGTGGGTTCTGGCAAATGCCAAAGTTGCCATAGACAGTCACTATTTATTGGGCTGGTCTGGGGCTGCTTGGGTCTCTGTGTACTTGGAATGCCAGGCCCTACTGGGAATCCCAGTCTGGACATGGTGATTATTGACACATTTAAGCATATTTTTACTTTTAGTATGAGTGCACATGCCCCCCTCATTAATCTCATAACTCTCACATCCCCCAATAGCACAACCCAAACAGACTTGCAGTGTTGATGGTAAACATCATGCTTTGTTAATTGCTGACCAGCAGTTAGGTCCAAATGACCCTAGCAACTATTCACTGATTGGAATAAGAGTCTGGAATGTGAATAGGAGAGGCCTGAATAGAAGATGAGTAATAAAAAGCAGAAATAACAATACATTTGTAGCCTTTTTTTAATTATTTTTACTGGATTTTTACAATTACAGAAAATAAAAAGAATCAATTATTACAAATCAGGGTGGCAACCCTAGTCACGTTACTGGTCAGCAGTTAGTATGAAAATGATAAAACTGGGTTAAGTTTTATCACATACAGTCAGGGCCGCCATCAGGAGGGGACAGGCGTCCCGGGCCCGGGGCTGAAAGGGGTCCCAGCAGTGCTGCATTTTTCCAAGAGCCGGGCCCCCCTTACGAGCACCGAGCCTGTGCGGCTCCTTCCGATGTTTCGAATGCTGAATGCGGAAGTGCCGAACAGACGCAAAGTCCTGAAGCAGTGGAAAGACACAAAGTCATGAAGGAGCCGACACTGAAGTCCTGAAGTGACGTAAAGACCTGAAGTCATGAAGGATCCGACACTAAAGTCCTGAAGCGGGCGAAAATACCTGATGTCAAGAAAGGAGCTGATGCTAAAATCCTGAAGCCACAAATTCAATTCTTTTTTTTTTAATCCCCTGGCCACCAATATTTTCTTTTAATACTCTATAGGCCCCTGACACCAAGTTTTAAAAAAAAATACTTTATGGGGCTCCAATTTTTTTTTTAAGTTGAAAGGGGCAGGTTAACTTCCATCTAGGGATGCACCGAATCCACTATTTTGGATTCGGCCGAACCCCCGAATCCTTCCCGAAAGATTTGGCCGAATACCGAACCGAATCCGAACCCTAATTTGCATATGCAAATTATGGGTGGGAAGGGGTAAACATTTTTTACTTCCTTGTTTTGTGCCAAAAAGTCACATGATTTAGCTCCCTGGCCCTAATTTTCATATGCAAATTAGGATTCGGATTCGGTTCTGCCAGGCAGAAGGATTCGGCCGAATCCGAATCCTGCTTATAAAGGCCGAATCCTGGCCGAATCCCGAACCGAATCCTGGATTCGGTGCATCCCTACTTCCATCTGGTTATCAAACTTGTATTGTAGTTCTTTTCTGTGCAATGTCTTTACTTTTACAAATCAAAAGTGTTTGTGTGTCTCATGTGTGGCCCCAGACAATTTTTTTCATTTTCCAATGTGGCCCAGGAAAGCCAAAAGGTTGGACACCCCTGGTTTATATCAGTATTTGGGTGGAGCTCAATCTGGAAACTGTGCTGCAAACCTTGGTTTCATTGCCACCAATGTTTTTTTTTTTTATATTTTTTGGGGCCCCAATTTTTTTTAACTTGTAAGGGGGGCCCTGTTGCCAATGTTTTTTTTTTTTTTTAATTTTTTTTTTTTTGGGGCCCCAAATTTTTTAAACTTTTAAGGGAGGCTCTGACCATCAATAGCTTTTTATAACTTGTGCGTGGGGGGATTACTTTTTTAGCACTGATGTCTGTGTGGTATTTTAACTGTGATGTGGGCGGGATCAGGGGTGGGGCCCCGTGATTTCTAATGGCGGCCCTGCATACAGTATATACTGATTCAAAGGTACTCCATGTAAAAAACTGGGGCTCAGTTTGTTTTTTAGATGGGCTCAGTGACCCCCATTTCACAGCTGGAAAGTGTCAGAAGAGCACATCATTAGAACTGGCCATTCTATAACATAATAAATGACAACCAAAAGGTGGCCACCCCTTACACATAAAACATAACCTAAGAGGCTTCTATGAAACTACTGGAAACAACCCAGCTCAAGGCCACGTGCCAGAGTTTTCAGTAAACACTGCGAATGGAAGTTAACCTGCCCTACGTCTGCCAGGGCGGAGCTTTCCATTTCAACCAACCAGAAGACTCGCTTCACTTCCTATGTGCGACGTGATAGGCTGGCCAACTCCTTGACTCCCCGATACTTCCTTAAAATAGAGGCGGCCCTGCTTTCTTACGCGCGTGCGCATTAAATTGGGTTTCGCTTTGGCGCGCTTCCTGGATTTCCCTGCGCACCGCGGTGTAGTCGCTAATATGCCCAAGCGTTCGTACCCTTTTGACAGCGTTTCTCCATTACAGCTGAAGACTCATGTTGGTGAGAAGGAGCTATGCCAGGGTGTAGCCGGTGACACTCTCATGCGGGATATTTTCGGTGAGTGGCGCAGTAATGTAACGCCTCCGATTCCATGGGGAAGCCCACATTGTAGCCATTGTAGGTTATAAGGAGGCGCTAGATGAATACATTCGAGTTTATCTTCTGCAACTTTTGTGCCACACACTGGCTTTGTTCCCTCACAAATGATTAGGAATGCTGTACTCCTTTTTATTACCACTTGTTTATACCAGGGGTGTCCAACCTGCAGCCCAGGATGGATATGAATGTGGCCCAGCTTGAAATGCTTAGTTCCCATAGAAATGTCATAATAATAAAATGTCTATTTAATATCCAGGTGTCCCATATTCCAGTGTATAGCTCCATCTGGTTATCCAACTAGTATTGTAGTTCTTTTCTGTGCAATGTCTTTACTTTTACAAATCAAGTGTTTGTGTATTTCATGTGTAGCCCCAGACAACTTTTTTCATTTTCCAATGTGGCCCAGGGAAGCCAAAAGGTTGGACACCACTGGTTTATATCAGTATTGCTGGCAGTGCCGCATTAAGAAATAAAGCCTAACTGAAGAAGTACATTGTTTTGTGCTTCGGGGAGAATAGTTGCCTGGCGACTAATCGCCTCTTCCTTGGGGCAACTGATCTCCCTGAGCCGCTTCCCCCTTCCTTCCAGCTATGGTTGCCACCTTTTTTCTTGGCATTCCTATATATAGCTTTTTTTTTTTTCCTATTAATAACATAACATTGTGATGCGCCATTATAAATACCAGTCATGTCGGTAAAAACCGGCCAGGTGTCAACCCTACTTCCAGCTGATTAATGAATAATCGCCTGGGCCTATTCACACACGGCGCTGCGTTTTCTAAAGTTGCTCGAACTTGTCTCCTTAGGCAATTTTTGAGTGATTTTTAGGAAAGTGCAGTGTGGCGTGTGAATAGGTTGCAGGCGATTATTCATTAAGCAGCTGGAAGGCAGGGGGAGGCTGTTCGGGGAGATGAATCTTCCCGTTTGGCCTTACCCTTAGCAGTAAAGATATTTGTCTCCAAAGATGCCCCAGTAGCTCCCCATCTTCTTTTCTGCTGATTCACTGATTCACATGCTCTGTGCTGCTGTCACTTACTGAGCTTAGGGACCCACTCACAATATACAGTACACATAGAATAGAAATGTCACAGTATTAATAATTAATACAGATAATTACTACATGACAGGTAATCCTCAATCAGTAGTAATGCAAACCTGTGCATGAATTTGGGTGGAGCTCAATCTGGAAACTGTGCTGCAAACCTTGGTTTCATTATAGGGATGCTCCAAATCCTCCATTTTGGCTTTGGCCGAATCCATTGTGAAAGATTCGGCTGAATACTACTCTAATTTGCATATGCAAATTAGTGAGAGGAAGTTCAAAAGCCAATTGAGCACATGATTTATTTAACTTGTTTTGTGAAGAAAAGTCACATGATTTTAAGGATTTGGTTCTGCCAGGCACAAGGATTCTGCCAAATCCTGCTGAAAATGGCTGAATACTGAATGGAATCCTGTATTTGGTGCATCCCTGTTTCATTAATCCATAGAAAATCAGATGGCACACACTCTGATGTGCAAAAAAAAAAAAACTTTTAGTTTATTGATATATACACATGACGTTTCAGAGGTACAACCTCTTTTTTGCAAGTGCTCTCTTAGGTGAAACCTAATTCACAGGTGTATAAGTGACCTCACAAAGTGCCTAGAAGCATAAATATATCAGTGGTACTGTGTACACAATTGCATAATTATAATACCTGTGTAGTGCTCATCATTCGTACAGTAATTCTGATGGTGTGTGCAATCTGATTTTCTACTACATATTAATTACTATGTAGCAGCACAGAACCAGTGCAAGTAGCATCTGAATTTAATTGGGCCTGAAACATCATCTTATATTACAGACAAACTAATTTTCTGCTTAATAACTAGTGACAACCCCTAAGCTTAGCTTCTCAACAGCTTCTCAGAGCCCACTGAGCATGTGAGTGTCACAGACACTTTCCAAGATGGTGACTCCCTGTGACAAGTTTGAAGTCCTGGATCATTGCTGCTATTGACAAGCTGAAACTTTAGGCTAGTGCAATAAATTAATTTTATAAAATATGGTATTTTTAGCCATATTCATTTTTAGTTTATTTCTTTACAAGACTCGATGCTGTGAAAATAGCTGAAGTGGCGAAAAGACCCAAAGTCACAATAGATGCGGTTGAAGTCCTGAAGCCACAAGTTCTACTGAACACCAATGTATTTTATTAATTTGCAGGCATCTGCCACCAATATTTATTTAAACTTGTAGGGGGCCCTGACCACCAATGGCTTTTTATAACTGGTTAGTGAAGGGATTTAAAGTTTTTAACACTGTTCTGATCTTTTTTTACTGTGGGGTGGGTGGGGGCAGGGACCAGGGGGCCTAGAAAACTTTGCTGTATGATGCCCCGTGATTTCTGATTGACCTGTGTGCGGGATCTACTTTTAGTGATATTGTCCCATTAGGATCTACATCCATAAAAGCATTGTTGGCATTCTGTTCCATGGAAAATATTGATTTACAAGGAAATGTATATTGTTATATTTGACAAACAACTATTTCTTATGTAACCTTAAACCACTATTTCTTATAACCTTATAAATATTTAAATAAAACAGGAGGGTGACTTAGACAAGCTGTTTGACGGTGTCTTGAGATCTACTGTTCACCAGCTAAAGGTCTACTGGTAGATCCCAATCTACCTTTTAGACATCAATGATCTAGGTGGCAATGCATTCCTGGCAGCCCTTGGCCGATAAGGTGTTGGCACGGACGACATCTCCCAAAAGAATGCTTTCCCACCAGCAATAATGTAAATTGGCAGTGTAAAAACGTTGGCATCCCTTCATTTTTTCCAAAGTCCCTGAACTTTCCTCTGAAGGCAGCTCCAGAAAGACGTGTGGGGAATGGCATGCTGTGAGATTTTTCTACTGCTCCTGAAAAAGCGTACATAAAAGTTACTGATAAGCCATGTTGATTTTTCACCAATGTTTGCTTTTGTAAGTGGTTGTTTCTTGAAGTTCTTAAACCTGACTGTTTTGGAACACACCCATCTTAACCTGTCCGTTAAGAGTTTCTAATGCTAACAGACAAATATGGCAGCCCCCTCATAGCGGAACCTGGGGATCAGATAGATAATTTAAAATCATCAGGTACTTTATGGCAAAATAATAAAGCTAATGCAAAGACTGATGTCTGTATCTCTTTAAGGATCAGTGCAACTAGAACTAATTACTTGCAACAGCCTAACTTAATCATGGGAAATTGCCTCCCATTGCATTTTCCCATGATTAAGCCAGATCACACAGTGTTCTGTTATGCTATGTAAAGCCTCTGCGCACATTTAATCGTAGATGATAAATCTTAGAAAGTTCCTTCACCCTAATGTTAGAAGTATGGAGAGAGAGTGCAAAAACGAAACAGGGCCGGTGAACAGATCCGCGGTGGAACCAAAGGTTAAAAAGAAAAATCTTTATTGCTTCACATTTAAAAATTGTATGCAGGGAGACGCGGCTTGACGCGTTTCGTGACCCAGATCGTCACTTCATCAGAAGCCTAATGTTCCCTGTTTACTAGGAATAATTTGGTTTATGCAGAATGTCCGGTTTGGCTCAGCAGTTGCATGGCCTTGCATAGGCTGTGATCATAGAGTGGATCTAGGGTTGCCACCCGGACGGTATTTTGGTAAAACACCTGCCAAGGCCGGGACCAGTATTAAAAAATTTAGCTGCTGGTAAATCTGTAATGCCCTTAGCAAGAGCCCTTGCCGCCCCCCCCCCCCCCCCCCCCGGTGTGGCCCCACCCCTTTTATGGTCTTGGCCCGCACCCTTTACGTCACAGCACCACCTCCTTTTTTCTCCACCACCTGCTGGTAAAAGTTTTATTTAAGGAAAGGTGGCAACCCTAAGTGAACCCCTGTGCACATCACTAATAAAAGTTCTGTTTTTGTGTTTTGCATTTCTGCCTATCTAAATCTGAAATTCTAATTAACTGTTTAATTTTTCTTAGAAAAGACTAAGATGTTGTTGTTCAAAGGAGCGAAAGCTGTTCTAGGAAATCAAGAGCACCCAAGTGAAAATGGCCAGAATGTTTCTGTTCCTGAACTCCCATTGGGACAGACTGTTATTGGACAAGATGGCAAACTGTGCAGGAACACTCAGTTGTGCAAATGTAAGAACTGCAATGGATTTTGCATTGCTCACTCCTAGACTGCTTCACCTCTCTTGAAGCTTAGGCAATTCTTTTGCATTGTTTCAATGTTAAACCTTGCCATGTTTTCTGGCACTACTATGTGCTTTCCAAAGAGCATGGAATTAATAAAAAAAAAAAAAAAAAAAGTTGGGTCATGATTAGCCTATAGCCTGTATGCAAGCTATTTAATAGAAACTTCCAGTCTGCCTCCTCTTGCTTTCTGGCAATAGTTGACTAACAATGCCCTGCTGATGCCTAACTTATAAACCTTAGATTACGTCTGGAACGACCTCAGTTGGTCCTCCGGATACAACAGAACTGGATCACTCCAATCTATTCAAGTAATTTTACTTTTACAGAATAAAACCTATAAATATACGTTACAGATTTGATTAGATTTCTTTCACCTGTGAAGTTGAGTAGATTTATGCAGACTTGTTGATGGAATTAGTATTCTGACTTCACCAAGATTCCTAACACCGGTACCTTCTATACAACACATAGTTCCTTATACATTTATAACTTGTGCTTGGAGTGTGTCTCTAATGCTAAGTCTTCTCCATGTATTCAATATTTTTTTTTTTTTTGTCAGCTACACGGACAGGGGCATCCAAAGCCTGTTCTTCCTGTGTCAGATCTGTTGCTGACAAAGAAACCTGCTCACAGTGTGAACGCTATGTTTGTAAACAGTGCTGCAAGATATGCAGCTGTTGCTCTGCAATCATCTGCTCCTTCTGCACAGATGTGTAAGTATATCTTTATATATGATACATTTATTATAATGGTTGAGCTCTTCAGTGTGCCTGCCCAAGCTGACACTTGCTGACCTAACATTATTGAAGGGGATGTAAAGGCAAAAATAAATCCAGTTTTTACTTTTATTTACTGAATGAAACCTATCCCTAATATACTTCAGTGAGAAAATCTATACCATTTTTATGGAAAAACTTAGCTCCAACTGCTGCGGATATGAATCTCTAGCCGGACACCGGCTGCTCTACAAGGAAACCAAGTGAGCAGGGGTTGATGCAAATATAGATAAGCTAATGCTAGCCAGGGTATGCAAACAAAACCTAAAATAACACTGCACAATGCTTCCCAGCCCTTGGAAAATAGTCATTTATTTTTTTTGTTAAAGTATGTAGGATATTTTTTGCTTTTACATCCCATTTAAATCTTCCCAGTGCCCTGCCAAAGGTATGTTGTGTCCAAATCTGGCAAAGAGGTCCTTGTTAAAACAAGTTGTAAGTGTGCTTCCTTTTTGATTTTATCAGCCCAGCATTTCAGTATTCCAGTAACCATAATTTTCTTCAGTTATCTAAATATGCTCCCCATTTTTTATCTTGTTTTGCATGCCATTGGGACTGTATGCGCTCAGTTTGGCTTCTCTGCCACCTTGTTCTGCAAAGCTTCTATAGTGTGGTGTTCCCATAGGTAATTGATATTAAAACAGGGCATGTGCAGTGAAATGGAACATAGAGCTAGTGTGGGGGCATCTTTAGATCTTCCTGTGCATGTTTAAAAACACCCATTACTGCTATAAACTTATTTAAAAGTTTCTGCTGTCAGTCATATATTGCTTGCCTTAGGCATAGAGGCAGCAAAGACCATTCCTTTAGCTTTCCGTCCTGCACTTCCTAGGAATCACTATTTACTATGTAGGCCGTGCTTAGACATGGGCATCAGTGCTCCATTCTGGCACTTAGACACGCTTTAAATCATGCCAAAATCTTGTTTAACAGTTCACCTTCATTTACTACTGTGGTAACTTGGCAGCTGGTCATAGATGCAGTTTTAGTCTAATTTTAGCAAGTTTCCATATTGTTTCTAACTATGAAATATTATTTTTGCAGTGACCATGACAACAGTGATGGGTTGTTCTGCTCGACCTGCTCTGTGTTCGAAGCATAAATAAACTGTATTTTATATATGAATGAAAATATTAGTCTGTAAATTTTAGCACGTTTTTGTATTTTTATATGTGAAAATAAACATTATAATAAAGTGGCCACAAGGTGGCGGTATCTCCTTTAATGTTGAACTAAAGGGTTTGGGTTGCCTATTGATTGCACTACTCTATCTGCCTGTAAAATCACATTTCTCTCTGTATAACTAAAATGAGAGGACTACAAAGAAGGTTGAACACTGTTTAAAGGAGAATTTTACTCCAAAAATTGGCTTCTTTATCAGCCCTGGGCTTTTAAGTGTGGGTTTTTTCTGTTTTTTTTTAATTTGTTAAACTTCATTAGTACACTTGCTTGTCCTTGAAGATTTATCCCTCACCTTTTATCTAAAAATCTCCCACCTTATTTGCTGAAGGCCTGAACTATTGGAGCTATTTTGTTCTTTTGTCCTGCCTCCAGAGGTCAGCTACTTTTTTTTTTTTTT
>CM044445.1:83319968-83366797 GCA_024363595.1 Xenopus borealis
TTTTTTTTTTTTTTTTATCCTGGAAAATTATATTCTTTAGTGAAACTACCCTTTGAAAAAAAACTCAAATTTTTTCGTGAAACCTCTTCAACTTATAATTATATATATAAAATAATAAATGCACCTTCTATAGATGTATTGGGAGTGTGAACTGGATTTATTGTAGATAAAATTTGTGTATCAACTATAAACCCAGTCTCTTCTACAACAGACTCCATTATTTCCCCAACAACACGTTCCAGGTTTCATTTCAAGAGAAGTTAAAAAAAAAACCAGACACGTTGGGTAAAGCAGTTTTTATTTTATGCATCAAGAGGGGAAAACTGCATCGTGGTAAGTAAAAATGCTACTGCTTAAACATTAAAAAAGTCATGGCAGGGCTCTTGCGATGTGCCTGGTTTTTTAATTCATTGGGAAATTTAAGATTCTTTTTTTTAAACATGTTCCCCTCTAAAATAAACATAAAAAATAAAATAATACTAATGAACTGCAGTAAATATTTATACAGAAAAAAATAATGGAAACAAAAAAGTCTAGGAGAAAATCTATAACCAGGTACATTCATGTGCAAAAAGACATAGGTTCCGAATGGTTTTATAAAAAAATAATAAAAGTAACAATACAAAATGGGGAACATTACACTTGGAATAAAAAATAAACAAGACGATCTTCACTTATAACACCATTACATTATGTATCAGTCTTCATAATTTGGTAAAACACTTTTTTTTTTTTAAATGGTATTTTGTTACTTTTTCCTGTATTATCACATAATTAAGTGCTGCCAGCAATGTTTTTTTTTACCCATGGTCCTTCAATACATAATAGAAATAAAATTCTTTTTTTGTTGTTGTTGTTGAAACAACCCTGTATACATAATCCAAAGGGAAGCCATTCAACATGTCGGTGTACCCTCTAACAGAGTCAAACAAATGAAATTAGTGCCGTCGCTTTGTTTGAGCTGAGAGATGCCTGTAGTTTTTTTTTGTTTTTGCAATTTCTCGCATTTGCCAATAGTTCCTTTCCATAATCTAATATTCTACTGTTAATAAAACTCAATCAATGGGTTTCAACTTCACATTTCTATGTGTTTCAGCAACCGTACAAAAAAAAAACTTTGGGCTATTCCGCAGTCTGTTAGATCATTGATTTGCAAGGAAATCATACGCGCATCAGTAGCTTTAGGAATGTTTAAAAAAAAAAAAAACAGAAATTGAGCATAGTCTAAAATATTAAATATGTATAGTGGGGTAATTACATATAAGGGCAGATTTATCATGGGTCGAATTTCGAAGTGGAAAATACTTTGATATTCAGTCGTATTTAAATTTGATGGTCGAATTTTGAAGTCGACTTTTTTTTCATGGAATCTGGCTATCGAAGTAAAATAGTTTGCTTCAAAATGCTCTAGAAGGTCCCCATAGGCTAACATAGCACTTCATCAGGTTTAATTTGGCGAACTATTCTAGTCAGTCTTTTTTAAAGAGACAGTACTTCAATGATCAAATATTCGAATAATTTTACTTCAAATTGAAGTCCTATTTGATGGACGAAGTATCAAAAAAATTACTTTGAATTTCAAATTTTTTAACTTCGAAAATTCCCTCGAATTCACTTCCACCCTTGATAAATCTGCCCCCAAAATGAAAAGGTGATTGGATTTTATTTTTAACTGTTCTACACACAGTGCTTTGGATTCGATCATACTTCACTTTCAGGAAACAAACCTCTTGACATTCTGTTTTTCCGTCTTTTTTGCTTTGTTTTTAAAATGGTATTTAAAACAAATCTGGGTAAGCAATGAATATCATAGCATTGTTTAATTCTCTTCAGTTGCATTTCCAGCAGCCATTTGTCCCTCTGGATAACACCATGGCTTTGAATATTGGCGCTTTTATTGCTACTTCCTTTGAGATATTGCAATCCCGCATCACAAAAACCAGATCGCAATTCTTTGCTGAAATTAATTTGCATAATTGTCAGCCCTTGGTCCAACTTTAATATTGCCTTCTCCCCTTACAACTTACTCATGGTATAAGCTGGTACCTATAAAAACGTGCATCAAGATCCTAAAATATTGCCAGTAGGTATGACACTGATTAAGTGTGTCAATCACAATAACAAATCTACTTATTGTCATACAGAGGATAATGCCTTGCACAGAATGCAGGTTACGTGGCTCAGAACCTAGCTACAAAAAACTTTTCTATGGTTATTTTGTCTTCACTTTGCAGCTTTCATTCTATAGTAATAATAATGGCGGATTGTCTGATGATGATATGACTATAAACCTTATTGTGAGGCACCATCTTTTAACAGATTATCCACAATGTAGAAAACAGCAGCAAGCCTTCAAATACCTTGCCATGAAATGAGGCCAAGCATGCATCTACAGCAGTGATCCTCAAACTTGGCCCTCCAGCTGTTAAGGAACTACAAGTCCCACAATGCATTTGCCTGACTGTGGCTGTCAGATTCCTTCATTGCATTGTGGGACTTGTAGTTCCTTAACAGCTGGAGGGCCAAGTTTGAGGATCACTGATCTACAGCGTATGCTAAATTATCTCTGGCACACCAACTGTGGCAAAATGCAACACCCCCAGCATCATCGCTGATCACTCTAACAGTCATGGTACCACAGGATAACCATCAATGCTCTAAATAGATGGGTAGAATGATGATGATAGCATGGAGGGTACAAACCTGCAAAAGGAGGAAGGGATTTCCAATGCTTTTCTACATAGCAACAGAGTAAGTTATGTTGAAAAAGGACACGTGTCCACCAACCTTTAAACTCTTGTTGATCCAGAGGAAGGCAAAAAAAACATTTTGAAGCCTCACAAATTTAATTTTGACACATCTATACTTGGGAACTCCAAATATCAGGGTCATGGAGCCCAAGCCATTAGAAGATGCAAATACCTATTGGTTGTGCCACACGAATGGAAGCTGCTTTAATCACTGGCCTATTCATTCATTCTGTCATGTTCCTGGTTGTCTGAAGACAGCATTGACCGTGTGAGGTTGCCAAGTTTCTAGGTACAATTAAAGCCCTAATCAGCAAGTAATGATGCTCAGGAGAATTCCTTCCATCGGCCTGCTGAATAACAGCATATGCCTGAATTGTTGTCAAGCTCGGAGAACTTGTCCATAAATAGATCCATAAATATTCAACTCTATTATTGATGCAACTTGTAATTTAAGCTAATTTTGCTTTAACCTGGAAGGGGCAGCTAAAGGAGCAATGACTGAATAACCCGTTGTTTCTCCAGAATACGTTGCTTAAGGGCTCATCCAGACGCGAAGATTCGGGGAGATTTGTCGCCTGGCACTAAGCGCCTGTACTTTGGGGCGATAAATCTCCCTGAATGGCTTGCTCCTATCTCGCGCCCGCTAGCGCTAAAGTCGCCTGCGCCTATTCACTCGCAACATGTTTTTCAAAGTCACTCAAAATTGCCTCAAGAGGCAATTTCGAGCGACTTTTAAAAACTTATCGCCCTGTGTGAATAGGCGCAGGCGACTTTAGCGCTAGCGAGCGCGAGATAGGAGCAAGCCATTCAGGGAGATTTATCGTCCCAAAGTACAGGCGCTTAGTCGCCAGGCGACAAATCTCCCCGAATCTTCGCGTCTGGATGAGCCCTAAAATGCCATTTAAACTCCCTAAATGTAACACACGACAAGCCTTTTTTTTTGTTTCAATTCACTTTCCAGATTTCTCATTTTGTACATAAAGCACCTTTTAGCGTTTCGAGGTGTATTTCTAAACAAGAACAGTTTCAGACTTTCTTTAACATTATTGCAATAAAGCAAAAGTCTTTAAAACACAAGAAATTATCCCACTATTCATAGAGGTGTAGTGTTCTTTTCCCCCTTAGTTCTAACTTTGTTTTGTGTTTCTCAGCAGACAGTGAAGTGATTCTAAGTACATCTGCAGTTTCCTTTTAGGTAGGGTTTCATCGTTGGTTGAGTAGTTATTTAAACTCATGCTCTCCAGTACAGATGGGGTGTGTTGTGGGGGTCTTGAGGTGTTAGCGAACAGGGATGCTGAGAGTTAGAAACCAGACATGTGGGGGAAATCCCTGTTCTACTGTGGTAGCCTGAAAATAATGGGTATATTAGGGAGTCTAGCTGTGGGGGTACTGGCAGTTTTCCTAGCATGCTACAAGAGCAGTGACTGGAGAAGAAAAGTACTGACTTTGCTAAGCCTGACTGATATGTATTGTCTTTCTACAGCAAGAAAAGAACTCGTTTGATTATATACCTCACTGAGGCTATAAATGCTGGTCCTCTTGTTGGTCTGCCATTTAATGACATTTCACGGTTATAAAAAGTGACTAAAGTACTCAAAACATGTTCATTTTCTATTATTGCACTACTATACCTTTTAATATGTCCTAACTACAATCCAATTGCCCACAGTTTGAATATTTAAATCTATGAAATAAATTAAAAATAATAATAATAAAAAAAAAAAAAAGAAACGCAAATGTTGCCGACGTTGCGAGATAACCAGGGCGGGGCATGAAGACATTATAACTTTATTTTTTGAATTCATGTGATATGCTCACTCTTCATTTGTTCAGCTGATGAGCACATTCTCAAGACTGTGTGGAATCATCCGACGCATAATATCATCGTTGACGTGTGTATGTACCGAGATACATACGTGAAAAAGCTTTGGAGGATGGCCTGGGTTTTTCTTTGCAAATGTGGAAATGAGAGAACTGGTTCACATACAGACTTCATTTTCAGACATTCTTTTAAATCCTTCATTATGGTCATACAAACATAGTTTGTAATTCATAGGCTATTGAAAGTCCTGTACAAAGTCTGATGATCTGACGTGCCCCAAAGTGATGTCTGTGTTGCAATGGAAAAGAAAGAGCTGCTGAAGAGCTAAGCATTTCCACTAGCGGAGTATGAAAACTGGGGGAAGTGCGGTCTTCTCTCGTTGTCCACAAATTCTAAATTATCATCTGGAAAAAAAGACAATACAATAAAAAAAAAACATGACTGTGGGTACATGGTGATGCCTTGCAGTTCATGTACAGACACGAGACCTGTTATCCAGAATGCTCAGGACCTGGTGTATTCTAGATAAGGGATATTTCTGTAATTTGGATCTTCATACTTTAAGGGGTAGATTTACCAAATTCGTGTGAAGGATACGAAATTTGATCAAATTCCTATCCTACGATTTTTTTCGAATGATCGAATATGCAAATTTGCCCCCTTCGACGAAAAATCTATTAGACAGTCGAAATACTTCCCCTTTAAAATTTTATTCTTCGCGAGATTGACCCTACCGAATTGTAATAGAAGCCTATGGGAACCCCCCATAGGCTTATTTTCTAAGTTTTATGTTCAAATAGCTATAGAACGCTTCGATCGTTCGATTCGTACGTTTGTTTCGAACAATCCAACTTTTTTACGATTTTTTCGTAAATTAATTGTATGAGTTTATCGAAAAGCATACAAAAACCTTTGAATTTTTCATAAAATTTTATTGAATTTTCATTAGAAAATTGTAGAAGGGTTGAATTCGAGGGCAAATAGCCCTCAAAAATTCAGCCCTTAGTAAATCTGCCCCTAAGTCTACTAAACAAATCACAGAGATACTGTCATGGGAAAACAATGTTTTTTTTTCCAAAACACATCAGTTAATAGTGCTGCTCCAGCAATTCTGCACTGAAATCCATTTTTCAAAAGAGCAAACAGATTTTTTATATTTACTATTGAAATTAGATATATTGTCCGTTTCCCAGCTGTCCCAGTCATGTGACGTGTGCATTGATAAACTTCAATCACTCTTTACTACTGTACTACAAGTACCCCCTCACACCCCCCCCCCCAGCAGCCTAACAACAGAACAATGGGAAGGTAACCAGATAGCAGCTCCCTAATACAAGATAACAGCTGCCTGGTAGATCTAAGAACAACACTCAATAGTAAAATCCATGTCCCACTGCGTACTATTCAGTTACATTGAGTAGGAGAAACAACAGCCTGTCAGAAAGCAGTTCCATCCTAAAGTGCTGGCTCTTTTTGAAACACATGACCAGGCAAAATGACCTGAGACTGCAGCACCAATATAAAAACTAAAAAAGAAATACACTTATTGATTCAGGAATGGAATTGTATATGGTAGAGTTAATTATTTGCAGTGTAATTTAGAAAAAAAAAATGACACCATAAAAATTATGACAGAATTCCGTTAAACATTAAATAAACTCAACAGGCTGGTTTTGCTTCCAATAACGATTGATTATATCTTAGTTTGGATCAAGTACAAAGTTCTGTTTTATTATTACAGAGAAAAAGGAAATAATGTTTAAAAAATGGTATCGTTTGGCTAAAATGGGAGTCTATTGGAGACAGTCTTATCATAAATGGGAGCGTTAGGATTAAAAGTTTTCTGGATAGCAAATCTAATATTTGTAATTAATATAATGGCTTATAATAAACATACAGTATGTAGGCAACACAATTAAGTAATTCTTTCTAAACAAGAAGATGCTCATACATGTCTGCCCACACATACAGTAATAGTCATTTCTGGCACTAGAACCACATCTGGTGCAGCATAAAAAATCTTTGAGGAGAGGGCATAGATACGCAAGTTCCCCAGGGAATCAAAACCTTTTTACTGACATACGTATGATTTACATCACTATCCGTTAGTCCAGTTGGATTTTCCGTGTTAAATCGGTTTCTGTCATTAAAGAAGTCATAGGAAAGAAAAAATACAGCTGCAGCGCCTCTGTTTCAAAAAATGAAAAGTTGAATTTATTAGGTCAGACCACGATTCAACTTTTCACAATTTTCATCAAAGAGGTGCTGCAGCTTTATTTTTTCTAGTATGTCCACTTAACCCCTGATTTCCAGACTGCTTTGTACCCAACTCACAAGCTTATACAAGGTGGTTGAAGCAGACACAACTATTATTTTGTTTTAAAAAACACTCCTGACTTACCAGTTCTGTGGCAAGTACTACATGGCCCACTGAGTCAATATTCTCTGCACACAGAAGGATAGAGGCTGTGACTACCAATCTGTGGATTCTGGCAAATACCAGAGGTGCTGCTGTAATATTCTAAAGAGTCAATATTTATTGGGCCCATGGGGGCTGTTTGGGCCTTTGTTTACTAGAAATGGCAGGGTCTATTTTGAATCCCTGTCCAGGCCCAGATGGACAAGTAGTTGGCTGAACTACTGAGTCCTGTACAGTTTAAGGACTCACTGAGAAGTAAAACAAAGTGACCTAACAGAAATAGCACAGAAGTAGCATTCAAGTGCAACATGTCCTGATGTACTTATTAAATTACTCTGGGGGTTGTTATCTGGGCATATGTTACGGCGACACATATTGTGTTATTTAGGGTGGGTGTTAAGTATGGACAATCTCTATTGAGAAACAAAACATACAACAGGTTTCATAGGATGAGCATGGATCGGTAATGCTGTTAGTAGAGCCACAATGAAACGATCAAACTAGGGTTGCCACCTGGCCAGTATTTTACCGGCCTGACCGGTATTTTTGATGGTTGATCCCATTGTTATAATAGGAAGAAAAGGTAAATATATAGGAAGGCCGGTATTTTTATCAAGAAAAGGTGGCAACCCTAGATCAAACAGTGTTTGGCTGCTGCAGAACTTTTAAAATGCAGACTTCATTACAGATTCCATTGTAAGCAATAATTCTCTTTTTTTTTTTTTAAATAACACAGTGGGGTTAATGTATCAAGTTTGAGCAGTGCATAATTATTCGCCAACGGTTGTTTTTCCCGTGCTTTTTCCTGAACGCTAAAATATTGCACTGCTGTGCCTGTCTTTCCAGTTTTTGTAAATTCTCATTGTGAATACACTTTCGCAAACTAAACGGGTCTTTGAGTGAGTACAGGCACTTTGCCAGGTTGTTGTGCGAAAATAGTGCTGACAGTAACTTAAATACGCAATTTGCAAATATTTTCTCTGCCACCAGAGTTGCGGCGTAATTCAAATGCTGAATGTGCAAATAAATATTCACAATTTGCAATTTTTGTCATATTTAAAAAGCCCTTCTAGACATTCGCAATGTGTAAAACAAATTCACAAATCTGTTTGCACACTGTAATTCAGCTTTATAAATGTAACCAGGCGCAGGGCAATTATAGTCACTCTGCGCAAAGTTTATAAATGAGTCCCAGTAGCCACTGTTTTATATGTAAAAATGCAAACGGTCTACAAAGCCAATAACTAATGAATATGTGTCTTTTGCTTTTCTGCTCCATATTGTGGGTTCATAATCAGAATAGGGCTAACTCAATCCTTCTCCATGGTGCTAAAGTTCTTAGCATGATGTAGGACTAAAATGTACTCATTCTAACGGAAGCATAATCTTTCAGTTATAGTTTCATTTCAAGCCATCATTCTTGAAATGTTACTGGAAATGTCTTGAAATTGCACATGAAATGAATATTTTCCTAAAGTAAACCTAGTGCAACAAATGCAACAAATACCTTGGTCAGGTGGTGTTATGGTGATCATTTGCGCTGTGAATTCTTCATCGAAATACCTTGTGTCTGTTTCTGACGTTACCTGTGGCTTAAACGGGGGTATAAGCTGAAAAACAAAACATAATGGATTCTGTAGACTTGTCATGTGAAGGGCAGCGTTATGTCCTTGTACCAATGTTTTATTTGCTATATATATATATATATATAAAATGATAGGTAGGAAGTCACATTTCACAACCAGAGCACAGCAATATAGTTATACGTGGTTTTTTTTAATACCGCATTGGGTCTCATTACTTCCCCTTCAAGTTTCCACATACTTCTTACACTTAAGGTGGCCATAGACGCAGAGATCTGCTCATTTGGTGATGTCGTCAAACGAGTGAATCTCTCCCTGATCTGCCCCCATTGAAGTAGGCGATATTGGGCTGATCCGATCGTGGGCCCAACAATCGGATCATAATGGATCTGAAACTGGCGGTCACCTCGCAAACCCGCACAGATGTGGCTGGGATCCCACAGGATTATTTAAAGGGGTGGTTCACCTTCAAGTTAACTTTTAGTATATTGTAGAAGGGCCAATTCTAAGAAACTTTTCAGTTGGTCTTCATTGTTTATTTTTCATAGTTTTTTAATGATTTGCAGCTTTCAAATGGGGGTCACTGACACCACCTAAAAACAAATGCTCTGTAAGGCTACAAATGTATTGTTATTGTCACTTTTTATTAATTATCATTCTATTCAGTCCATCTCCTATTCATATTCCAGTCTCTTATTCAAATAAATGCAGGGTTGCTAGGGTAATTTGTACCCTAGAAACCAAATTGCTGACTGCAAACTAGAGAGCTGCTGAATTAAAAGCTAAATAACTCAAAAACCACAAACAATAATAAATGAAAACCAATTGCAAATTGTCTCAGAATATCACTCTCTACATTATACTAAAAGTTAACTCCAAGGTGAACAACCCCTTTAACCTGCCCGAACGAGATCGATCGGGGAAGCCCATCGATGGCCCCACACACGGGCCAATAAGCTGCCGACTCGGTCTGTCGGCAGATTTTATCGGTCCGTGTATGGGGCCTTCAGAGCTGCACATTTTAGGAAAGTAGGACAATCAGTTCTTTAGAATAAACCTGAATGGGGAAGATTATGTGCCTGACTATACTGCATAAAATGTAGAGTAGAATTAATTTAATCTATGGCAAGGACAGTTCCATGAGAAGGCAAACAGCTCATTCAGGTAATTTCGCAGCCTAAAGAGCTACATTTATGAGCAAGATAAAGCAGTGCAGGAGATGGCCGACTTGTGTGGTGCTTAAACACTGTCGGGGGTATGAGCAAGCAGTTTATACACAGGGCTGAACTGTAAGAAGCATAATGATTCATACAGTTGGAACTGCTTTTATGAACAAGGTAAAACAGTTTAATATAAATGATTCCTGAGCACCAGTAAGCAATTTAATTATACCTTCCACTAACATGTAAGAAGAGACATGATTCAGATTCTCCCAGGGAAGAAATTTGTTCCTGAAAAGCCACTGCTCAAGCATTCCTTAGCCAGTTATAGTTTGTGTTCCAGCTATTTCTATTTAGTATGTTTCCTAAGCAAGGCCTGAACATCCACAGCTAAGGAATTCCAGAAAGGACATTGAAGTGAATGACATGGTGATCAGCCAATTACTGATCGACACATAATCAGCCCTGCCCCAATGACACACCCCCTCCTGATATCGCCAGCTCCCCCCAACGTCACGGCCTGCCCCCTGCCTGTTTTCTACAAAAAGAAAAGGTGGCAACCCAAGGCACAAAAGCACATACTGCTCCTTAGCTTTCCATCATAAAACTTGTTAACCTGGCCTATCATTGTCTATTGACCCATACAATATAGTAGAGGTATGGGATATGCAAAAAAAATCTGAAATACATCAATACCCATAGTGTCTTAATAAAACAAATCTCTTCATTTCTGACTGGGGTTTTCTCTGTAATAAGGCAATGCCACCCCAAATCCTAGGCCAGCCACGCACAGGTTGAACTGGGAGAAGTTTTTTTTATTCAATAGGTAACGGCTTGATCAATGCAAGTACTTTTCCTAAACTTACATACTATGGAAGGGCTGGGGTAGACAGGCAGATCTGGGGAGATTTAGTTGTCTGGCGACTAATCACCTCTTCTGCGCGGCGACAATCTCCCCAAACTGCCTTCCTGTTGTGTTTGGTAGCCGAGGATGAGGAGGGTATAACAGTGCTTTATTAGCAGGTCATGCAGCCATTACATAACAGCAGTAAGTCTTACTTTCACTTTCAAGCTGTACAGAAAGTCCTGTGTATGCACAGTGACACCTGCAGGCCATTTGTATAAACACCAAATGTTTTCCTCCTATCGGGGGAATATGTGGACAAATATATAAACAGTAACAATTAAACTGTATGTATCTTAAAGCAATATATACATTCATCACATGACATAGTCCTTGGTCCATGCAGGTAGTTTCCTGATTCTAAACACCACACTTCCTGCCTTCCATCTGCTTGAATGAACAATCGCCTAAGCTAATGCACTCTCAGTGCTTTGATTTCCGAAGTCGCCCAAAGTTTCCTTGTGAGGCAACTTCGGGCGACTTTGGAAATCGAAGTGCTCCGAGTGCATTAGCGCAGACGATTCTTCATTCAAGCAGACATGTGCCGAAATGTGCCTGTCTGCCCCACCCCTAATTGCCTCTTCTGCATGGCGACAATCTCCCCGAACTGCCTTCTGTCTGCTTGAATGAAGAATCGCCTGCGGTAATGCAATGCCTTGCGAGGAAACTTCAGGCGACTTTGGAAATTGAAGCACCGCGAGTGCATTAGTGCAGGCGATTCTTCATTCAAGCAGACCAAAGGCAGGATGAAGGGAGTTCATGGAGATTGTCGCCGCGCAGAAGAGGCGATTAGATGACAGACGACTAAATCTGCCCGTCTGCCCCAACCCTTACTATGTTTCTTGAGTTAAGGCAACATTCCAGAGTAACAACAAAAAGCCAGAGGCATCGTCGCCTGCCAGTGCCAAAGATAACCATTCCCACTCACACAAAGAAAAAGGCACAAACAATACAGCCATTATGTTTCATCTCATTAAAATCATTTTTATATTTCCATAGTGCCATATGACCATGAAATACCCAAGCAGAAAGAAGAATTCTAAACAGCCCATTTGAAGCTAACTATAGCCTTCATATGAACTACACATATTACTTTAGCTAGAAGCTCTTGCAATTACAGGACATGGAGTATCCAAACTCTGCAAGCAGAAAAAAAAATTGTCCCCATAATAGAAATGATAATGTTTCACGTCAGGAAAATTCTTTTTGCAGAGGCTCAGGGTGGAAGACTCAATTTCTTTGTCAGTCTATTTCTCTTTAAAACATAAAAGCCTCAACTGGAGACCCCAAGCTCTTGCCTTGCCAGTCAATGCATAAAGGGCTGACACCCGTGGAGAATGAGTAGGATCACTGAAATGTTATGCCTCACAACAAAAACCATTGTAAGGATGATAGGCCATCTCACAGAAAGGAAAAGAGGAGCCCATGTCCAAAAACATCTATGTGTAACATAATAAAGCAAAAATAAATTAACTTTGGAAAGGGGAATAATATTAGAAAAACACTTGCTTTACATCTGAAATCAATTATTTACATCATATATTCTGGAAAAAGTCATGAGAAAGGATGTTATGGCACATAAAAAAAAAAATCGAGGGGCAGATTTATTAAGGGTCGAATAGTAAATTCAAACTTTGGAGTTTTTTTTGTGTGTCAAAATTCACACATTCGAATTTTAATCCCCCAATTTGAATGTAAGATTTATCACAACTCAACCTTGAAAACAGTTCTAATTCGACCTTTGATAATTCTACCCATTCCCCAAAATGTTGACATATTTTTATGGAAAGTGTAATCAGATCTTTTTTAGACATCAGTATTGTTTCTTTTAATTTGCTGGGTGTGCAAGATAATAATATGTACAGTCATATAAAATGATGTATGGAAAAATTGTAGTAAGAGTAAGCTGAATACAATCAGGCCTCAGCTGGGTCAGCACTGTCCAATATAATTACCGGCTTCTTACTTAAACCTTAGATCATCACAACAGAGCATTTTAGAGGCCCATTATTTCACATACAAAGCATTCTGAAGAAATTTGTAGAAAAGCTCTAAGTCTGGACAGGGCTGCATAGCCTTTGCTAATATTCTAAATCTCAATCAACCACAGTGAGAGCCCTACTCATTATATGGGTCAAGTCTGGAAGAGTAGACATCCTATGAAAATTTCTCCAAGAGCAAGGCCATCAATCCTTTGGTGTATCTATAGTTCATAAAATCACACTTAGATCTCTCTCAAGACTTGCGAAAGAATTATCCATGGTCTGATGAACAGACGTAGAACTTTCTAGATGATCCCATTATGTCTGGCTGGAACCAAATACAGCATTTGCCACCTACTATTAATAATATTGCATGATGGCCAATGCTATTCTACTGACACAGGACTTGGACATTTTCTACACAAAGAAACATATAGTCCACTTTGTAAAAGCAATTTGTACAAACATAAAAGCAACTTTTCTTGTGTGTGTGCCAAATATAAAACTTGTGGAGATGGTCTCTATACAAATTTCACTTTGTTTTCTGGAGGATTTTCAACCTAATGGCAAGGAAAGTGTAAAATAGAATAAGGCTATTTTATAATGGTGTATTTTGTATACTAAACATAAACATGAGCTTACTGCACCAGAAGCCTAATCAAACAAATGATTTATGCTTTCAAAGTTGGCCACAGGGGGCTGTCATCTTGTAACTTTGTTATACATCTTTGCAAGACTAGACTACATACACATGCTCAGTGTGATCTGGGCTTCTTAGGGATCATCATAAATGATAAAAAAACAAAGCTGCTTGAGTTGTGCATGGCTGGTAAGTAATTTAGGGCTCCCCCTGCTGTTCATAAGTATGATTGTTTCCCTGCCTGAAGTTAGGGACCGTCTGTCAATTCCTATCCACAGCACTAAATGAAGGGAGAATTTCACTGCATACAGTCAGGTTTCTTATAAAAACGGTACACATTTTTGGAGATAGATTTCTTTTTCATTAAAGAAATTAAAAATGGGATTTTATTTCTTTGCCTTTCCTTGCCCTTTAATAATGTCTAACATGTCTCCCTTAAATCCTTCACATGTTGGTCCCTGTCTTGACTTTTTGTTGTTGCTTTTGGAGATAAGATCAGTGAAAAGCCAATCAGGCATAAAAGCACAGCTCTCTGTTCTGGAAATAGAAATGGTCAGTGCTCCCATTACTTGGGCACATTCACTAATCTTTACTGATTTTAGGGGAAGTCTCAGCAGGCCTCACCAGGAAGTATCACAAAGAAAAGCAAAGAAAAACAAAACATTCCATTGGCTTTTGGTTGCCAAGCCATGCTCAACAGGAGTCTATTGAAACAAATAAATACAGGTGTGACTTTTTTCATTTGTGGGTGCCTTAATAGCAAGGAGGTAGGGGTGTGAAAGAGAAGAGCTTTGGGAAACATCTCATGAGACATAAAATATGAACAGGTATTTCGACTTGGCTTTACTTTTGTTTTGTGACCATTTACAACAGATAATTCTGCTGTACACTCACTGAAAGGTTGGGGTGAGCTTGAAGTAGCAAAACATTAGACAGGCTTCACTGAATACTTCCACATAAATATGCCATATAATAAGCAAACTTGAAAGACTGATCCAATGGAAAGCGAGAGACTAACCAAGTACCGTAACAAACATGTACAGGCTAACCACTGAGTATACAGGTCAAATTCAACTGATGGAATGCACCAATGCCTCACTGCCTGCCAATAAATGTAGAGCCCATAGAGTGCTCATATATTGAATTGCTACACCATGCAAACCAACTTTCACCGTGCAAAACACATTCTTGTCTCCAAACAAGACAAGACTGAATGAGATTAATGGATTAAATGCAATGATTGGCTTAGCTCTGGTCACTACAGCCACCCCATCCTCTGAAAATCTCAGTTGGCAAGCTTGCTTTTGGTGAACAATTTCAGTATAACAAGATTCATTCCCAGCTGCACTTTGTGACTTGGGCATACACAACTAATATAATAATATTATTATTTAAATAATTGTCTTTTATAAAGAATGAACTTCCTAACTCCTAACTGCTCCTCTGTGTTTCCTATGACATATAATTACCTTCTTCTCATAAACATCTTGCCATACAATTCCAGCAAAAAATTTGTGTTGCATGATTTCTTTTGCATCGTCTGGCCCGCCACCTAACCTGCACATAGAGAAAACCAGTTAGTGGAATACAGTGTGAGCACAGTGGCACTGGATGGAACAAGAATTTTGTTTTATTGCATTTGAATATTAAAATGAGATGTTCTACATCAAGGACAGGCAATCTGTGGATTTTCAATTCCTGATAAATAAGTGGTTTTTGGGGTCTTGTAATTTATTAAAAAAACTGGAAAACCACAGGTTGCAGATCCATACTCTACATTCCTTGCTGCAGTGATGCTGTGGAACTACATTTTCTAGTAACAACACAGAGAGGCACAATGGCCACATGACCTTAAAGTAAGCCGTGCTATTTATTCCAGCCTTGTGCTTGTGTTTGGCTCTTTGGACACCAGGTATTACATTTTGGCTTCTTTAAAACCAAACCAGAGGTTTATCAGCCAAACTGATAAAAAGATAATTATTTGGAGCATGCTGACAAAAATGGGGAAAATACAGTACGAGTGGGTACATCTTAAGGAAGAAGAATGATCCTGAATGATACTACTTGACAGACAGGTACTAGAACATCAGATGTCACAATCTCCTCACAAACCTTTGCTTAGGGTCCTTCTTTAACAAACCAGACAGCAAAGACTTTGCTTCTGGCAATAAAGTGCGGGGAAATCGAATTTCTTCCATAAGGATAAGTTCAAACAATTTTTCATGGTCTTGGTTGTAGAAAGGGAGGCGCCCACACATCATCTCGTACATCACTACGCCCAAGCCCCACCAGTCTACAGCACGGCCATAGTCATTATCTTCTAGCACCTAGAAAACAAGCACATGGAGACAGCCTCAGGGTGTGTTGTCTACATACAATGTAACTTATCTTAAACAAAATCATTAGTGAAAATATGTTTTAATTTAGAATAACTGTAATGTTACATTTTAACCTCCTATGCCTTCAAGTTGCCGTTCCTTGCTCGATTGCTTCAATGACTTTCTTCTTTATGCGGAGTACTGTGGTCTTGGTTATGTTTTATAGTAGGACCTTATCGTTGCCCAACGTCTGTGTACTCTTTGGGTAGGGGACACTCATCATTTAAAGGGGAACTATCATGAAAATGTAATATAAGCTGAAAATATATATAACACTGAAATAAGAAACCTAAATATAATCAATAAAAAAATCTGTAAATCAAGATATCTTCACTATTCCTCTCTCAGCTTCTGTTTCTCTTTATCTGTCTTCCTTCAGGAGTTGGGTGTCAGATGAATGATCCAATATATCCTATAGGCGGGGCTCCTTTTGCCTAGAAGAACTCACTCCATAAAAATCACCAGACATCATGTCTCTCTACATGTAGGGTTTATGCAATAGGCAGTTATTTTGTTAGATTTTGTTTGTACTGGAATCACTTATTTGAGTGAGGTCTAATTAATCTGCTAGGAAAGGAAGCCCCCCCCCATTACATATATTGGCTCAAAATGTCAATTACTATCTGACATTACGGGAGTTATGTACTAAAACCAGGGCCGGGCCACTCCTGCCGGGCGATATTAAAAAAGGGGGGTTGTGGGAGCACTCTAAGGCTAAGTCCAGACGGGGAGATTCGGGGGCGATCCGTCGCCGGGCGACTTTTCGCCGCGACGGATCGCCCCCGAATCTCCCGGAATAGGTAGGCATTGGCGCTGCTTCAAAGCGCCGGCGTGTGTTCACACGCGGCGGCGCGATTTTCAAAAGCGCTCCAAATTGCCTGGCGAGGCAATTTGGAGCGCTTTTGAAAATCGCGCTGCCGCGTGTGAACACACGCCGGCGCTTTGAAGCAGCGCCAATGCCTACCTATTCCGGGAGATTCGGGGGCGATCCGTCGCGGCGAAAAGTCGCCCGGCGACGGATCGCCCCCGAATCTCCTCGTCTGGACTAGCCCTAAAGGCTAAGTTAAAGTATATTTAAATATAATGGAAGTGCTACTTACAAAGAACATTCCCTGGGCCCCTGTCTCATAAGTAATTCAATATAAAAGCAAGTGCATATGTTTAAAAACAGGGTTTTTTTTGTACAAAGTTATGATCATAAAGTTGATAAGCCACCATACCACGTCAAGGTAAATCCCATATGGTGGTCCCTAACTTGTTTACCTAGTATACGAAGTCTTTTATTTTTCTGCATAATAGCATTACCTGTAGTCAGTGTCTGTTGAGCCTTGGTTTCAGTTTAAGGGCTAAATCTTCCCCCCGCCAGTATGCGGCTTTTAAGAGAGAGAGAGATTCCCAAACCAATGCCCATTTTTAAAAAGCATAGAACCACCATTAGTTTAAAGGGGGTATGGGGTGCTACAACCACAGAAGCTAAGCCACAACTTCCGACTACTAATATCAAAAAAGGGGGTTGTGGGAGCACTCTAAAGGCTAAGTTAAAGTATATTTAAGTATAATGGAAGTGCTACTTACAAGTGCATATGTTTAAAAACAGGGGTTTTTAAACGCTCCTGCGGGCGCCCCAGTCAACATGGCCAGCTACATTGCCCACCTCTGTTGTGAGCATCTACATGAGCAAGAGCCATCACCTTACCCAGTCACGTAACAGTGAATGCACATATGCACGCTGGCACCATGTGTCACCCCTCATCTTGCGTAGCCACGCATATATGCACAAACAGAGCAACCAACAAGCAGGACTCTGAAGACCGGACTGGGATAGGCAGCAGTGAAAGGTGTGTGCCTGGCACCCCCAAGCATTGCGCCCTAGGCATGTGCCTACTATGCCTACCCCTAGTTCCGGCCCTGCTGACAACCAACTGCTGCATGAAGATAGAATGAAGAGAAACAGATGCTGAGAGAGGGATAGTGAATATAAACTTGATTATTTCAGAAACAATGCAGAATATTTAATTGATTGTATTTATAAAGCTTATTACTTCAGTATGATGAAGCTTATATTCCATTTTTGCAATAGTTCCCCTTTAAAGCAGATTAAATTATTTAGACCTATAGAAACCAGGTTGAGAAGAGGACCCCATCAATAGGATTATGAAGTCCTTGTCCCATGGGACTTTCCACCCTGCCCAGTAAATATATTGCAAATTTTAGGTCAGCTATATTTCAGACAGGCAATCAAAAGCTGTTGACTTGGCGCTTAAGTTCAGAAGTAATTCACAATGGGAGACTGCTAAACTGTAATTATAACAACACCAGTTGCCCTTTGAATGACTTCAGATTACTGCACAAAATCTGGGTAAATGCTCCTTAGGGACCATTAAACACTTTGTCTTTTCTTGTTTGTATTTTATGGAATCTATTTTGCCCACCTGCTACCCCCCCCCCCCCCCCCCCCCCCCCCCCCCCCCTCACCACCACCACCAGGGTTAAAGTATTGCACCTAAGCTTCTCTGTATGCACAATTACACCTAAGGTTATATTCAGTTATGTGCAATCTTTAAGACTCTATTGAAAATGAAGTATGTATCATTCATTTCATACCCCTGGGTCATAATAAAACCTTGTTTCATTGAAATGTCCTTTGGGCTAATTTAAAAGTAAATAAAAGGACGGAAACAGCATTCACTCTACAAGAGCGCCTCTTTTCCTGTCTGTTTTGGCTACTATATAAAGTACATTTGGCTTTTCTTTATCAGATACTAGAACGCAGGGAACACAGACTATTGCACTTACCATGATGTTTTTGGGCAGCACTACACAGGTGGCAATTAATGTCATGACCCTAAGCTTTATAGCACTTTAATATTACACATAAGTCAATATCTGTCCATTTATATGTTCTTTCAGCTGCTAAATGTTTGTGGGAGTTGTAGTTCAGAGCAGGTGCAGAGCAGCATGGCTGTCACAGCTGACCTCTGCAATAGGGGGATTTGATTTAGTGCAAAGTTCCGCTGATTGAGTGCAAAGATGACACACGCTGGAACAGGAGGTTAACAAGCCTTTCTTTATAGCCCTTTAAATCTCATCTTGCTACTGTTGTCGCTGTTCATTTGAGAAGTTTCTATATTGCATATGGCAGTTTATATCTTTCCACATGTTCATGCTGTACTGCCAGTCTGTACCGATAAGAGCTAGAAAGCATTATGGCCCATTAATTCTATTACAAGATTGTTAATGGCTCCTAAATTCACGTTACTGTACTAAACACGCCTAATGATCACCAGATCTGTTCGTTATCTTTATTCTCATTCACCAGAACATCTCATGAATGGATCCCTTGATAAATTCTAACTAGGGATGTGGCTGAATTACAGCAAGAGTTAATGCGGAGAAAATCAGTCTTATTTAATAAATGGAAGCCCCCCACCTTGCCTGTTTGGTTTTGCTCCCTACGCATGTTAAAATGGACTTTCACAGGAGGAGAAAGAAGGCATAAGACCTGCTTTTAAAACCAAGAAGCTGCCAGGTATTGGATTACCCCACCCAGGTCTATTTCCAGCATCTCCAGCAGGATGATTCCCACCAAACGACAGCTGGTTCTACAGCTGCCCCATATATGTAGAAGAGCAACACAGCTACCGGCCTGCTAGGATTCCAGGAGCCAAACTCATCCTTTATCAGTAAGTTCCAACAAACTGTGCGACATTTTCTCTGACAAAGACACTTATCAAACATATTAACCAGTGCAGGTACAGTTTATTTGCTCTTCTGTTTTTGGTTCTTTGTGTATAATGAAGCTGGGCCTGCAGTTGGACCCAGCACAATGTGTGCATCCTAGGGTTTATTTGCTCACGTATTGACAGAGAGCTACACAAGACTACAGTCAGATGGGCCACTTTCACACGGCATTCGATAACGCTGGGAAAATTACCAAACAGACCCCTATGGAGCTAGACACAGGAGTGGCTGAGATACCGACTCAAGAATCGGACTAGTCCCAGCAATACTCTCCAGTAAACAAAGACCTCTAGATGCATCGCTAGCAATGTGCCAGAGCTGAAAACAGACTGACGCTGACCCCCATCCTGTAAATACACCGGGGATATCCCACAGACTAATCTGCTACTCCAGAGAAAGCACAAATATGGGAAATATGAAATACATTATAGATGAAGGTGAACAGCATTTCTGTATCAAAGCCAACTCCTCCAAAGGAAGAAGTGTAAAAATAAACAGAGCACTTGCACCTCTGGGTTTTGAGAATGACCCCGACTGTCTTTAGATTCTGGTCCTCAATACCACTATTAACTTCAGTATTCGCAGAAATAGGTTTTTACTTTTTTTAATATTCTCAAACATTGTGTTCAGTGTTCCATATTTATTAACAGTCTGTGTCCTAGGTTTGATTAAGCGGTCTTCAAAATACCCAAAAGGGGAACAAACAATGCCTGTTGCCAATTAAGGGTTGGGGCAGACAGGGAGATTCGGGGGGATTCAGTCGCATGGCGATTAATCGCTTCTTCTGCGATGCGACAATCTTCCCGAACTGCCTGCTCCCTTGCCGTCGCCTGTTTGTATGAAAAAACGCCAGCGCCAATGCACTCGCGGCAATTCGGTTCCCGAAATCGCACGAAATTTCCTCGCTGGCCAACTTTGTGCGATTCTGGAATCAAGTGCATTGGCGCTGGCGTTTTTTCATACAAACAGGCGGCAGGAAGGGAGCAGGCAGTTCAGGGAGATTGTTACATCACAGAAAAGGCGATTAAACGCCAAGCGACTAAATCTCCCCGTCTGCCCCAACCTTAGACGTTAAGGATTGCTGATCTTATCATGCGTGTTGCTGCTGGAGGACATGTGTATGTTTATATAGACAAACAATTCAGTAGATATGGCAACAAACTTTCTTCACCGCAAAGAAATAAATATGGTGCTTTATGGTATTATGAAAGTTCCTCATATTTAGTCCCATCACAACCAACTGGCCTCATCTCCTTATTAAAATGTACATTGCAAATGGAGCTGGCTATTTAATCAGTAGTCGCTAGATACTGTAAATACCAAAACGCTTAATAAATAGCAGTCAGGTGAGAACCAGATCCAAGACATTTTTAAACCTCAGCCAAGAGTTCTCCAGTTGTGCAAAAGCATGTTGGTGGACATTGTGCAGCTAATGAAATCCGTTCCCTTTGAACGCTCGCATTTCGTATAGGTGTGCATTATGCTTGGGTTTTCCTCGAAGTTATGAGTGTTTTGTGACATACAGTAACAGGGATGCTGCCAGGAATTGTACAGAGTTCACTACAAAGGACTGTTTGTCCTGCTGGTGCAGAAGGAAGAGACAGTTCATTGTAACTGGTGATGTGTTGTCTATTAAAGAGACAGTATCATTGAGAAGTACAGATGGCCTCCAGAGATAGCCTGAGGGACAATGTAGTAGATAGTGTAGCCAGGAGTGCCCATACTTTACTAATGATCTACATCCATAACATAATTTTTAGAATTCTGTTCCCATTGAAAATATTACTTAACTACTGATTTCTGAGAAAATGTATATATTGTTATATTTAACAAACTATTTCTTATGTAACCTTAACATAATAAATATCTGAAAGAAAAGCATGAAACAGGAGGGTGATTTATACAAGCTGTTTGTTGACCGTGTCTTGAGATCTACTGATCACCAGCTAAAGGTCTACTGGTAGATCCCGATCTACCTTATGGTCACCCCAGGTAGCGAGTGCCTTCCTAGCAAAGCCACGAAGCAGCCTGGGCCTTCTGAAATGGGAGTATTTGCCCTTTTATCCCAAAGCAGGGGAAGAGTGGATAAGAACTGCTCATAAATCCCCTGCAATCAAGATGAGGCATCAGCTTCTTTTCATTGGCTCTTTCTAGACTGAAGTGTGTTCATATCCGGGTCAGTTTATGACCCCTCACGCCAATGTTGGGTGTTACAGACTGGGCTAAATAGGTGGACTATTAGATCTATGAAAATTCAGTTGAAGCAGTCTTCCAACAATCCCTTTCCTACTTGCTAGGCCCCGTCTTCCTTTCTCTGACCCTGACAAATTGTTTTGTCGCCTGTTCTGGTTTTTTATTCTGTGCCTCAGGGTTTCATTGTTCCAGGAAGATTGAGCATAACCTGGGATTGATATAGGAAATCCTATTATAATACCTCCTCCTTGTTTAATACAATTAAATGTGGGATGTGTTCAGCCCACTCGACCCAGCAGCACACACGTATATTATTCATGAGCCATAATCAAGTGCTCTTCTGCAACAAAGGAAAAGATGAACACCATTACTGTATGCTTTCCTGGGCTCCACTCATCAACCCAACATGCTGGGAAAATATGGCAATAAAAAATTATATTCTCCAACAACGCAGGGCAAAAGTATCCTTTAATTCTGTATCCTGACAAAGTGACAACATTAAAGGGGAACAATCGTAAAAATTTTAAATTAGGTGCAGCATACTGAAATTAGAAACTTTCTAAACAAAATTAAAATTATATACCGTTTCTGAAATAATCAAGTTTATATTCACTATTCCTCTCTCAGCATCTGTTTCACTTCACTATGTCTTCATTCAGGAATTGGGTGTCGGATGAATGATCCAAAATATTTTATAAGGGGGCTCCTTTTGCCTAGAAGATTTATTAGAGCTCACTCTAAAATCACCAGAGATCCTGTCTCTCTACATGCAAGATTTGTGCAATAGGCAGTTATTTTGTTAGATTTTATTTGTATTAGAATTGGTTATTTGAGGGAGCTCTAATACATCTGCTTGGAAAGGTATAAGATATATTGGGTCATTCATCTGACACCCAACTGCTGCATGAAGACAGAATTGAGAGAAACCAATGCTGAAAGAGAAATAGTGAATATAAACTTGATTAGCAGAATTTTTAATTGATTGTATTAAGAAAATGTCTTACTTCAGTATGAGGAAGCTTATATAAAATTTTCATTTTTGTGATAGTTCCCCTTTAACATAGAGAGCCCATCAAGGATGCTCCAATTGAATAACCAACAGATATAAAACATGTCTTTCAGTTTTAAAAGGGATAGGAAGAGTAAAATGCCTGTATAGAAGAGCTTGCTCTAAGGATTACAGGTCTATTGTGGTTATAAGGTTTATTCACTTTCCAAACACTTTTTTCAGTTCAGTTGTGATTGTTCCCCAAAAAATAAAGACTTTTTTTTCAATTACTTTCCATTATTTATTTTTTACTGTTTTTCCAAAATCTAAGTTTAAAGTTGAATGTTCGTGTTTCTGGTGTTTGAGTCTGGCAGCTCAGTAATTCAGGTGCAGACTCTAAACTGATATAATTTTGCAACATTTAATTGATACATTTCATAGCAGCATCTCTGGAGTATTAGCAACTATTGTATCAATTCTAACAGTTGTCTGTAATGAAACCCAGAGATTCTGCTCAGCAGGGACAAAAATAAGAAATGTATCCATTAAATGTATCAATTTAGAACAGTTTTGGATGGTCAGTGGCCCCCCCCTCCCAGAGCTGCTTCAGAAGGTGAAAAATTATACTTTACACTTCAATATAAGAAAAACGGTGAAACATAGAAAAATAGTAATTGTAAAACAACTAGGGGCAGATTTACTATATTTGTGTGAAGGTTTCGAAATTCGACCGAATTCGATAATTTTTCAAATGGTCGAATATGGAAATTTGCCCACTTCGACTATCGAACATGCAAAATTCGATCGTATCGAATAGATCAAATAAAAATCTATTCGATCATTCGACCATTCGATAGTCGAAGTACTTCCCCTTTAAAATTTTATTCGACTGCCTACTTTGCCAGATTGAACCTACCAAATTGTAAAAGAAGCCTATGGGAACCCCCCATCGGCTTCTTTTCTGAGTTTTATGTTTGAATAGCAAATTGGATGATTTGATCGTTCAAATCGTACAATTGTTTTGAATAATGTTTTTTTTTTAAATGATTTTTTCTTAAAATCTTTCGATTGCACGATTGTATCGGAAAAATTTAAAAGTGTCCAAAAACCTTCAAATTTTTCTATGATTTTATAGAATTTATATTCGAAAATCGTAGAAGGGTCCAATTCGAGGGAACTAGCCATCCAGTTGTTTGAAGGTGAACAAATCCTTTAATCCTTATTGGAGGAAAAGCCTATTAGCCTGTCCTATAGGTCCTAGACCTGTAATATTCAATTAAACACATGCAAACTGGACACCTGTGTATTTGCATTCACTTATTAATTATAGGGGAGACAGCTGCCCCCCAGAGGTTTATATAGATATGGTTTGTCTCAGAGTGTGAATCCTAATTTTAGGCAGATACAAACAACTTTTATAGAGTTTCAAATCCATAACAGGATTAGAGGGAGCTTTAGATATTGAGCACTAAAGAATAGACCCCTGCATTGTGCATCAGGCCGAATCTGTGCAAATCCTGTAAGGGCAAAGTGTTGACACTGTATAAATACTGTTTGTTAATAAAAGGGTTTCTAACGTAAGAGGCACGTTCCAGTATGTGAGGCCTGGAAATTCTAAATGTCAAAGCATGATATATTGAACGTAGTCCCTGAGCAGAGGCATATCAGTGTCTTTTATGATGCTTTGTTACAATAAGTCTGCCACCAACACACAGTTTTTGTGTAGCAAAGTCATATGCTAAACATGGCTAATCATCAATCCACACAGAGCAGCTCCCGACAGCTGTACAATGGAATTTACAAGAGCCGGCACAACAGCTGTAGCCACAATTATCATGGATACATCAAAGCAGTGCCAGCGCTGCCTCATCCACCAGATTCCAACCTGAACAAAAAACAAGCACCAGCACCAAGTAACAACTGCACAAACACATCACAAACACTACTGAGCAGCCCGTGAATGAAGAGTAGAGACACACGGTGCTATTTGGAGGAGATTAGTTGCCTGGCAACAAATTGCCTCTTCCTTGGGCGACTAATCTCCCTGAACTGCCTCCCCACCGGCTAGAATCTAAATCGCCGGTGGGATGGCACTCGGAGCACTTCATTTTCCAAAATTGCCCGAAATTGCCTCACAAGGAAACTTCAGGCGACTTCGGAAAACTAAGTGCTCCAAGTGCCATCCCACTGGCGATTTAGATTCTAGGAGGCAGTTTGGGGAGATTAGTTGCCTGAGGAAGAGGCAATTTGTCACCAGGTGACTAATCTTCGCCAAACATCACCGTGTGTCTCTAACCTAACAGGGACATGTGATGGGGTAATATTTGGGGAAAATTCGAGATATGGAACGTAAGTGGTATAGGCACAAACTAAAACCCATAATTAGGCCAATAAAGGAGAAAATAGGCTTTAGTACAAGAATAAATTTGCCATGAGGTGCATCAACTACACAAGTAATCTTTTGTTTTTCAGCTCCTTATGCAACACCCATCCTGTGGGATTGCCTCACACTGACTTTGTAAAAACCATCAGCCTTGAATTTTAATGTACAACAATGCCATTTTCACTTGCAAGCCTTATGTGGGTCACACACAGGGGCGTAACTTTAGAGGAAGCAGACCCTGCGGCTGCAGGGGGGCCCAGGAGCTATAGGGGCCCCATAAGGCCCTAATTCATATACAATTACAATAATTATTGGTAAAACAGGTCAACCACTGGACATTTTGGGGGCCTGAAAAATTATTTGCTGTGGGGCCCAGTGAGATCTAGTTATGCCACTGGTCACACAGTATAACACTTAATCTTAGTTTCTGGGAGCATCTACCCAGCTTGGATTTCTGATTATCATCCCTGAATGCTGAAGGATAAGGGCAGGTGCACATGGAGCCCAAGTTAATATTGACAGTGAGTGTAAAAAGACCAATGGCTCACACACGGGATTTGTTTTTTGGGGCGTTAATCAGAGTTTTCCAGTAGTGTAAAGTGATGTGATCACTGCAAAGTGACTTCTGTCTTGAACAATCAGAATCCTAGCTTGTCACATTTGAACACTAGGAACAGTGCCCAGGAATGGGATCTGCTATCCAGAATGCCTGGGACTTGGGGTATTCCAGATAAGGGGATCTTCATTGGATCTTCATACCTTAAGTTTACTAAAAAGTCATGTAACCATTAAAGGAAAACTATACCCCCAAAATGAATACTTGAGCAGCAGGTAGTTTATATCAAATCCAAACTAAGTGGCATATTAAAGAATCTTATCAAACAGGAATATATATATATTTAAGTAAATATTGCCCTTTTACATCTCTTGCCTTGATAGTCTGTGTGCTGCCTCAGAGATCACCTGACCAGAAATACTGCAGCTCTAACTGTAACAGGAAGAACTCTGTCTGCTAATTGGCCCATGTGACAACATGTATGGTTGTTTGGTATGTTTGTGTGCACTGTGAATCCTATGATGCCAGAGGGCTGCCCCTAATTTTTAAAATGGCAGGTTTCTATTTAGGATTACCCAATGGCACATGCTACTAAAAAAGTATATTATTATTACATGAAGCAGGGTTTTACACATGAGCCGTTTTATGCATTATATTTTTATAGAGACCTACATTGTGTGAGGGGAATAGTGTTCCCAATAGGTGTGTTTTGCCTCAATAAGGATTAATAAGAGAAAAAGAAAACAATAGATTTAAAATTTTAATTTGGATGAAATGGAGTCTATGGGCAATGGCGTTCCCATAATTCAAAGTTTTCTGGATAACAGAGTTTCCAGACAATGGATCCCATGCCTGTACTTAGCAGGGCCCCCAATACCTGTAGCAATGAGAAACTCGCTCCTGAATGCAGAAGGGATTTTGGAATGATCCAGCAATACTATGTTTTTCTCTGGTGAGGAGCCAGCTGTGCTTCTAGGCTATGCACATTGGGGGCAGACATGAGTTAAATGAATAAATTGCAGGGAAGTAAGCAACAAACCCCAATCTGGCTGCCTACAAATCTGTAAATAATTTAATGCTTGTACGACAGTGCTACTCCAAGGCCAGTAATGCAAAGTGAGCTGTCTGAATCATAGGAAACCTATACAAATGGGATCCCTCTCCACTGACTCTTCTGTATCTTGGCCCATTAGACGCCGCCAGTTTTACTTTCCAGCTCTCCAATGACACACTGCTAGAAAGCTGCCCACCAAACAACATAGATATTTGCCGTTTGGGACTTTCTTTATAAACGATCGTAACACACTTGCACAAAATGGGTTAAACCTTATACAGCAGGTCTGGGAGAACTCCAGCATTTGCATCTGGAACCAAACTAAGATACTTTTATGTGTGATTTAATACAGCATCCAAACCTCAAATTCCTATGTCCGCATTCCTGACATTTATATGGGGTTCACAGGGGGTCATTTATTAAAGAGAACCAACATTATTTGCATTTTAAACATCTGTTGCATTTGTCTGCAACACAAATCAGACAGTGGGGCTGTTTATTTGCAGCCTGTGGAAAAGACAAGGGTTTTTCAGCAAAGCCAATAGGAGGTGGCACTGCACCCAAATGAAAAGGGTGGGTTGTACTGAAAGTGGTCAGAATTATGGGCAGATCTGGTTGCATCTTGGCAAAAAAATGTTGCTTTCTTTCACCTGGAAATCTGCTGCCCACTGTGCTATAAGTTCATCCTGTGCATATAAGGAGAGTTAAAGCCTACCTAAAGTAGTACGCTACAAATATTGTACATTATGTTTTGGGCTTCTGTAACAGCCCAAGGCAACCACAGCCCTTTAGCAGTGAGGTTTGTCCCACCAAAGATGCCCCAGTAGCTCCTCATCTTCTTTTCTGCTGATTCACTGATTCACATGCTCTGTGCTGCTGTCACTTACTGAGCTTAGGGACCCACTCACAATATACTGTACACATAGAATAGAAATGTCACAATATAAGTATAATTAATAAAGATAATTACTACATGGCAGCACAGAAACCAGTGCACCTAGCATCAGAATTTAATCAGCCATGCAGCATCAGCTTATATTACAGATCTCCTTTTCTGCTTGATAATTAGTGACAACCCCTAAGCTTAGCTTCTCAACAGCTGCACTGACCCCCCTTGATAAGTTTGGATAGTGATGGGCAAATCTGGGGCATTTCGCTTTGCTGATTTTTTCGCAAAATGGCAAAAAATGTGCAAAACACTGCCAGCAGCTCGTTTTGGATGCCGGCGTCCATTTTTCCCCAGGTGAATTTTCGTAGGCGTTCCGTGAATTTCTTCACAGGCGGCGAATCACGGGAATTCGCAGCGAATTTGCACCAGGCAAATAAATTCGCCCATCACCAGTCCAGGATCATTGCTGCTATTGACAAGCTGAAACTTTAGGCTGGTGCAATAAGTTCAGTATATAAAATATGGCATTTATTAATTTTTAGGGTTTAGCTCTCCTGTAAGGAGATGTAAATGGTAGAGGACTGGGAGGGCTACTATACATGGAAAGCAGTACAGCAGTCTGATGAACTGTGAGATCCAGAACAAGAATCATTTCAGAGATCCAGAACAAGAATAGCCTGTAGCTAATGACCAGACCAGAACACCAGTTATCCAATGTCCAACACTGACTGTGCCTGAGTCCTAAAGACAGACTATGTTATAGGGTTTCATCTAGAAACTGAACAATAACATAAAATAGGGAACTTTAGAACAACAAAATACAGAATGAACAATTTCATACCTCGGGAGCAAGATATTCTGGTGTTCCACAGAATGTCTTCATGGTCGCTCCATCTTTTATTCCTTCTTTGCACAGGCCAAAATCTGTTATCTTTATGTGTCCATCTTTGTCCAGCATTAGATTTTCCAACTTAAAAGAAAAAGTAAAGAGACCAGTTGCTTTATACACAGAAGCTCACATAAGCAGATGTTTTCCCCACTCTCTTATCTTGCATCTGTCTAATGCATCTAGCCTTAGATAACCCAGCCAGTAGAGTTCCATAGGGATTGTCAATACACAAAGGAACACAAATCCTTTTGTCCACATCCAACTGCTGAAAATGTGAACATGAAGTGTTTTATTGCTAGTGTGTAACAGGTAACACAAGCGATTCCTGCAGCAGTTACAGACAGTTCCACGCCGTTGTGAAAACAGTCACTCGTCGCCAGCAGAAAACATTGGCTGCAGATGCTGCATTACTTGCCAAGGCAAAGAATAGAGGTCATTCTTAAGGGGACAATAAAATAAAAACAGGTTTCACTTTTGCCTGAAAACATTGTGGCGTGTAATAGTAGTTTAGTTTTTATCAGATGGCACCCCTGGGGGTAATCTGTTTATACATGCCGCAGGGAAGAAAAACATTTGTTCTAAATGTTTGTCTCCATATTATTATGTTTTATTTATATATTGCACCATAGCAGTGCTTTTCAGTCCCTGTCTCAGTGCAGCTTACAATCTAAGGTTCCAATCACATTGACACACACTGTGGGCAATGTTATCAGGAGCCAATTAACCTAGGTTTTTGGATTGATAACCACACACAGACATAAGGAAACATACAAACGAACTTGATGGCTGGAATCATGGAATCAGACCTAGGACACCCAATCTGTAAAGCAACACTGCAATCATGTGACAAGCGATGACAGGCATTTACAATGTTATTGCAATCATATGCTACTAAAAACTGAGTTTGTACAATCATATATACACATGTTGAGAGATTATCTACTGCCTCACACTAACTAAACAGTTTTGACTACTAAAAAAATGCAGTGGTTAAGGGTATTGGCACAACTGGAGATTCCGGGGAGATCAGTTGCCCAGTTTGCTTTGTTTTCAGAAGTTGCCCGTGCATCACAAGGAAACTTCGGGCAACTTCAGAAAGCCAAGGTGATCAGAGTTCCATCCTGCTGGCATTTTAAATTGTAGCCGGTGGAAAGGCATTTCGGGGAGATTAGTTGTCCAAAGAAGAGCAGATTTGTTGCTGGGCAACTAATCTCCAGGATTCCACATAGAATCCCAGTTTATCTGTTTAAATCTGGCTCCATGATTTTTGTCCCTGCAGCTGGAGTTGGAAACAGTAAAAGCAAAAATAAAACCCAATACCAATCTCTACACAGTCGCCGACTGCTCTACAGGGAAACAAACAAAGCTGCTGGAGTTCTGCATGGCTGGGCAGTAAGGCGGGGGCTCCACCTGCTGTTCATAAGTGTGATTGTTTTCCTGCAAAGCTGTTAGGGACCTTCTGACAATTCCTATCCACAGCAGTAAATGAAGGGCCTTATAAAAGCAGTACACATTATTTAATTACAGTATATCAGAGATAGGTTTCTTTTTCCTTAAAGAAAGTAAAAGTTGAATTTTATTTTTTTTACCTTTACGTGCCCTTTAAGGCAAGCCTTGCATCATCTCAAAATGTGCACCAGAATGGGGGACCTGGTGTCCATCCCCATGCACTGGTTACACAATTAAAAGTTGTATAATGTGCAAGGACATCTACTAGAAAGTGAAAGTAATTACCTGTCCCGCCTTTATGCCTAAGGTATAGAGAAAGAGGAGGCAAAATTTGACTGACAACTGACATTTTTAAAAATGAGTTTGCAACAACTATGAATGCTTTCATAAAAAATTATTTGGATTTCATGTGTTATTTGATTACATTATACAGCATTTTATGACAATATAAAAGGGTAAAAAGTTTCAATAACTTGCAAGCACTTAGCACACTTACCTTTAAGTCTCTGTAAACGACATTTTTCTCAGAATGAAGATAATCTAAAGCAGAAACAATCTCAGCCCCATAAAACCGGGCACGATCTTCAGAGAATATACGTTCTCTTGACAAGTGGAAGAATAACTAAAAACAAAAAAAGAATATCATTGAAGCTCACAAAGTAAATACGCAGTGTTGAGGTTACATTGTGCTGCGAGCAGCATCATGATTAGATAGGCTGGAGTACTTTTTGCATATATACAAGCCAATTAGATCATAATGTTGCCTTAACCCAACATGACAGACATACAGTAAATGTGTACATAGGGGTAAAAACACTGCCCAGCCTCTGATATTCAGATAATTTCTATCACTGATCAGGACATGAAGAGATAAAGGAGGGAGAGAGAAAGAGGAAAGCATTGCAGTTTTATAGCCGTGGATGTGATACCTGTAAATATGTTGTTTATAGGTTGTAGTTTTTTTTTTCTTTTGAAGCAGCAGCAGGATGGAGGTTAATTAGTTTTATTTCATTTTGATAATGTCAACATTACTTTAAAGCTATGGCAAATATGCATTTTCAAAATACCCACTCTGTGAATCACTTTCCATCAACATCAATGGGAAGGATCATCCTGGTTGGGCAACATCACCCAAAAATCATGTTTTTTTATAACTGCAGCTTTGAGCTGATCTGCCATAACTCCCATTGCAGAAACTCTTGCTGATTTTGTGCACAAAAGATTTAGCAGCCCAACTGGTCTCCAGTGGCCCCTATGAGAAATGGCTAAAAGTGTGAGCCTCAGCATCTGTCAGATGAGTCCCCCATGCACTGTTTCAAATGTACAAGTTTACAGACTAGCAGTTGGCTGCTGTCAGAAAACCCACTTAACGTTTTCAATCTGTAAGAAAAATGTGTGTGTGAAAGAAATGGATATATTTGCTTGGTACTGACCTCTCCTCCGTTTGCATACTCCATCACGAAACATAAGCGATCATGTGTCTGAAAGGAATATTTCAATGCCTGCAAGAAATGAAAGGTGACTGACCAACCAGCTTCTGACCTTTAGACGTGTCTAACAAATGAAACAGAAAGCACACTGCAAATTCTATAGTACCAAATCCCACCAGCCATTATACCCACGGAATATCACAGAGGGAATGTCTCAGGGTCAGCAATTAAAGGGACAACAAATTCAGAGTAAAGTTTATCTTATAGGGGTTGTTTACCTTTAACTTTTAGTATGATGTAGATATTGATATTCTGAGAAAAAGTGCAATAGATTTTCATTCATTTTTATTTGTGGTTTTTGAGATATTAAGCTTTTTATTCAGAAGCTCTCAAGTTTGCCATTTTAGCAGTCATGCATTGATTTAAATAAGAGAATACAAATAGGAGAGGTCCTGAATAGAAAGAGTAGTAATAAAAAGTAGCAATAACAATACATTTATAGCCTAACATCAGTGATGCCTCTTCCAGGCTTAACTGTTGATGCTGGCCCTTCTACTCCAGGGCAGTGCTGTGCAACCTTTTCTATGTAGGGGGCCACTGGACCCCAATGACAAAAGTGGACCAACCAAATATGGTGGTCAACAAAACTGCTACCCAGCTGTGCGTTTGGGAGTTATTATTAATAACAACATGTATTTATATAGCGGCAACATATTGCGTACAGGGTCACAGTACAGTCAAAACAGTGGAGTTGGTGCAGTTAGAATGGGGCCTGTGTACTCTGATCAAAATTATTTATTTACATGAGGAATTATGTTCCACATTACATTATTAATATTGCAAATAAAATGTGTAATTCTTGTTCAACACCTACTGTTAGGAAGGGATGCCTAGAATTCTGCAATACACGGTTTTCTGTTAGCGTGTGGGCTACTTCATCCTGAAAATGAAAAGAAAACATAAAAGCATAGAACACTCACTCTAGAGCAGATTTCATCAGATTCAGTTCATAGAAGAAAAAAAATTATCAGTATTTTAGGCAAACAAATGTGTTTTGTTTAGGGATGCACCGAATCCAGGATTCGGCCAGGATTCAGCCTGTTTCAGCAGGCAGAACCAAATCTGAACCCTAATTTGCAGATGCAAATTAGGGCTAGGAGGGAAATCACGTGACTTTTCGTCACAAAACAAGGAAGTAAGAAATGTTTTCCCCTTCCCACTCCTAATCTGCACAAGCAAATTAGGATTTGGTTTGGCATTCGGCCGAATCTTTCACAAGGGATTCGGGGTTTGGCTGAATCCAAAATAGTGGATTTGGTGCATCCCTAGTTTTGTCATTCTAAAACAATGCATCCATATTGCTTGAATTAAGTGCTGTCATTCTACTGAAAGTGCCATGGACACTGCATTCTACCTAGCTGCCTATATAGCCCCAATGTGCAGAATTTTCTAACAAAGAAGGAAACATTTCTCTTTTCTATAAAATAAACATATGGACAAGCACTGTCCCAAAACACTTACAGTCTAGGAATAAGAACAATAAAGTAAAAAGCTGTTTCAGGGAGAAAGATGGAAACTGGAGAAATTGTGTGTCACTTACCTTTGCAACAATAACTTCTTTTTTTAAAATCTTCATAGCGTAGTATCTTCCTGTTGCTTTCTCTTTCACTAAAATAACTTTCCCAAATGTTCCTTTCCCCAAAAGCTTCAGATACTCAAATTCATTCATTGTCTGTTGAGATGAAATGAAAGTATTTTGGAATTCAACGCTTCAGAATGATCCCAGTTTAACTAAAGCGAGGCCAATATCTTGATTTAGTTACATAAAATAAAACATCAGTTTTTGAGCTTGAAGGCATTTGCAGCATCCTTACAGACATAGCTACATAGCTGCCTGCGATGAGTCACATAGGCTAGGGAATTCTATGTTTGGTGAGGCCAATGGATTGCAGCAGAGTTACTAACATAACTAGTCTGTGTCACTTGTTAATAAATGTAGTGCCCTCTGATAAAAAAAAGCCCCACCTACAAACCTGTACATTATAGATTCAGATGACACTTACAACTTTATGTTTTGGTTTCGAATGAGAAATTTCCATTTCCTCAGCTCCAGAGTTATCACTTGGAGAGTCGCCGGACCGAACATCCATCATTTCTTCTTCCTGTTTCTTAAGGTTGTCAGCTACATGTTGTATAACCTGGATCCATTCTTCCCTACAATAAAACAGTGGAAAAATTCATGCACTGCCGTGGAAGTGTAAGAGAAATATAATTGGTATTACATTGGTACAGGCATGAGATCTGTCATTCGGAATGCTTGTATTATTTAGATAAAATGGAGACTATGGGAGACGGCCATTCCATAATTCAGAACTTTCTGGATAATGGGTTTCTGGATAATGGATCCCATACCTGTACTTTAAAGTGATACGGACTCTAATAAATGACTTCTTAACATATGAATGTACATTAAGGGGGCAGATTTAGCAAAATCACATGAATGATTTGAAATTTGATCGAATTTTCAAAAAGATTCGAATTCCAAATAACTTTGAGTACCTCGACCATCAAATATTAAAAAACATTTGATCGATTCGAATGATTTAAATAATTCGATGGTCGAAGTACTTGCCCTTTAAAAAATTTCAATTGCCTAGTTCGCCAGATTAAACCTATCGAATTGCTATTAAACCCTGTGAAGCTCCCGTAGGGTTTTACAGATCAAATAAAAAAAATTCAATCGAATGATTTAATTAGTCGAATTGCAGGAAAAGCCTTCGAATTCGATATTCAAATTCGAAGGATTTCAATTCGACCAAAATTCGATGGTTGAGTTTGAGGGTTTTTAACCCTCAAATTCGACAAATTGTAAATCTGTCCCTAAATGTTACCTATAGGTCATGTTTGCCGAGAGGTTTGTTTTTGTATATAATGGTTAGTTGTAGTTCCTAAGCCTGACTCTCTGCCAACCTGACAGTCCCATCTCAGCCTGTTAGTTACAGTTTCTAATGATAACACAAATATGGCAGCCCCCTCATACAGGAACATGGGGGATCAGAGAGGTAATGTAAAAGCATCATGCAAATACTTTATGGCAAAGTTAGAAGCAGCTTTCAAAGCCAATGTTATAATAGATGTAAAAAAAGAGTTTAATTTCAGGTGTCAGGATCTCTAATTATTTTACAAGCCAATCAAAATGGCCCCTGAATATAAGTGTGCCAGCTACACACTGAGGAACTGCCAGGAAGAGAAAGCTTTGAGTATATCAAGGTAACTGGCACAAAACAAAATAGCCCATGTCCTATGGGTACATATGCATGGGCAATTCACTGGTTAATTTGTCGTGAGTAGTATTGTCTGCCTAAATTTTTGCTTTTCACTTTGCACCAATGCATATATCTCATTTTAAGTGAACTCAGAACGTCTTGATCTATTATCCGTTCATTCTGTGTTTGTTTAATTCCTGGGGGTATTGGCCACAGGGATAAAGGGCACCAACAAGCAGCCCAGCTGTATGGAGGTGAATGCTGTATGTACCCTAAAGCAGAGATGTGTTCCTTTTGCTGCACTTGGAACTTACCTTTCAGCGTCTCCAGGCAGCTCTGAGCAGTGCCTAGAGGGGTATCTCAGAGCCACATGTTGGAGAGCCCAACTTTACTCTGTGTCACAGATCTCGACAACAAAAGACACAGCTACACTGTTCCAGAGAAATGATGGATTTCACAACAGCTGGATTAACGGGCAGCGCCAACAGTATTAACTATGCACAGCCGTGTTTGAATGGCAATATGAGCAGAACATACCGCTCCTCTGGAGAATCCACATGAAATGTTCTTTCAATTACTGTGGTCCACTGGAGGCACCGAATGATAAATGTGTTTGGTTTTGGTCGTTCTGTCTTCATCAGCTGACATTCTATCACATACAAGGGGAGAGAGGGATGCCTCATAAGCCTCTTTAAACACTCATTTGTCTTGATTTTACCCAGCAAACACAAGTAAGCAGACACAAGTACATCTTTAAAGGGATATTATCTCCAATAATAATCACATTGAACATTAAACCAGAAAGGTTGTACTGGGCAGTTTTATTGTAAGTAAACTGTAGATTTAGTATTCCTGCTTCTGGTACATGAACAATAATTATACAGTTCAGAAATATTCCACAGCATTTTACAGAGATTATACATCATTCACTTCAGCCCCTGCCCCAGTGGAGCTAATGGATACTTCAAGTAATCATATCTAGTATGTTTTTTTATTAAAGGGGTTGTTCACCTTCCAAACACTTTTTTCTGTTCAGTGGTTTTCAGATTGTTCTCCATAAATAAATTACTTTCCATTATTTAATTACCATTAATTCAATTACTTTCCACTATTTATCTCTTACTGTTTTTCCAAAATTTAAGTTTAAAGTTGAATGTTGGTGTCTCTGGTGTTTGAGTCTGGCAGCTCAGTAATTCAGGTGCAGACTCTAAACTGATACAATTTTGCAACATTTAATTGTTACATTTCACTGCAACATCTCTGGAGTATTGGCAACTATTGTATCAATTCTAACAGCTGCTTGTAATGAAACCCATAGCTTCTACTCAGCAGGGACAAAGATAAGAAATGTATCCATTAAATGTATCAGTTTAGAACAGTTGGGGGGGTCGACGACCCCCTTCCCAGAGCTGCTTTAGAAGGTGAAAAATGACACTTTACACTTCAATATTAAAAAAAGTTTACAAATAGAAAATAGACAGTAATTGGAAAAAGTCATTATTTCTGGTGCTCTATCTAAAAACAACTAGTTGTTTGAAGGTGGACAACCCCTTTAATATTAAAAGCCCAAAAGCTTTACTTTTACATTTACTTTAGTATTAGCAACTTTGGTATCCATTCTAACAACTGCCTGTAATTAAACCCAGGGATTCTGCTCAGCAGGGACAAAGATAATAAATGTATCCATTAGATTTATCACTTTAGAACAGTTTTGGGGGTCGGCGACCCCCCCCCCCCTGCCAAAGCTGCTTTAGAAAGTGAAAAATGACTCTTTACACTTCAATATTAGAAAAACAGTCAAAAATAGAAATTGATTGAAAAAAGTAGTTATTTCCTGGGATCTATCTGAAAACAACTAGTTGTGTGAAGGTGAACAACCCCTTTAATATATAAGTAGTTTCAGGTTTTCAAATGGTATTTGCTTTACGTAGTTTAAAGGGGAACTATTACACAAATAAAAATTTAATATAAGCTTCAGCATACTGAAATAAGAAACTTTCTAAACACAATCATTTAAAAATTCTGAAATAACCAAGTTTATCTTCCCTATCCCTCTCTCAGCATCTGTTTCTTTTCATTCACTGGGTGTCACAAAGTGGATATTCTGCACATGCGACCATTGGAAATACTACGCAATGCACATGTTTCTGGTGTTGGAGACAGAGTTTTGTATTGTGAGAGGTTTTATTTCCAGCTTTATGTAAAGTTTGCTTTTCAATCTATTAGATGCCTTGAAAGATGAGAGAATTCGCAGCACCATAAAACTGACCCAATTTTACATGAACATTTCCTTGTCCTTTAACATTTATATAGAAATACTTGAATTTTCGGGGTTAGCTAGAATCCAGGTCATGTAGAAGTTCAGAGTTCCCTTGAACCATTTGAAGAGGTTAACAGCCTTCATGATGTTCGGGGTTTTTTTTCATAGTTTTTACTTGAAAACTCAATTAATTTGAAATTTTCATCCCCAACTACATAGGTTCGAGTTTTTTTACATCCCATGTTTTCTTTAATTTCTTAAATTAGAGACTGTTCACGTTGTGAGTTTATTTGAGGTCTAAAGAAGCTCACAAAGCTCCAAAATTCGACCTTTGATATATTAACCCCTTAGCATTAATAGAATAATAGGAGAGGCATATAAAGTTTTGTCCAGCACGTGTTCTTAATAAAATATAATTTTACAATAAAAGGTCATTTTCAACACCTAATAAGCTGGATGTTGTCGGCTCAGGTATATATCTTGGAACCCCAAAAAGTTTAACCAACCAAAAACAGCCAAAAAAAAAAATGTCAAAACAAAAGATTTTCCTTTTCCAGAAGTGAACGTATACTGGCAACACAGCTGTAATTATGTGAAATGTGTTAAGCCTGGCACTCAGTGGTGTAAGACAATGTTGCTCTGGTGTCCTTTTTAATTTCAAGTACATTAAAGATAATCATTTTTCTATCTTGAGGCAACGAGGTTCACTCAATTACACATTATATATAAATACAAACTGTGATTAACGTTGCAGGAAACAGCCTGCCTTATGTTCTCATTCAGAAAACATGGGGCAGCATGTTTCGGCTTGTACTGTTTCAACAATTCTCAAGCTACAGCTCCCATCATCCTCTGCCAGGCTGGAGCAACAATGGGAGGAATTTGTAGTTCAACTGTAGCTGGGAGGCTACAGAATAACGATCACTGGCAACATCTTAGAAACGTTTGCACCTCCAGCTGAATACACGGCTATGCTACTGTAACCCATTAGCACAGGGATCTGCAACCTTGGCTCTCCAGCTGTTAAGGAACTACAAGTCCCACAATGCATTTGCCTTTATGAATCATGACAGACTCCTTCATTGCATTGTGGGACTTGAAGTTCCTTAACAGCTGGAGAGCCAAGGTTGCAGATCCCTGAATTAGCGCTTTCTATAAAGAAGAAGAACGGATGTATTTGATGTATCCTAGAGTGAGGCATGTGTACACATCTAGTAATGCTGTGAGGTTTCCTACGACCTACCTGCAACATGGAAGCATGCAAAGGCTCAGTAACAATAGAATCCACACAAGCAGTGGACAAGAAGAACTAGTATGTCAATAGAAATAAATAGCTTCCAGTTGTTGGCGGCACAAGTTCTTTAATACACATGCAACTTCCCAGCTATTTGTGTTAAAAGGTCTTTATCTGGAGACCCCCATCTCTTTCTGGAAAGCAGCTTGGCGTCTCCTTGCAGCTGTTGTGCGCTGCAATCACGGACACAGGAGAGCTATGAATAGATCTGCCATTTTCCTTTTTGGTTTATACACAGTATGGGATGCCTAATATTGTGAATAAGGGGTTCTGGGGCATTACTGCAGCAGCATGAGTGGGCATAAATGTAATACCTATGCTTACTACAGTACACATCTAATGGTTACAACTAAACTCTACCACTAAGGTTAACATGTATTCTATGGCATGATAAATAAATATTTAAAGGGGTTGTTCACCTTCAAACAACTAGTTGTTTTCAGATAGATCATAGAAAGAACATCTTTTTCCAATTACAGTCTATTTTCTATTTGTAACCGTTTTTCTAATATTGAAGTGTAAAGTGTCATTTTTCACCTTCTAAAGCAGCTCTGGGAGGAGGGGTCGCCAACCCCCACAACTGTTCTAAACTGATACATTTAATAGATACATTATCTTTGTCCCTGCTGAGCAGAATCTCTGGGTTTCATTACAAGCGGCTGTTAGAATTGATACAATAGTTACCAATACTCCAGAGATGTTGCTGTGAAATGTATCAATTAAATGTTGCAAATTTGTATCAGTTTAGAGTCTGCACCTGAATTACTGAGCTGTCAGACTCAAACACCAGAGACACCAACTTTCAACTTCACGCTTAGATTTTGGAAAAACAGTAAAAGATAAATAATGGAAAGTAACTGCAAAAAGTCTTTATTTCTGGGGAACAATTTGAAAACAACTGAACAGAAAAAAGTGTTTGGAAGGTGAACAACCCCTAAACTGAAGATAACCCCTACTTATTAGCAGTGTGCAGTTTGTCTTTGAAAGCACTGGAGGGAGCCAAACATAGTGCCTATAATCAGAGATATACTGAAGTATTCTGACATTTTGCATACATTTAACATAGTCTTGGAGGGGCTTTGAGAAGCAATTCAACAGGACATGTGATTACACTGCACAGCAATACAGTTTCCTAGACTCCAGGTATCACAGCCAAAAAATTATACTGGGGGAATAGGGGTGCAGGTCTGACATCCAACAGCACACAGAATAACTGTGGGGATAAACAAAAGTAGGAAATGTAGCCCTGGATCTGCTACAGAAAGAATAGGAGGAAAGCCGAGGAGGAAGGAGACTGAATCTCCAGCACAGGCATTAACCCAATGACAGTTCTTAGGAAGTGCACAGCATTGTTTTTCTATCTCCACTCATTGTGTGAATTGGCATCACAATGGTTACTGAGGATCCAGGGGAGCCATATAAACAATCAGGGAGAGTAAATGTAAGCATGGTGGTGCAACTTCTGTCCCTTAAAGGATCAACACCAAAAAATTTAAATTTGATTAAGTAAATAAAATATAATGTACTGTTGCACTACACTGGTAGAAAGACTACTATAGATTATAATAACATGCTCCTGTGTAGCTATGGGTTAGGTTACATAGAAGATAACAGATGCATCCTGTATAATCCCATTGTATCCCATGGGGAGTTTATCTGCTATGTAACCTGTGCATTTTCAGTTTAAATGGTTGCCCCCATGGCTACACAACAGCCTAACCATAGATACTATAGCAGTCTGTTCTAAAACAAACACATAGCGTTTACCAATGCAGCACAGCAGTACATCATAGTTTTATTAATGTAAAAGACTTTTTTTTGCTGTTCCAGCCGCTTCGGTAATCTTCAGAATGAGACAGGTGCTTTAGTGAATTTTGTGGCATGCGCAGTTGTCGCGAAACAGAAAATTGCTCCAACTGCACAAGCGCCTGTACACCGGTCTCATTCCGAAGATTACCGAAGAGAAGAAGATGGCGCCCATGAACTCCACTGGACAGAATCTGCACGTAGGGGTAAGTAAAGAGTTAGGGGCATTTGCCGGGGGGGACGGGGGACTATAGAGTTTATTTTTGAAAAGGATGTTCAACTTGAAGTTGATTTTCCTTCAGATGTAGTTCCACATCTGGAGGGTGGTAGTTGCCCAAACTTGAAATTTAAAATGTAAGAAAAGATCCTGCAGTTTTGTAAGTCAGAGGGCATGGTTTATGTAGTTGGTAGGATTTTTCCTGCCTGTTTGCATTATGCTCAAGCAAGAAGTAAAATCAGATGGACTGTTGGCCACATCCTCAGCCTAAACCTAGCCCAATTAGACACCTCCAGTGTTTTCTAGTTTCTCTATACTTACTAGTTGTAAAATAATATAACATCAAAACCAAACTTCAGTTGACCCACAGAAGCAGTGGTCCCAGAAAGATTGAAACACAGGAATACTTACTGGCTACAGAGAAATTATTTAAAGGAGTTTCCAACTGGTCAACATCCTGTGGACGCTCTTTGTACCCAATGAAAGTACCGTCAGTTTTGAGGAGGAAGTAGCGGGGACGCCAAGTCTTTATGTATTCACCTGTAAAGCAGACAGAGCAATATCTCAGTGCAAAGCATGACCATGAAAGAACATTATTTAAACAAAAACACAACTATTTTGTCACAGGGTAAATCCCTTGTTCACCAACAAAACGATCAATGATCTGCAATGAGGCATGTCGTGTACCCCAGCATTTACTTCAAGCTCTCATTTCTTAAAATGCATTATTGGAGGGGGTTGTCAATTTTTATGCTTACCAACTCAATATGTCATTGGTTCTGGAGAATACAATTCACTTTGAGACCGATTTATTGAACTGTGAGAAACTACCACAGTAGTAGTCACAAAATTCAAGAAACTGCACCACTCAAAGTGCTATTAAAAGGAACAGTAACACCAAAAAAATGAAAGGCTTTTAAAGTAATTAACATACAATATGTTAAGCTGCACTGGTAAAATTGGTGTGTCAGAAAGACTACTATAGTTTATATAAAAAAGCTTCTATGTAGCCATGGGGGCATAGCACATAACAGGTTACTAGCACAAGGTTATATAGCACATAACAGATGAGACCTACCCAATACAATGGTGTTTTATCTGCTATGTAACCTTTGTCTTTTCTACATTTTTTCCCAGCAGTTTGAATGGCTGCCCCAGTGTCTGACTGGTCCGACGGGACACCGGGCCCTGACCCTTATGAGCCGGCAAGACCCCCTCTCCCATTCCTAATTTCAAATTAAAAATTGCATGATACATGGCACCGGGCACCTCGCCAGGTGCCGCGCATCACTGCGCATGCACGGCACCCGGCGCCGTGCAGTGACGTAATCGCCTGGTGGTGCCGCGGTTATAGGTGAGGGGGGGTCGGAGTGGGTGAGGGGGGTCAGAGTGGGTGAGGGGGGTCAGAGTCGGTGGGGGGCCCTGGATGCAGTCCTGGTGGGCCCCCCAGTCCGACCCTGGGCTGCCCCCATGGTTACATAGCAGCTTGTTTATATAAACTATAGTCATCTTTCTGAAGCAAACACTCCAGTTTTACCAGTGCAGAGTAACAGAACATTATATTTTAATTACTTTGATATACTTTCAGTTTTTGGTGCTACTGTTCCTTTAAGTTCCCATATCTGTACCTTCACATACTTTTCTATACTTTGGTCATAAGCCAATATATCAGTTTCCCCTGGTCTGCAAGGTGCAAGGTGAATCTCTGTATATTGAGCAGAAAGTAATTCATTTACCATTGCACCAGTTAGGTGCTCCTACCTTCAGCAACTGAATTCTGCACAAATATTATTGGTACCACATGTTTTGGCACGTCCACCTCAACAACTACATGCACCTGATATACCAAACAACTGCAAGTTGTTTGCCCATACTAAGAATCTGGAAAAAGGAAGCTCGAATTGAAAAATATTTTGATGATGTTACCCCCCCCCCCCAAAACAGGAAAGGTTGGCTCTCCATTTCCATATGATTATTATATTTTCTACAATGAACAACAAGCCTCAGGCCAGACCAATACTGAAGCATTTTGTAGCTATACAAATAGGTTGAGGACACATATTTAAAGAAGACCAATATGGCTGCTGTTTAATAAAAAGCTACCCAACTGCTTACTAAAAAGTAATGGGTGCTGAAGAAAAGCTTGAGGTGACTGATTTCCCAACCTCCTAGATGTTGTGGACCAAAAGTTCTAACAGCTGGGAGACTGCAAGCTTCACACCTTTAAGACGCAGAAAAACAGGCGACTATTATACATGGAAAACAATCCCTTACTGTTTCTCAGGAAATTTGGATTTATAAGAATCTAATGATTTTCTTTTTCAAGTAAATGCATTTAAACAACCAGGTTTTGCCATTTGAATGGGTCCCATTCATGAAAGTCATACCCAGAGATAAATAACACACTTTGGGCTTTGCAACATCTGATCCTTAAAAGCATAGCAAATGTAAGACTTTGAGCAGATGTCCAATGTATTATTTTTGCCGTTGTCATTTTTCACAGTGACATATGGAGAACTTTTTCATTTACATTTTGCAATGCAAGTACTTTGCACAACTATAGGCATTTTGCTAATCTGAGGAACAGATTTAATAGCCAAGCAACAATATTCTGCTGCAAGAGAAATGAATTACTACAGAAAATAAAACCCCAAACCATATCATAACAGTAAAGATCTTCTTCTATAGATGATCTTAATTAAAGAAAACAAAACAAATTCTCATGGCCCATGGATTTCTCAATGTTCTGCTTTTGAATATCATTAGACATTAGCCAACGTACATTGGGAAAAAATAAGATTTGAGGGGGAAAAGAACTTATATATTAAAGGACGTACGGAAAAAAAACTTTTTTTTTTTTCGTTTTGTGAAATGATTACTACATGACTTACTCACCCATTTAAAGAAACATAATTCATCTCAAGTAAGGAATTAAAGAGAAACACATTAAAGTGAAATAACCTAACAAGGGGCATCTCGTGGTGGACTGGGGGGTGGATTTCATATCATCACTTAAGATTCCTATTCATTAAGGGAAGAAAATACCCTAAAGGCTTTGAGGAGAAAGGGCTTCACAATGAGCACGATGGAGATTACAGAGATGAAAACCTCCCAGAACAAGGCAGCCTTTGTTAGACTTTATCCTTTTTTTTCTAACTTCAGTTGTCTTTCAGGATCCTTCCTGTTAGAGTATCACATTTACCCTGTTTAGGTCTCCACATTTCTGCCTCTGTTACAATTTTCAGATTACAGTGTGAATAAAATTCCCATAAAAATACATCTGAACAAAACTGCCTTTAGAAACGGCACCAGCTCCCTAAAACAGGGGTGTCATGTTTTTGCACCAGAACGGAGAAGGTGAATTTACTAAAGTTTGTTTGTTGCTGCTGCGTACTCCATCTCAACAAGGGCAGATTAACTGTTGCAAGCCAGAGGCAGAAACTATTTGCTGTACACAAACACACACCCTTTTATGAGTTGGGCATCACGTGTAAAAGCTGAACGAACACATCTTGGTTTATTCCAGGACTTGAGGGACACTGCTGCCCTCCTGGCACACGAAAAAGTTAATCCTACTGAGAATTTAACAAGAATGCATCACTCCCCCCATCCCCAAACCAACAATGCCTTCGACAATCAGGAGCTGTCTGGCCCTGACAGAGTGCCTTACACAAAAAACAGCTGCCACTCTCTGGGAAGCGCACTGGGTAAGTGAAGTATAACGAGCAGCAAGCTCCTGCAGAACAAAAGAATATCCATCTTTATTTACCAACTGCTCCTTGCTTGTTGCAGCAGCACACTATTAGAGAGCCCCCCGACACACCCTCCAACTCTGACACTTTTGGAGGGCACTTTGCATTTTCAGAAGCACCCAGTCTGAGCTGTGAAACTGTACTAGAAACATAAACAGTCATTATACTTTCTATAAACAGCACAAATAAAGCTCTGTAACAAAGTGTGGGCTTTCCTCCAGAAAGATTCTATGTACAAGTTTTTTTACTTACAAAGTTATTTTGAAATGAGGAAGCCATTTGGATGACCAGGCCCGGATTTGTGGAAAGGCCACCTAGGCCCGGGCCTAGGGTGGCAAAATTTTAGGGGGGGCGGCATGCTGCCCAACCACACCCACGTTGGTTCAAAAACACTGGGGATGCGCAGGAAATACAATTGTTTTTTAAATTTCCTGTGCACCAATCCCCATTGCTCCGGTCCCAATAATGAAAATTTGCACAAAAAAAGTAGAGAGGACAAAGGCGACAAACAGCAGTGGGCCTAGGGGCGCCTGCTATATAAATCCAGCCCTGTGGATGACTGGTAAAACGTCCTCAAGGAAAAAAAACACAGCAAGTCCAGTTGATTTGACTTATTTCTACAGATATACCGTGACCTGGATGAATGAGACTCTTCACAAACATTTCTCCAGTTCATTAGGGAGACAGAATGACACTCTTATTGCTTCCTTATTCTCCATGCAAGTTATGATCACAAAGCTGGCTCTTTATACACTGTTGTCTTGAAAAGTGACAAAGATGTTACGGTCTAAGGACCCAGTCACATTCATACAACAGACCAGGGTTCAGGAGCCTAATAGCCTGCCTTTATGCAACTGAAATATATTGGAGAATCAGAGTACCCAGATGTGAAGTTGGGGGATCTCATTGCATATAGTACCCAGGTCAGAATCAACTGAATGTGAAACTGAAAAAACCCAGAACACGATCAGGTCAACACAGCAAAGCATTGTCCTTAGTTCAATACATGAACATTGGATGAAGACCATACTGGCCTACTGAAGTCATCCTCCCCAAAGGGGCTACCTTTTATCTGATCACTGGACCAGAACCCATATGATCAAATCAGCCCGACTAGGACCAGCAATATGGAGGCCAAATTGGGTAGCGATCTACTGGTGTAGAGGTGCCACAAAAAGCAAATGGCCAAAGAAAAAGAATACATAAAATAAGAATGTTAAATTAACATACAACCCAATGTGTCTAGCACCTTAATGTTGTGACTGTCTGTTATACCAAAGACAAGATTCTGAGCTATAAAAACTCCCCCCCCCTGGTAATATTTAGTTATCCTAAATAAAGGTCTCAAGGCCAAATTTCTTCCACTCCCATAATCCCTCAAGATCCTCTTAGTATTCTTTATAGCCTTCCTTTATGTCTCTTGTATTAACAGGGGGTGTACCAAATATGGTCAGTAATAAGATCAGGATCAATAAGTGCAATTATTGAAAGACAGATGCATACTGCAAACTGACTGGGCAACTCAGTGATGACACAAAATGGTTACAGTGGTCAGTAGTACAATGTGGACACAAACAATCTGCCATCCTTTTGGCCACTGCTAATCATGTGCAAATTCACAAGCCAGAGGATCAAACTGATGCAGAATTGCTTTTGTTTACATTCTTCCTTGGGGTGATGGTACCTTTCGAGTACAACCTCCTGCCCACTTTCCAGATGCCTGTAGTTTCATCACTATCCCAAAGAAAAATGCAAAAGTATCGCAAGATGATTTATGAGGGATTTTTGCTTAACTGTAGCTGTTGTAAGGAACAGAATGTTTCAGCATCCACTGATGTTAGTACGGCATAAAATAAACCATTGTTCAAAGGAAAGCTCATATTCTTTTCACTCTTCACTTCCTATTCATGGGAACAAGAATTGCAACCAGTACCTTACCATAAGCATGTGTCACCTTAATAACATTGTAAAATATCAAAAGTATTATAATAAAAGTAGAATGTAGTTACTCTAACCCCATTATTATCAATCATAACTGTAGCATGTAATGCTTATATTAACAAGTGTTGGGGTTGTAGCCCATCAGTTATGGGCAACTTGCATTCCTCCAAGAACCTTCTATATGTCAACTCCCAATACATGGAATTATTAGAGAATGAAGTAGCTGGTAGATCAGTTCTAGCTGTTACAGATTGATGTCCTCATACAGACTTCTTTGTGTAGCAGGTGACTCCTGTATTGCCAAAATAAATGTTGTATATCTATGGATTTGATGCAAAAAAAAGTCAATGCTCATATTTAGTCTCTGTAAATAGGAGTGTTTCATCATTGTATTAATAAAAGAAGTTTGCACCACTCTTTGGCCTAAATATGAAGGCTTCAGGTGCAACAATAACAAACTCCACACTAACCTATTGGTGTGCAAAACACTGATGTATCACTCCTAGCAGCTGGCTAACCACACGTATTTGATGGTGATGGGAATATTTTTCTGTGCTTAAATAGGCTGTCCACTAGAATGTGTAGAAATAAATGTTAATATTCTCTACTGCAACAATTATATGGGCTAACAAGTACCCTTTATTGCTCTGCTATTCGAAAAAAAAAAAAAAGGTGAGGAGACCATTTAATCTGCATGCAAAACAGAAAGACAACCACCCAGCCACTTTTACTTCAAGCCCAGTATCCAGAGAGTTGTGACTTTTCAGAAACCAGCAATAACTTTTCCTGCATGAAATCATTATTTACATTAAAATGATTAAAAGTAATCACAAGTTATACCTATATAAACAAATGTACTGTATAAATAATATACATATACAACCAAGCCAAAGTGACATTTGTATTTTATGCCATCATGCTGAATATATACATATAGCACTCACCAAACAAAAACCACAGGTAAAATGTGTACAGAATAGCAAAAAAATACACACTCAACAGGCTCAGTTAGGATAATTTATAGTTATAAGACCTGAGAGTGCGACTACTATTTTGGAGGATTCATGTGTTTCGTGGAATTGC